>OY796657.1:57623242-58223242 GCA_963680705.1 Rhagium mordax | reverse complement strand
ATGTGATACACCAAAAATGATAGCATATTCGATTTTCTCAAAAATAATTGTACCGATTTTTATGTTTATGTGTGAAAAAATACAACATTACTGAATTATTTTTATAACTTTTAACACCCTGTATCTCAGTAAGTATTAATATTTGACCGACAGTTATTGAGCAAAAAATTAATATCTTCGGCTATAGAATCTGCAGGTAAAATATTACCCATTCCTTATGAATCACCCTGTATATGTTATATAATTACATTGCCCGTTTCTGAATTATGGCTAAAAATGTTTTGGGAATATATCACGGGAACAAGTTAGTTATAAGACAGTAAAATATATCAAGAGCACCATTAAGTGATAATAAACAGATAACAAAGCTTTAGTGTTTAAGTTGTGTTTTAGTGAGCTAATGATAAAAATTTTTGTTCAATTTAACCGAAACGTTTCTATCTGCTGACCCCAATGAAGGTTGTTGTCTAGTGTTATTCCCAAAAAGGAAGTTGGCTGATAGTACTTTTTACATGGTTGTTGAACAAAAATATATGACCAGAGCTTATTTTTGAATTCAATGAATATTACGACGAATCTTTATATCTTTAATTATATAGGGTGCTCCATTTAAAAAAAATATTTTCACCAGATTTCGAAAATCTGTTTCAAGATTTTTAAGCTTTATAGAAAACTGCTTCATTCCATTTTTTGAACTACTTAAATTAATAATAACAAGGAAAATAAGGGGGCTGTCAATTTTAAGTGACTTCTTGTACTTATGTTAAAAACGCTCTCTGACTTTCCCTTTGAAATAGGTAATAATTACAGAGAGTTCTTTAAAATAAACAATATTTTTTAAGACATATATTGTGATCCCGAGTCCCAAAGAAAAGAAGAGTTAAATTTAAGAATGCCACAAATAACATTTGGACAATATTTATTTAAAAATATTTTTCATGTAACTTCTATAAAATCAATAGTTTGTAATATGATATTTTAGACAATTTTAATAACTTCCATAGGGCGGTGAGGATCTGAAATGCAATATTACTTACATTACAACAGTTACACTCATATTGATAAGTGTAGTTGCATGTTTTAAATGTGACAGGTACTTTGTTAGACATCCTATTCCTATTCGATGATGTAGGGGTAGGTATAGCTCTTGTTAATAACAGACAAAATATTTCTACATAAAAACTGATATTTGCTGATAAGAATGTATAATGATTTAAACAAGTGAAGTAAACATTAAAGTTAAAATAAGCATATGTGCACCAATGTACAGGTTAAGCTTGACTTTTTACTTGAAGTTCTCAATAAAAAACTATTGTCGGTGCAATACGTCAAGCCATTTCCCTTGGAGGGGATAACATGGAAGGCCATAAAGTGAGTAATTCGCTTCTTATATATATTTTCTAAAATCATGTATAATCATTGTAACCTTTTATGCTGTAACCATATTTAGGGATATACAGGTCTTTACATTGCATGATATTCTGTCGAATGGTAATTAATAGTTGTCATATTTTCAAAAAGTTACATGAAAAATATTTTAATCTTAATACTATTTAACTATTATTGAAAAATTTTCAGGAGAAAATGGAACACTAGACTCGCCAAGAAATAGGGTAAATATTTTCTAAATATTTAAAAAATGTGAAACATATTTCAAAGTAATATTTTTTAGATAACCTCACAGGGATGTGATACTCCCTTAACTGGAAGGGGATATTTGGGGCCGAGGGAAGCTGATATAACTCCTTTATCGGTAGATCGAACCACAACTCAAAAAATCACTCGACTGCATAATATGCTTAATAATAAATCTCCAGCTCCAAGTGAATCATTAGTGCAATTATTTCAGTAAGTAAATTTAATAATAATAATAATAATAATAAAATAGTTTATTGAAATTACTACTTTGATACATAAAACAAAATATTATAAGACAGACAAGTATATAATGAACAGAATACCATTTTATAATAGCATAGCAATATTCAAAAGGTATAATTCATCAAAGATGATTTTCAATTATACCCTTGTGTAGAAAACCAGAATAAGAACAGAAAGAAATAACATAAAAAGAGAAAAAAAAAAGACTTATAAATAAATAAATTTTTTGTATACAAACAATGCAGTATTAATTCACTTAGGTTAAATTACATTCTGACTAGTAAGTAACATATTTTTAATTTTTCTTCGAAAGCTAGCAAAAAAATTACCAGTATACAAGGTTGAATACTTATTAAAAATTTTTGCAGCCCGATATTCAAATGAACACTCAAATTTCTTTGTAGAATGATTGGGTATAGTGAGATTATTACAAAATCTTAGGTCACGAGAGTGGGTGTCTGATCTCTTACGCAAAAGTTCATTTAAGTAGGATGGAGTCTCATGAAGAATAATGTTATAGATTAATGTTGCAAACTGCATTTCAAATCTTACATCAACCTTTATAAGTTTTGTTGAATATAGTGGGGAGTCACATGCTCACGGCGGTTTATGTTGAAAGAATATCTTAAACATATATTTTGCATCATCTGAATCCTATTCCTGAGCTCTATAGTTGAGAAATTATAATACACAGTGCTACAATAATCCAAATGACTTAAAACTAAACTATTTACAAGTTTCCACTTAATATGCGGTTCTAATGCAGATTTAAATTTATACAGGGTCTTCATTTTATAGTAACATACTTTTATTTTACTATTAACATGTGATTCAAAAGATAAATTGGAATCCAGAACAACACCTAGGTTTTTTGCAGTAGCACAAATATTTATCACTGAGTTTCCAATTTTGAGATCAACTGTCTTATGTGTACTCGCTTTTAAACAATTCTCACGTGAACCTACACATAGAGCTACACTTTTATTCGGGTTTAACAATAAACCATTATCCAGAGACCATTGATAAACAATTTCCAGGTTATCATTTATATTCCTAATGACACTATTAACAGAAGACAAGTTGCTCGACATATATAATTGAGTATCATCCGCATACATGTGCACGTTACATTCAGGTAAGAGCTCACAGGGAAGATCAGCTGTAAATAAGGCAAACAGTAGGGGTCCCAAGACACTTCCTTGTGGTACACCATGAGTTGTAGTATGGAACTTAGATAGTACATTGTTGCATTTAACTGCTTGGCATCTGTCCTCAAGATAACTTACAGACCAATCTAAAGTCTTATTTTTACACCCATAATAGGCTAGTTTAGCAAGAAGTAGTTCATGATTAATAACATCAAATGCCTTACTGAAATCTAATAGTATTAAGTAGGTTACCCTAGAATTATCAATATTATGACATAGGTCATTAGTTATTTTATTTAGAGCTGTTGCGGTGCTATGTCCTTTACGGAAGCCTGATTGAATTTTTGGCAAAATGCAGTGCTTATCAATGTGTTCTAGCAGCTGAGAGTGTGCTATGATTTCCAGCACCTTTGACATAGTCGGAAGAATACTGATAGGTCGAAGATCATTAAAGTTCTCGGCTGTGGAAGTTTTAGGTATAGGAATTATAACAGATTTTTTCCACATATTAGGAACGACTCCATTTACTATAGAGAAGTTTAGTAAGCATGTTAGGATATTTAAGCAAAATGGCAGTATTAGTTTTAACATTTTCAGATTGATACCATCTGCGCCAAATGCATCTGATTTGATCTTATATATGACTCTCTCTACCTCATCCGACGTAACTATATGAAGCATAAATTCCTCATCCAATGATGGGTGCCCGGTATTCAGATAATCGTTTATCTTAGTTTGTGATATGATGGGATATTGGATAGCGTTGAGAAAAAAATTATTTATATCATCGGAATTTTGAATATTAGGAGCAATTTCATTTTTTGGCCTAGAGTGAATGTTATGGGTTTCAAACAATTGCCATAGTTTTTTGGGATTATTTTCATTGATTTTAAACTGATGCTTAAAGTATGCAATTTTTTCATTTTTAATGGAAAGAGTTATGTAATTTCTGAGGTCTTTGTAATAAGCATAATCTCTTGCATTTTTTGTCTTCAGGTATTTACTGTAGGCTTTGTCCTTTAAGTTGATCATAAGTTTTATCGTTGCTGTAATATATGGAGGATTAAAATTTTTAACTTGACGAGTACATATCGGTGCGTGTGTATCAAATAAGGTAACAATTGCCTTATTTAAAAACTCCTGTTTGTCATTTATATCCGGAAGATTATCAATATGGGCCCAACAGATAGCATTGGCATCTGATGCAAATTCATTCATGTTGAAATGATTGTAGTTACGAAATGTGATTATTTTGTGATTAGCCTTGCAGATTTTCAAATCCATCTCACAAGAGACAGTCATATTTAAAAGATCTTGCGTCTCACATTTAAGGATCTTAAGATCATTGCTTGTGCATATTATGTCAATTAGTGTTCTTGATGTGCCAGTTACCCTAGTTGGCTCTTTAACGCATTGCTTTAAATGGAACGCTTCGAAAATAGAATTCAGATAATTTGTTTGATAGTTTGGTGCAATAAAATCAACATTAACATCCCCCATAGCATCACACTCAATACATACATTTGATAGCACTGCTTCTAGTTCATGACAACTGGTTATTATATTTGCTGTAGGTGCTCTATAGATAACCCCAACAGCTAAGTTCAACTTATTAATTTTCACATTAATCCAGAGTTGTTCAAGATTAGGATTGAGTAAATAGTTAATAGATGCTTTTTTAAATTTAATATTGTTACTGATATAGAAGCATAAACCACCACCTCACGTAGGACGGTCTTCTCTAATAAGCGTAAATTGGGGTATATTAATAAGACAAGATGGAAATTCTTTGGTTAACCAAGTTTCAGAAATTGCGATAATATCAAAGTTTTTCGTATTAATGAAGTCCACAAACTGATCAAAACAATTAACTAACGATCTTATATTAATATGACAGGTATAGAATGTTTTAAAATTTTTCGATGTGAGAGCTGGTTGCTATTCATTTAAATATTCTATTCTTTGATTTTTTCTCTTCAATAGCCTTAAATAGCATGGACAGTTTTTGTCAGTGGCAGAATGATTAACATCTAATTCAATATTTAAATTATTTTTGCTTTTATACAATTAATGCATTTGGCTTGTTTAGACGCACAATCTTTATACATGTGATTTTCAGAACAAAAGAAACATATCTGGCTAAGCTCACAGTTTTTCTACAAGTGATTAAATCCTTGACATTTAAAGCATTGTAGAACACTTACATGGTTGTATGCTTGACCTCTTGACCAACCAATATTGACCTTTTCCCTACTTAATAGAAAACTATGAGTTTTAGGATCAAGTTCCACAATTAAAGTTGAATTATTATATAAATAATTTAAATAGGGTGAAGTTTTCCATTTTAAGTATATACCACAATAGAATATGACTTCTGATAGTTTTATACTAGCAAGATAAAAAGTAATCTTATATAAGCCTGTGTTCTACACAGTGACCCCCTGCCGACAATACAAAAACAACCCAGGATATAAAAATGATAGTGAAATATTTGTACAAGTTTTTGTTCACATAAAACAGCCGGCACAAATCTTATGGGAAGGGGCCCTCTTTTAACTTTGTTGAAATTGAAATATGTTTTAATTCTGAAGTCAAGATGAGCACAAAACAATAACAGTCAATATTTTTTTCGGTTAATGCCATCGAAAAATTTATAAATCAATTAAAGAAAGGAAAATTTTGCTTTATAATCGAAAACTTTTTAATTTTTAATTTCCTTGTATTATTGATAAATACTAATGCAAATTTTATGGTAAACAACTGATGGATAAGTTTATTGCAACGGGTTCGCTTCAAAACAAGAAATGCGAAGTAAATCGCCCAGTTCGAAATGAAGCTGAAGTGGTAGTTTTGGATCACTTACAGATGGACAATAATCAGTCTTTCAAAGCGGTGTCTCAAGCTTCTGCTATATCCAGTTCAAGTGTTTATCGAATTTTGAAAAAAATACAAGTTTCATCCATTTAAGATGATGCTGGTTTAAGAGTTATATAAAGATGATTGTAATTGTCGTACCCAATTTTAGTGAGCGACTTCTACTGAACCCAAATCTTCCCTATAATACGTGTTTTTCAGACGAATGTACATTTATATTGAATGGTGAAGTGAATAGACACAATTGTCGCTATTGGACTGATACTAACTCATTTAATCAGGAAATTTCATACGCAGACTCCTCAAAAATTTAATGTTTGGGCTGGAATTTCGGGCAACCAACTTGTTGGACCGTTTTTTATTCAAGGAAATCTCGATGAGAACACTTCTTTACAATTGGAAGACACAATTAACCCCATGATAACAGAAATTTTAGAGAGTGACGACCCTTTAATAGAAAATGAAATAACTTTCCAACAAGATGATGCACTCCCTCACTATGCTGTTGTTGTGCGGCAATTTTTGGATGACCATTTCCCAGGGCATTGGTTGGGTGATCTATCCCCTTTGGATTTTTCCTTCGCCATTTGAAATCGCGAGTGTATGCCACGTAGCCTCAAACACTAAAGGTGTTGCATCAGAGAATTGTGGAAGAATGCCAATTAATAATCTTTAGTAATGTTCGAACATAATTTGAAAACAGACTATATTATTGTTTGCAAGTTAACATGGGTCATTTTGAGCAATACATTAAATAAAACTTGTTTTTGTTTTTCTTCAGCTTTTTTAATTTGAGATTTGTTTTTTGTAAACTGATCGACACATCAAAAAAGTAATGTAGTTGTGTAGTAGATAAAAAGCTTATTATTAGTGGGCATTTCTGTAGAAATTAGTACGCGAATATCGGTTTGTCAACTTTTTGTTTTTAACCAATAACTGTCAAATCTCAACCGATTCCCAATAACGATGCACCAGTGTATTCTCAATGGAAAGGGTTTTAAAATGATGTATTAGAAGTAAGGTAGTTCCATTTGATATTTTAAAGTTGGAGTTGCTAGGGGTTAAGGGGATGAACATATCAAGTTGGCTTGACTGTCAAAAATGCTCACCCAAGAACAAAAATCGACGGGTCTCGGCGATTTCTAATTATTTTTCCGGTTTTGTAATTATGGGGGGTGTCAAGTTTTCGTTGAAAGACCCTGTACATCAAATATAGTAAATTTCTTGTGTTAAGTAAACATGTGTATATACACTACCCCACAAAATTTTATGTTCAACTTGGAAACAAAGATGGGTTTATAGTACGAAAAGCGTGAATTAAAAAGAGAAAACAAACGGTGAATGTGTAACGCCCACACGGAGAGTGACAGCGGTAAAGACCGCAAATTAAAACACCTAAAAACTTGGGCAAACAACGCCGCCAAACGAATTTAATAGACAATGCTGGGTCATATGCTATGTCAATGAAAGCATCAGTAAATATCGTTTTATGTATGCTGGTTACTCATGTGGTCGACTTGCATACATACGGTAAGTGATACCCTATTAAATTCGTTTGGCGGCGTTTTTTGCCCAAGTTTTTAGGTGTTTCAATTTGAAATAGAATGGAGAGACAGGCGTGTCTCTAGTGCTTTGGTATCTGTCTTTATTTTATATTAATTACTGATATTCTCTGTTCTTGTTTTCAATTTGAACATAAAATTTTGTGGGGTACTGTATAATATACAGATAATTAATTATCTTTATAATAGAAAAGAAGCTTTCTTGAATCTCACTCCTTGTTGGTCTTCAATTATTATTTGATGCTTTCTTTATGTTATTAGGGCTGGGGATAATCTAGATTATTTTTTAATAAAGTTTCAAGGTCCTGTGAAAACAATTAGAAATCAATATAAATTTATTTAAGCAATATAAGGATTTAACTAACGTTTGTAAATAAACTATCTAAACTAATTCTTTTATTGGGACGCTGTGTCATACAAGCTTTGGTTAGAAAGTGCAAGTACTTTGAAAATTGCTGATTCTTCGGGTGTATCAAAACCGACAGATTGTAGAAATTGCAAGTTATTGTATTTTTTTAATCTCTTATTATTTATTTAGTATGGCATCGTTCCTGATTAATTTAAGGTTTAAATTAGATTTTTTTTAAATAATATAGGTAGGTAATATGAAGGGTATTACTCTAGATTGTAATAAATTCATACAGAATTTATCATTAAATTCACGGTGTATTATTATTAATAAAAGAGATAAGAATAATGCCGCAGACCCCAAAAAAGAAACATGATGCAGCTACGGACACGTGTTTCGGAGTTATTGCTCCTCATCAGCGTAGCGTAGCTTAAACAATGGATCTTTGTAATAAGATCAAAACAATAACTAAAGGTTAGAAAGCACAGTACACAGTACACACAGTACTGTAGAAAGCATCAATGACCAAATTAATTTACAAAATGATTTGAACAGACTATAAGAATGGTCACTGGCGAATCTTCTTGATTTTTTTATTCACTTATTTAACGTCGGCCTATTTCCGCTACTAGGGCCTATCACCGACGCCAGGAGACGAGCAACCTTCAACCTGGAAATTTTGCCGAACCTCTTATCTTACTAAGAGTAGGGATTTTTTACTTGCCTAACATTTAATAGACAAGGGACCGACTGCTTTACATCCTCTCCGAAGGATAGTATATCCTCAATACACCTCTCGCCTACAGTTGTATTGCTTCTGCGATATAGCTGATATACAAGCCGCTAGAAGTAGGGAAACGAGACCGCGTCTTTCCGTGGATGGTCACCATCCAAGTACTGAACGCGATAGCTGTTGCTTAACTTCATATCGCTATGAAGTGAGTCAAGTCAGTCCTCCGCTTGCTGCCCCTGACGCCACTGTTCATCACATAACACTGCCTATAGGCAATAACTAGAATATAGATTAGGTATTTACCTGAAGAATGTTGTTGATGTTCAAAAAATTCTGTATTGTTCATTGGTGCGTTCCGGTCTTGATTACTGCACAACAGTCTGGTCTCCTCTCTACAGATCGCATTGTGACCTCATTGAAAGTGTGCAAAAGAAATTTTTAAAACATATCGGTTTCAAAATGGGTTTTCCAATTAATAATAATATAGATTCATTGTCACTGTTAAAAACACTTAATATGGACACATTAGAAAACCGGAAGGTCATAGCTGATATGTGCTTTCTTTTTAAGTTAACATCATATTAAATTGACTGCCCGTTTTTAGTAGGTTTAATTAATTTTAATACAGTGAATAGGACAAGAAGCAGTAACCTTTTTAATATTTCTTTTCATTCCACCAATTATGGATTTAACTACCCAATAATTAGGTCTTTAAGGAACTATAATAACCTTGAAAATAACTGTGGATTTCTTCTACTATTCTTTGGCTCAATTTAAATCTAGAATCAGAGCACAATTAGTTTGATTGTTGATACAGGTCTTGTACCTTGATTTAACTCGCTTCTGTGTTATAATATACAAGGTGTCCAGGGGGTCGGGAAGCGGTTGAATGTGTGTGTGTCTCTCGAGATGTTCGACCGCGTTCAAACTTTTTGGACTCCCTGTATATATGTATAGTGATTTTGTTGTACCATGTGATACGTTTATCTTGTTTTTTTATATTAATATATCGACTGGTCCAAAAAAACCGGAATATTCATTTTACCTTATAACTTTTTTATTTTTTCAGCGATTTTCAACTTTTTGGATTTGTTCGACAGCTAAAGCTTTCAGCTAAACGATTCTCTGTCAGAAGCTGATATTATGATCATAAATGTCAAGGCAGACGTATTTATACTTGAGCAATTTTTAATAACTGCTGGAATTTTGTTGAAATGCCGAATTTACAAACGGTTTGTTTCATCATCATGACTGGTCTTGTGGCAATATTTTGATGGGTAGTTTTAAAAAATCGGTCAAAGAACTACGGAGCTGTACCAAAAAATGTAGAGGCGTGTTATCAACGTCTCGGCAGCAATGGTAAAAACAGAAATTTTTATTTTCCTTTATAACTTTTTTGATTCCTTACCGATTTTAATTTTTTTTTAGATCATTTAAAACACAAAGCCTTCCGCTACAATATTGAATGTCAGAAATTGACTTGAATCATAAATCCAATATGGAGGAAGTGGTCAAATTTACCTAATATTTAAAAGCCGCTGGGATTTTTTTTAAATGGCTTTTCTTTTTATCTGGAAGCCTGGTCTTCTAAAAACATTTTCACGCATAGATCACGAAAATTGGTTAAGAACTTATAAAGATGTAGTTGAAAACGTAATCATGCGCCCCACAACAACAGTATTAAATTAATTCTTAACAGAGTTACCTATACACTTATCGTCATGGTTACAAAACAAATGAACATTGATACTTAACTGTCACTTCGGCTGTTTTTAAAAAGTGTTTTGTGGTAACTAGTTTCGTTGAAATGATGTTGTCCAAATGAAGAAAAGATTTTCGTTAAGAATTTATTGATTCGCGGCTATAAAGTTTCGGGAATAATACAACAATTTCCAGGCAATAACTTTAAAAAAGTAATATTACGACTTTGCACGTAAGTTTCAAGAAACTACCACGTCGAAGAAGTGGTAGGCCGAGATCAGTAAGAGTAGAAATAAGTATTTATTGTAACATTGTGTAATTAGTGTCAGCGTAAAGAAAATATAGAGTAACTTAGGTAATTCTAATATTTTTGAATCATTTTTAGGAGAACATTGATGAGGTCGCCAATTTGGCAATTAGCCCTGTAAGGACACAGCATTCCAGTTTTAGTGTGAGTCAAATTGTTCAGCTAACTGGAACGTCTAGAAGTTCTGTCAAGAGGATAATTAAAAAAGACCTAAATATGAAATTTCCTAAGCGGATATATTATACGTTTAGACTGACACTAGTACTATAGATGAAAATGTTTTTAGAAGATAAGGCTTGCAGATAAAAAGAAAAGCCATTTAATTCGCCATTTAAAAAAAACCCAGCAGCTTTTAAATATTAGGTAAATTTGATCACTTCCTCCATATTGGATTTATGAATCATGTCAATTTCTGACATTCAATATTGTAGTAGAAGGCAAAAAAAATTAAAATCGGTAAGGAATCAAAAAAGTTATAAAGGAAAATCAAAATTTCTGTTTTTACCATTGTTGCCGAGACGTTGATAACACGCGTCTGTATTTTTTTACAGCTCCGTAATTCTATGACCGATTTTTTAAAACTACCCATCAAAATATTGCCACAAGACCAGTCATCATGAAGAAACAATCCGTTTGTAAATTCGGCATTTCAACAAAATTCCAGCAGTTATTAAAAATTGCTCAAGTTTAAATATGTCTGCCTTGACATTTATGATCATAATATCAGCATCTGACAGAGAATCGTTTAGCTGAAAGCTTTAGCTGTCGAACGAATCCAAAAAGTTGAAAATCGCTGAAAAAATAAAAAAGTTATAAAGTAAAATGAAAATTTCGGTTTTTTTTGGACCACCCGATATATATGTATAATGATTTTGTTATACCATGTGATATTGTTATCTTGTGCTTTTTTTTGTATTAAAATTTTTATTACTCGATTTTGTCTACATTGTTTTATGTTGCATTATTCCACACTTTCTGTAAATTATTCCTTGTACTAATGGAGTTTTCCGTAAAATGGATAAATAAATAAAAAAATTAAAATAATATTCACTAATGTTAACAATAGATAATGGTTACAATGACATAGTCTAAAGAAACCTAGCCACGACACTCTCCCGCGGCACCTTTGATCTTTGGAAGACAGGCGGTAGTGGGGAGGACACGACTTGATTCCTTTGCCCATTCTAACAAATAACTTGGAATAATAACACAAACAAAAATATCAGCTATAGAAATAGAATAGAATAGAATAGGCATTTATTCACCATAATTTCTGTTACATGAACAAATATCGGTTTTGTCACAGTGAATAAATAAATAAACATATGTGTCATAATAAAGGTGTATAAAACAGACAAGGCTACACAAAATGACAGATAAAAATACAAATGGATGTATATGTCGTCGATGAAATAAAAACTAACTAAAAATATGAAAATTGTATAGATACAATAGTTATAAAATACGAATAATAGTAAATATGTTTGTAGCAAAGACGGTGTATAATACAATCAAGGCTACGAAAAACTAATAAGACGAATAAAACTACAGATAGACAATATAAAGGCTAAGTTACAATTTAATCGATCAAGTCACGCTTAAGCTGCAGAATTCATCTGTACTATAGAACGAATGTTCTATTAAGTAATTTTTTAGTTCACTTCGAAATAGTTTAAACGTTTTTAAAATTTTCAATTTATTAGGAAGTGTGTTGTAGAGTTGAGCACCCGCATAATAGGGAGACTTTTTATATTTACCAAGTCTGTAGTTAATGTGAATCTTATCTGCACTGCGAGTTTTATATTGATGCACATCTGTGTTAAGACAAAAGTTTTCTTGATTATTAAACATGAAACATAAAATTTTAAATATATAAATACAGTATAACTTCGATAGTTCGGACACTCGCTAGCACGGACACTCCAGTAATCCGGACACTCTTATAATTCGGACATTTTGAAAAATTTACCTCTGTAGTCCGGACTAAAATAACAAAACAAGAATTTTCTCGTCTGGACAAGCAAGCAATACGTTTTCGCGAGGCGTGTATTATTCTGCAATAGGCAACGTAATGGCTCCAAGCAAATGAACGCATAAAACACTTAACCTCGCTGATAAATCTAAAATATTAGGTTGTCTTGATGAAGAACAAAATATACGTCGAGTTGCGGTAAAATATCTATTGATATATACTTCAACAAAATGTAGGATTTTCCGATTATGTACATAGTACATATTCTATATTTGAAAATTAATGTTTTCGTTTGACATACTATGTAGATGATATTTTATGAGAAAGTACTGATTTTTTTTCATGTTCTTGATTTATATATTTAAAAGTCATGATTTTTACGTACTCCCACCCAAAAAAAAAATGCAAAACAAAAACATAAGTAGGTACCTCCAGTAATCCGGATACCTCGGTAATCCGGACATTGGGCGGAACGATATGTGTCCGGTCTATCGAAGTTATACTGTACATGGTAAGGTCATAATTTTCTTTCTTTTGAAAGTGTCACGGCAGGTCTGTCTGTAGGAGAGATTAAATATTATTCTAATTACACGCTTTTGTATAACAAAAATTCTATTGATTTCCTGAGACTGACCCCAGATAATAATATTATAGCTAAGTATCGAGTAAATTAAGGAATAGTAGGCTGTAAGTATGCTATGTTCATTATTTATTTATTTATTTATTTATTTTCAAATACATATCCTACAGGCAGAGCCCAATTACAGGATGCAAGAGCACTTAACTAAATTTAAAAAAAAAACACAAAACAGGATAAAGAAAATTCAACAATATCTACAAAAATATTAAGAATCACAAATATGAAAATAAAAATGAAAAAAAAAACAACTAAATTCAACTTTATATGTACGCGAAGTACATGAGTAAGTACAAGCAATATAAACTACTCTATGCTACACACAAGGCTACACATTAAAATGTTTTTAATCCATACCTAACACTAATAACAATACATAATTAAAATGACAATAAAGATGATTGTACTACACAGATAAAAATTATGCTATTCGCTCATTAAGGATGACTTTTTTAATGCTGTTAATAGTACAAGAAAATATATCAATATTGTCCTCCACGTTGCGATAATTCGAGATTATTTGATATAGAGGAGACGCTATCATAATATTGGTTTTAGGCGAAGGGAGTTTAAATATGTGATCATGGCGCGATGAAATTCTTGGAACTTTAAAATTAATTTGATTTAGTATCTCTGTACAGTCCACTAAATTACTAATGATTTTAAACAAAAAAATAACAGATTGTACCGCTCTACGTTTTGTAAGATCAGAGAGGTTGAAACGTTCCAGTAATATATTATTTGGAAAGCCTCTTTCCGGGTACTCACCGTCAAGTATGTACACTGCTGACTTAAAAAAACGTTGTTGTATTTTTTCTAATGACTGACTATGTACATTATAAATAGGATTCCACACAATTGCAGCATATTCCAGCCGCGATCTAACATAAAGCAACCTAAGCGTATGGTAGCTACCAAATCCCTTGGAATTGCGTATGACAAGTCCAAGGCTTCTATAAGCAGTAGTCAGCTCGATATGCCTTCTGAAAGATAATTTAGAATCATAAACAACTCCCAGATCCTTTATGTATTCGGGCCTTGGTAGTATTACATTCCCTAGCTTATAATTATGTTTTATGGAGGTTACCTTTCTCGTGAATGACAACACATTACATTTCGATGCATTTAATGGCAATATATTAGATTCACACCATAGATTTATGGCATCCAATGCTGCCTGAAGTTGTTCGCAGTCAGATTCAGATTTGATTTCGCAAAAAATCTTTACGTCGTCTGCATATAAAAGAAAATGTACCCAATGAAGATTAGACACGATATCATTGATAAACATGACAAACAAAAGCGGGCCCAGTATCGACCCTTGTGGAACACCAGACTTCTGCAAGAACCTGTCAGACCTTAAGTTCCTTTTTGAGATTTATTAAAGCATATGAACTCTTTGCTAAATTAGAACATAAATTATCTATGTGACTAGAGAAACTCAGTGCCGAATCTAGAATAGTGCCAAGAAATTTTGTCTCATTACTAGTTTCTATACAGTTTAGAGAGGGAACTGATTTAGGAGACGAACTATAAAAATGTACAAAAACAGTTTTGCTGGTGTTAACGATAAGTGAATTTTTCTGACACCAGTTCTCAAATTGACGAATAGTTGTAAGTGCCTTATTTTCTAACTCGTGAACGCTTTTAGCATTTATGACCACTGATGTGTCATCTGCGTACATAAAAGTATCTCCTTCGGTTAATGATGATGGAAGGTCATTTATAAATATTAAGAACAGTAATGGACCAATGATAGACCCTTGCCCCACACCAATATCCATGTCATAAGTATCAGAGATTTCTGAGTCCAAAGAGACAAGTATTTTTCTATTATGTAGGTATGACATTATCCAGTTTAATATGTTGCCTTTAATACCCAGATTACTTAATTTCAATAGAAGAAAATTAGCATTCTCCGATACCTGCGCGTGTTGAAATCATCACCAAACTCTCCATTGATGAGGTTAACAGGACTAGCAGTAGTCCCTGATGGTGGGATTTCCTCATTTGCTGTTTCGGAAATTGTTTGAGTAGTTCCATTTATATATACTTTATTTACTACGCCACTGTCAGTTGAGGTAGAAATGGATTTATTCGACTTCGACGTTGTTTGAGTGCCGATAGTTTTTGTGGCAATTTTTTTAAGTTTAACTTTCTTTTTAATTTCTTTCAACTGTTCTTGTAGATCACTAATAATTTTTTCTTGTTTACTATAGTCTATTTTTAAACCAGGAGGACTAAATGTAGAATCCCCATTTACACTATAAAAGTTACCAGAAAATTACACTAGATATGTTAGGGGTTCTAAGCAACCAACTTTACACGACTGCAGTATAGATGTATGCAGTTTAATATACTACATTACAGACAAGCTACAAGCTATACAGTTAAAAATATTCAAAAATATTTTATACAACAATCGATACAAAAAATGTTTCGAAAAATAAAACAATTTACTAATAGTGTAATAACGGATGCTGAAAATATATTATAAAATAATAATTGCTGTCTCATCCCTCAAAATATGGAATGTATTTGCGTAAAAATAATTGTATTATATTCTGGATGAATCTTAATGAATTATAACTAAATTGTTTGAGATATTTGAAATTTGATTTGTTATACGAAACTTATTAACCAATATTTAAAAAAAATTCAAATTTTTCAATTAATTTGTCAATGATATAATTTTCCCTCCACGTCCAATATTTAAAAAAAATTCAAATTTTTCAATTAATTTGTCAATGATATAATTTTCCCTCCACGTCCAATTTTGCCATGTACTGAGGAAGCTTTGAGATATAAAGTGCGTTTTATTTTTAAATTATATGCCTATAAAAAATTAAGTGTGTAAATGAAAGTAAAACAAAATTTCCTTATTAAATACACAACTATTTATTATCACAGGGTTCGATTACTGCTTGCAAGAAGAACCAAGAAGAAACTTGCAAGAGATATCAGAAAACATTCCTAAAAAACATAAATGCTAACATAATATCAAAATGACATGCTCACTATAAAAAATAATTACTAAATAAGTACATAACTTTGTCACTCAAGACACGAGAAGCCTTACATGTTATACATAATATTAATTATTAATAAACTTAAAGTAATGTATAAGTGAAACTTAATAAATCTAATCACTATTTAAAATATTCTTTGACGATAACCAATCTTGCATATCTTTCTTTTTCGACGATGTTGTTGGAATTTTTTCTATCTTGCGACTGTGGTATGATGCATTGTCCATTACAATGACAGCAGTATAAGGTAATAGTTGTAATACCTTTTGAAACCATTCTTCGAATACTTTTGCGTTCATTTCCTCATGGTAATCTGTAGTTTTTGTACCTTTAAAAACCAACAATCCTCCATCAACAAAACCCAATTCAGATCCAACATGAACAATTATCAGACGTTTTCCTTTACCAGATGGATTTTTTAGGCCTGTAGAGACACCCTCAATAAATGCTTGTCGTCGATTTTTGACGCTCTCATCTACCCATATTTTATTCCTTTGTATGACCCTCGTTTACCCATGTCTCATCAAGGTAATAAATAGATCGATTTTCCTTTCTATATTCTTTAATAGATCTTAAATAATTTCGTCTCCATATAATGATATCATGACGTTCTATTAATACACTTTTGCGGTTATGCCTTACATATCTACAAAAAGAAAATATATATAGGTACAAATGTTGAATAATTTTCATGAGCACAATTTTTTTAAATGCACAATTAGTATCATAACTGCAGTAACGTTCAGTTATAATAAACTATTTAAAAAAAAACATCATATGTTAATCATATTGTAAATATTAAACGAATACCAGTCATAACTACATTATACGACAATGTAAATGTAACTTACTTGAAATTAATTTCCTTCATGAATTTATATAATGAGGATCGAGAAAACCTCGGCAAATCTGGGCGACTAATTATTTCATGTAGAATTTTGTTTAGGGTAGGCATTTCATTTTTGTAGAAGAAACTATGTATTATTTGTCGAATAGTTTTTTATTGTTTCATCAAATCTGGTAATAATTCCTGGTCTTCCCCCAAGTTTTTTTGGTATGCGTATATTTCTAGTCTTTCTATATTCCCGTATCGTACGGAATACAGTTGATCCTGCAATTCCTAAAAGTAAAAGTGTTTAAAATAGGTATGTTCTTTACAAATTTAATCTTACATTGTTTAATATCTCACCCATTGCATTCATAATTTTAGATACGATTTCACACGTTTTGTCCTTTGTTTTTCCACTCAACATCTGTTTATACATATTTATTACACATTGCTTTTCAGATAATGTTAAAGCACCCAAATCTAATCGCTTGCGTTTCTTTAGTGGTGAAACTTGCACTAAACTTGAATTTGCCACAACATCCATATTGAAAAACTTCCAGATATAATAAATATAAATAATATATAATTAGTTCTGTAAAGAACTGTTTCCTTTTGCTTCCAAATTTCTACAAACGAGAATGATTGATGATAAATATAAATAATTAATGAAGACACTTCAAAATTTGTTTGAAATATTCAACTGACATAATTGTATGTCAAAATTTACGATTTGGCTTAGTGTAAAACTGGTGAACGCGCAGCCAATCACATGTGTATGATTTAGCGCGGCAAATTCGAAAGAGTCCTCCTGGTTTAAAAATAGACTATAATTAAACAATTCATGTCTTCCTCGGATTTCGTGGCTTCTTGAATAAATAATTTCTTTTCATTTTTTAACTTCAGAATATATTGATCTTTGAGTTCACTATCATATGATAGATCGTTTATTGTTTTTTCAAGGATACTTGTTTCCACATTGGAATCACTAAGATGTAGAAGAAAGTACAACAATGTCAACAACGACAAAACAACAACCTATAAATCGCAACGACTCGATGATTTCCAGCAGGCAACTGCTGTCGCTTCACTGAAACTTCATTCCGCCAGCCAGTCTCGTTACTTCGCTGCAGTCGTTGAGTGTCGTGGCTATTTTTATTTAGGCTATGACAATGATATAAAAATTAGAATTTGTAAAATTATAAAATTTACTAAAATCATATCTGACTCGAATTATTATTATGAAATTTCAACACAAGAATTTATTAAAGGTACACAATTGCTATGTGATGTTAACAGATAATATAAATTGTTGGAGGTTACTGTTAGTAGCATAGGGATTTTCGTGGGAATTAAATGATTAAAGCTGGCAAGATATTTTTTATGTTTAATTATTTCATACTAAATATAAAAATGTTTCTTGCCACCCTGAGATACGGGTTGTTCACCCCTACCATCCCCTTAAGGGTGGAATATTTCAAATGGCTATATCTTGTAAACGAATGAAGATATAAATTTCTTTCTTACGCCAAAATGCTTGTCTCTTAGAGTAGAAAAAAATAGTTTATTATAATTTTCTCGAAAGTTTGATCATTTCAAGAATTAGACGAAATAACACACGTTTTTTTTATATTGTTCTAAATTTTTCCAGACAGTGCGTAAACTGCAGCTTTTAGAAAAAAAAGTTTTAAATGATAGTTATAGTCCACACTTTTAGCTTTCGAATGATATACATACTTCCCATTTTAAAACAATCCTAGGTCGAGAAATTTACGAAAATGTTAGCTGGTGTATAGGTTGAGTATGTATATTTACAAAATTGCAACGGTTTGTTGTCGAAATAAATTTATTGTACATTGAACGGAACTTTACATTTTAAACATAAATAAAATTCCTTTTTATATTTTGACAAATCACGCACTTGGAATAATTAAAATGCAATGAAAGTTCCATCATGTAATGTCCCGGAAATAAAAAAACTGAATTATCGGTCACTATTGTTACACAATAAACAGAGCTTTTCGGATACGGCGACGGTATCTCACGAATTTAGAGCGATACACGAAACGTTAAATCGTTAAACGAGTCGAAAAAATAATATTCAAAGCTAGAAACTCGGTTGCCTTGCAGAGGTCCGTGGATTCAAAATTTTTTGTTTATTAATGGCGATAAACAATTTCCGAAAAATATTATTCTGCATAAATAAATATTCAAGTCAAGCGGCAAATTCCTAAGTAGAAGACGAGTCGAAAAAATTATAAGTATTCAAAGCGAGAAACTCGTTTGCCTTGCTCAGTCCGTGGAATCCAAATTTTTTGTTTATTAATGCGATAAACAATTTCTGGAAAAGTTATTCTTCCCCAATAAATTGAACAAGTCAAGCGGCAAATTCCTAGGTAGAAAAATCCACGGGCCTCAGCAAGGCAACCGAGTTTCTCACTTTGAATATTATTTTTTCGACTCGCTTTCTACCTAGAAATTTGCCGCACGACTTGTTCGTTCGATTTATTCGTGAAGAATAACGATTTATTCGTGAAGAATAACGATTTATTCGTGAAGAATAACATTTTTTCGGAAATTGTTTATCGCCATTAATATTTTTTCTCAAGTTACTTGCTGCACATGCATTGCCGCATACATATTTTAGTTGATCTAACCAGAATTTAGTTGGATCATACTGATGTGCATGGTTGAATAGTCTTGAACATCTCGCATTGACAGAGTTGGGACAATTTTTTGAGAGTCGGGTGAACTGAAAATCAATTATTTAAACAAAATTTCAGTCGGACCAACTCTAATTCTGAAGATTCATTGACGAGATGCGTTAGCTTATTTTTTTCAATGTATAAGTTTATCTCAAACCTTCTTTTTTGCTTCTCGGGAATTTACAATCGAGAAAATAAGTTTTCAGATTATAAATCAAGTCCCACGATATTTTGCCTATAGCCATTGTTCTACGGCAAATTTTAAGCTACCTAAATTTTTTTTGTTTAATAATTTTTTATATAGATATTCAAAATTTTCCCTTTCATGGCTAATTAACGGCTAAAAAACGGCAAATTTTTATGCTATACTCAGTCCAATTTGCAACAGTTGACCTGCTCTAACTTTATACACTATTGGCAAGTATTAATCTAGGAATGCGAAATCTGTAATGCAACTAAGAGAGAAGGTACATAGAGGCAAAGCCTTCAGTTAACAAGAGACGCCTAACCATTCCTACACTCCTACTAAAGAGGGGATGTGTGCGACGACAGCCATCGGTTCAGCTTACGGCCGTGAGATATTTTTACGATGTTTTCATTCTTTTATCATGTTTATCGCTGTTGCATTTGACAATACAACAGCGGTTTAAGAGTTGATGTTATTTATTAGCCTTAAACCTAAAAACGAAATAAAAACTTGTATTTTAAAAATAACAGTTTGTACTTCGCAGGAGGAAGGCTTATTGATGAATAACTTTGTTGGACGCGACATCGCGGCCGGACGACACATTTGGCCGATTCCGTTGTCCCCTTCGACTGCGTGTTGTAAAGAATGGAAGGTGGGAGGTAGGGGATACCGCGTTGTCTGTTTAACTTGTAAATGCTTTAAGTTATCTTCCTCTGATGCATTTATATCGGCCTCCCAGATTCGTCCTTACCAATAGTGTATACATAGAGGTATGTATAAAATATGACAATAAGACAATGGGCACGCGCCAAAGTTCGGCCCGCGCACTCCCCCAAAAGTGACCGCTGCGATCTTTAATGCATTTCGCGTGGTCTACTTTCAACCAATTTAGTGGGATTTTAAGGTACACAAGTAAAATTGATTATACCATTAGATAGGTAAAACTTTAGTGACCAAATTTTATTTAAACAATTTTTGTGATCAAGTGAGTTTTATTAGACAAAATCGATTATAAAATACAATGGTATCGACAAATAAAGTAATTTTTTTGAATAACTTTGTTAAGAATAAAAATTGAACAAAAGTGCTAATGACCTTTTCTGTTCCTTAGTAAAAGATTGACAGTCCATTAAAAAACTAACTTGCTATCTTTAAGGATTCAAGAGATATAGTCTAATAAAGATTTTACCCCTTAAGGGGCGTCAAGGGTGAGGGACGCGTAATTGGGGGTGGCAAGAAAAGTTTTTCTATAGACAAATGCATGTATTTTCTTTCTGTTCTTATTTGGGATTTACGGCCACACTTCTGAACATTAATCTGATAGTCTGAAAAATATCTGGATTATTTAAAAAATAACCTTTACGCCTGTGACTTTACGTCAAAGGAACAGTTAAAGGTTGGTTTTTTTGACATAAAATATAATTAAAATAAAATAAAAATAAAAAATGCATGTACTAACATATAAAATGGATGCCATTCTTTAATCATTTAATTCCCCCTATGTAATTCATGACACTTTTAATTTTTATTGTACCGAATGAAATTCAAGATAAAGTTGGTAAAACAAAAATTTACTTAGAAACAAAATTACGTTAATTATCGATTTAAAATATTCAAGTATTTAAAATTTAACAAATGATATAACGATATCACCAGACTAAAAGAGAGGAAAATAAATATTTCGATACTAATATTTTAATAACAGTATTCAAGCAAAAATCTGAAATTTTCAGCGGAACTAATGGTAAAGAAAATTTAAACAAAAACAAGCGATAAGTTCCTTCGTTTTCCGACGAACAAATTATAACGAAACTACTAGGCCAATATGGCAGAAAATAACGCAAAACCAAGTTTATACTCTTGTAAATTATGCCCAATATAGATAGATAGATAGATAAATTTATTTATCATTAAAATGTTACAATTGATTACTGTGTAACATTTATCAGACTAGTCAAATAACAATAGACATTCATACAGCCTTTCATACGTTTAAACATAATACAAATAATCATTCATCTATCCATTCAGTAATTGCATACACATGAGACAAAAATATAATAATACATAAATAACAGTGTATAAAAATGACATGTTAATAATAACGACAATAATAACATGGCAATAGCATAGCAAAATATATACAAATTATCAGAAGGATAACGACAGATTTTTAAAATATAGATAAACAATTTTAGCGGGTTAAGAAATCTTGACGTCCCTGGCATATTCTACAGGATGTCATTAAATTACAATTTTTAGATAAATGTTTGAGTCCAAGACAATTTGAATAGCATTTATTTTGCTTGACTAGATGGTATCTTTCTTTTGGAGATTTCGAATTAAATACCGAACATCTATATATCGACTCTCCTTACACAGGGGGCAGGTACTATTCACAATCGTATTGGTTACAAATGTCGAAGAAGAATAAAAATTGGCAAGTAACCTTTTATTCTGAAACCGACTTGTTAAATTATTATATACTATCACATCATTTTCACCAGAGAGCGGGATATTTTTTATTAGTGTTAGTGCTTCTCCCGATAAGAGAAAGCAAGTACTGAAATTTTTCACTTGACGTGAGAGATTCGTTAGTGTGAATTAATGAGTTAAAAAGATCTTTAAAAGTATGCCAATCTTTCAGATTACCAGTAAACATAGGTACATTCAATTCGGGAAGTTTTGCATTACACTGTTTTGCAACTGGCATATCATTTCTTTAGTGCTTTGTAAATATATCATGATATATGGTTTTAATGGAGAAATATTCCCCTACCGCCATTTTGCGGATAAAATTTTCAGCTGCTATATCAGCATCATCTTATGTATCAACGTGTTGAATCAAATTATTATGGTGAGAATTAAAATCTTCATAATTTTGATCGAGCTTTTCAACTCGTATTTTTAGCCAACAAATCCTGTGGAATGTAATTTTTATGTATTATAATATGACCAAATAATGAAGTGTTTGGTATCAAATTATCGGTAATGAAATGCTTTATTAAAAATAACATAGTGAGTTACCATGGTGCCATTTAAAAAATATGAGTTATTCTGGAAAAACGATTTCCGAAATGTTTAAGATCTTATAACACAAATGTCATACGACATAATATCATAATTGTATTTTTTGATTAATTACTGAAGCAAAACAAAAAATTTTTTTGGGCTCACGGCCGCCTAGATCAAAAATTAAATTTGCTCATAAAAATTTCTGTCAATAATATTTTTATCTCAATATGCCTTAACTGTATTCAAAATGACCTCCTGAGTCCAAAAATGTAAAAATATACAGGGTGTTCCATTTAAAAAACGAAAATTAGTGTCATTTCCGGTGAAACTGGAAGCGACCGAAAGTGATAAAACGGTTGAAATAATGCATATTTAACCGTTATTTGCAGTGTCCAAATTTGAAATTTATATCCCGTAAAACAAAGAAGATATAAGGGCGAGCGTCATTTCGTGGTCACCCGGTATATCAATTTTTTTTAATAGTAGCTTTTTATTGTCCCAAGAAACTACAAGTTTATAACAGGGACTGACTAATTAACTAACATAAGTTTCTAACATAAAATTTTCGATACTTATTTAATATTAGGTTTTAAAAAAAAAACATCAACTTAGCAAATTCTCTTTTAAGACTCGTTTTAAATTTGTTTAAATCTTTTGTTTTTAATTCTTTCTGGCAATTGATTATATAAATTTATTCCTTTATAATAAATAGAATTTTTTCCAAATTTTGTTTTAAAGAGAGTTGTTAATAAATTTCTCGCTTGCCTAGTATTATGTAAATGTATTTCTTCATTTTTAATAAATCTTATATTTGAATGTTTACATTATTTTCTTATTACAGTTTGAGTAAAAGTACAGATCTTTAGTGTATAAATTGAATCAATAGCAAGTAGCTTATTGGGTTTATATAAATTTTTTGTGGGTTCTAAATATGGCGAATTAAAGATGCATTTTCTGAAAATTAAAAGTGCAGATCACACAAGTGCAACTATAGAACAGAACTGCACAGGTCCAGATAATTAGATTGCAAGGGAAATGATTAGAGGAAACAAATTGGCAACGCGGCAATTCTGGGGGAATTTTGTTCATCTTGTAACTATACCTAATACAAAACAAATTCTGTTGCACGTCATCACGCACAAGAGCTGTATTTTGCTATTCAGCGTCTTACAGCTGCTGCAAGACATTTTTTTTTCGACCGTTTGCAGTTGGTGAAGAAAAAAAATGTCTTGCAACAGCTGTAAAACGTTAAATAACAAAATATGGCTCTTGTGCGTGATGACGTGCAATGGATTTTATTTTGTATTAAGTATAGGTGTAGTGTTTTATGTTTAACAAAACGTCAGTGTGATGTCAAATGTTATCGAAAATCGAATACTTTTTTGAAAACTAGATGGAATTTCACAAATTTAGAAAATTGCAGGGCGAGATCGTTTTTATCAATTTTGCTCTCTAAGAAAGTTATAATTTTTTTTTAAATTTGCCGATACTGACACTTTCGGAGGCATTTCTCGACATGCTCCATTTAGAAACGAGACACAGTCCTTCCCTTTGGATTTAGAGGATCGGGACCTGGACAGAAGAAAAATAAAGAATTCTTTTTTTATATTACCCGAGATACGAATTTTTTAAATAGGTGATTTTGCTGGAAAACGATACTTTTCCGGAGGTCGGGTATAGATTCTTTAATTGGAGGATTTAAGTGATCGAAATGCGACGACATAACTAAAAGTCCCCACTGTTATTATGAATAAGTTTTTCATGAATACATTTTCGGACTCGGGATTACTTCAGGGCCCCGAGACTGTTTTTAGATTTTCGATTGGAACCTTTCTTCTGAAACCGATTATTAATGTTAATAATACAACACTTAAATAACCACGTCAACATCAACAGAAAACACATACATGCTTTTCAACGACTATAAACAAAGAAATTCAACTTAAAATTTTGATGTTAAACTTGATTTAAACAAGGGTAGTCATCAGACTAAATTTTAAGCTAGTAACTACTAAAGATAGTAACTAATTAACGCATCAATTTCACTATGAATGTCATTTTCCTTAGTTGTCAACTAACTCCTAGATCACATTTGAATTGCGAACAATTTGTCTATGAATAAGTCTGTTAGTTCCTGGAAATTTATGTAATCTTACTTTTGCAGAGATAAATTACCACTACAACTAAATTATGTTAGCCTTATTTTTAAAAACTAGAAATCGATAAGTTTTGTATTTTTATAAGGTATATGAAAATACGTAAGAACGCCAAACGATTTTACACTTGCCTTCAAATTTGTAACAACCAAGAATAGTTAATGATTATAGACCTAATCAGTTATTTAATTTAGGAAGTATATGCACACAATAAACAGATCATGAAAGAGAATTCGAATTCGAGAGTGCCGCTAATTTTTCGGCGAGAATGTATTATTAATATGAGACAATTATTTTATTAGAGCAAGACTTAATTATTTATTTATTTATTTACTAACGGATAATCCATTTCAGTATAATTTACAAAGAAAAGAAAAGAGAAGAGGGCGTACAATAAGTCTTAGAAATATACTAAAGAAAAACATTATACTTTAAAATATTATATCGGCACGTACTATATTAACTAACAATTAAATTAACTAACTACTAACAATGAGACAATAATTATGCTAACTAAGTAAGATTAATTTGAGTTAGGTAAGGTTTTAACAGCGTTTTTAAAGGAGAAAAGGGATGAGTTAAAGAGATCAATATTATTCTGGTGAATATTGTCTGTCCTTACTATTCTTGTAATAGGTTCATTAAGGCCATAATTAGTAGAATGAAAAGGGACTTTCAATAACTCAGTGTTACGTGTTCTCCTATCATTTACATTAAAATTTGTTATTTCAATCAGTTGATGACAGTCAAATAGACCATTTAATATTTTGTACAAGAAGCATAAGTCAATTTGTACTCTACGGCTTTCCAGAGAACTAAGGTTTAGGGTCGATAGTAAATCATTATATTCATAATTGTGTCTCAATGCCCAGTCTATAAGCGTTTGTCTTAAAAATTTATTCTGGACTCTTTCAATTGCTTCGATGCCATTATTATAATGTGGATTCCATATGATGGAGTTATATTCAAGGATAGAGCGAACAAGTGAACAATATAATAATTTGAAAGTGTTAAGGGAAAAATGTTCTGCGGATCTTGTTACAAAACCTAATATTTTTAGAGCTTTAGATATTATGAAGTTAATATGTGGTTTGAATGTCATCTTGGAGTCAAATATGACACCTAAGTCCTTTATATCGCCTTTGACAGATAGTGTTTCATTTTTGATCTTGTATTCATAAACTAATGTATTCGTAATTCTTGAAAAGGTGATTTGATAACATTTACTAGTATTTAAATTTAATAAATTGATATCACACCATCTAACGAGATTATTTAGATCTTCTTGCAGAAACTCTGCATCTTTATTGCTACTGACTACTGAAAAGGTTTAGGTCATCAGCAAACATTAGAAAAGCAGTGTTTTGTATAACTTCCTTGATATCGTTTGAAAAGAGATTAAATAGAGTCGGACCCATGTGCGATCCCTGAGGGACACCTGTGTGTACTAGTATAGGAGCAGAGACTGAGCCTCCATACCTCACACACTGGGTTCTCTTTGTTAGATAACTCTGTATCCAAGCCAGGGCAGTTCCATCTATACCGATTGACTTAAGTTTAGCTATCAGTAATTCATGATTTACTTGATCAAATGCTTTTGTAAAATCGGTATAGATAGAATCAACTTGCAGCTTCTTTTCGAAGGCTGTCAATATGTAATTTTCATAAATAACTAAATTTGTTGCTGTTGACTTGCAATATACAAAACCATGCTGCTCGGAATTAATAATAGAACGAGTATCCCAAGATAATTTCTTTATTAGATATAAGGCAGTCTAGTAATTTTGGGATTTCAGATTGCAAGCAAATTGCCCGATAATTGGTCACATTATCCTTTGGTCCCGATTTATAAATAGGTAGCATTAATTACTAATAAAGTTGATATAAGATTTGTTAAGATATGTAAACAACCAAAACAGTGTGCATCGCGAGTAAAAAGAGCGAAAGAGCGGCAAAAACCAGAACGCCACAAAGACGATTTAACGTACCGTTTTTCCTATCGCAGAGCAATATGAATATGCATTTAAATTATTACATTATATAGCATCAAGTCATTGATTAAGGAATGAATATGATACGCGACTTCAATGGCAAAGTGCGAGGCCTTTTTTGGCAGCGAGAATCCCGGTAAGTTGCGAGCATTCCTGTGATTCACGTAGTATGCTTTTGATAAACCTGTGTCGTGTCTGGTTTTATATAATTTATAATCTAGTGAAAACAAAAATTGAATGTTCAGATTGATTTCAGTTTAAAATTATGTGACAGTTAAAAGTCAAACAAACGTTGAGAAATAGCTGGCAGAGAGAACATACTACGTTAATAATTTTAAACTAAAATTAATCTGGACATTAAATTTTTATTACCACTAGATTATTAGTGATATAAAACCAGACACGACACAGGTTTGTCAAAAGTATACTACAGCAATCGCAGCCAGTCGTGGCGAGCGGTGGGGATTGTAGGAGAACATAGTCGACCTCAAGGCTAATTATCAGCCTTGAGGCGACCTATCAGAGAAGAGCCACTGCAATCATGATAGCGATGCGTACGCTTGTTGTATACCACTCTCTACATACAGATTCCCCTAAGCTCGCCACGACTGGCTGCGATTGCTGTACATAAATCACAGGAATGCCCGCAACTTGCCGAGATCTCGCTGCCAAAAAAGGCCTCGCACTTTGCCATTGAAGTCGCGTATCTTGTTCATTCCTTAATCAATGATCAAGTGTAAAAGGATGCAATGCGATAAAAATATTTATAAAGCCAATATTTTTCTCCACTAATTATTATTATGGATCAGAATCCGGTTAGAAGTAAACCAAAATGTTACGGAAACATTAAGTAAAACTATAATGTAGTCACTGCACTGCACTGCACTGGCACGAGGATTAATTGTCTTTTGTAGCTTCTCAATTAGGTCGGTGACGACCCCTGGCGATTCATACGCTTTTTAAAACAAAAAGAGAATGAGAAATTAAAATTAAATTAAATTGAAAAAACACATAGTCTTATGGCACTCCAGTCAATACTACTTTTAGTTTTATGTTTTCTGAAAAACATTTTTTCCATCTTGTACAATTTTTGCACTTTGTGCATGAATTTATCCAGTTTAGTGCCATACCTCGAATTTCATATACCTCAAGTTTTTTTAATAATAGCTTGTGATGTAATTTCTGTGGTGTGGTGATTTAAACAATCAAACGCTTTTGAAAGATCAAAAAATTTACCTACTGATTTTAAATTGTTATTGAAGTTGTTAAGGATTTTTTCATAGAAGGAGAGAACAGCATGGATTGAAGTCGGAACTGAACTGGTGGTGAGAGGTGGAACTACTGTTATTCTGAGTTAGCAAGAGGTGGAGTTGGAGTCGCGTAGTAGAGAGGAACTTAAAATGGCTCTTTATTTGAATTTGGATATAACACACTGACTGATTAATAATAAACAAATAAATAACACCATGTAATTACAACCCCCTTTATCCCAGAAGGCTCTAGAAGAGCTTTGTCCGGAAGGGGACTACACATTTAAAGACAAATTATCCAGATTTACGATGTTCTTGTACTGATTGCTTTGAAAACATTAAGGAGCGATTTGAAACAACAAATGCTAATTATAAAGAAATGTTGAAAATCCAAATACCAATCATTATCAGACCTGGATTTTCCAAACCGTTAGCAGTTTTGTGCTTGGGTGTTGATAAAAAATCAAGATCCAAATTTTTTTTGTTTTATTTCCAGATTAATTAAAACCCTCTGATTATTACGAGAAGATGATCATCAAAACTGTTTTAAAGTGAACGTGTGGGCTGGAATATGTAAAGAATATATTGTTGGACCATACTTTTTTGAGTCCAATTTAACTGGACACATGTATTTAGAATTTTTACAAAATGATGTGCATATCCTCTAAAGACATTTCTCTAGATGTTTTGGTTCGGCCATGGTTTCAATACGATGGTGCCCTTTTGTATTCTACATTAACTAATTTTGTTCATGAACTCAGCCACTATTTGTTTAATCATCATTATTAGTGTTACTTTAGGTTAGACAACATTTAAAAGAAATATATCCAAACAAATGGTTAGATCCAGTTGAGGCACGATCACCAAGCTTAACACGCTTGGGGGGGGGGGGGGTATATTTTAGGACTGCATTCTTTGCAATCACCCCAGAAAATTTGAGAAACGTATTCAGAAATTTTCAACATATAGAGATAACAATGGTGAACATTTTGAGCACTTAATTAAAAACTGTTAATGTGGCATTTTTAGACATCGCCACATATATTTTTCTACCTGCAAATAGTTAATTTAAAGGAGGACCACTTCCCAGAAAAATTATGCGGATCCTTTATCCTTTATGCTTTATATATCGGCATTACCGCTCTAAAATTTTACCAATGTTTTCAGTAATAAAACTTACTGATATACAACTTTTTTTTAGATCCTGTCGAAAAGACCTTCTAGATAAAATACGAAACATTTTAAAAATATTGGGAGAAAAATTTGTAGCTGCTTATATATTAAATAACCCACAAAACGAAGAGGAAGCCCAAAATAGATTGCAAATTGGCATAACATTATTTTATAAGTTTATAGAAAATATTTTACAAAACGAAAAAAATATACACAGTGATATATCTGTAAGAATATTTAAATTTAAAATGGCATTTGTTCTGACTTAACAGTTTATTTTTAGGCATTAGTGGAGAAAGATTTGTTCTATCAGTGTATGTTTACATGCTGTTTAGAAATTGTACTATTTTCTTACAGCAGCCCATATAACTTTCCATGGATTTTGGATGCGTTGGACGTTGAATCCTTTCATTTTGTAAAAGTTATAGAACTGATTGTTCGATCGAAGGATCAACTTTCTAGAGAAATGATTAAACATTTGAATAAGGCAAGTATTTATACAAAATTTTTAGAAGCTTTATGAAATTTTCTAAATATCCTTCCAGTATACCGGGTGACCACGAAATGGCGCTCGCCCTTATATCTTCTTTGTTTTACAAGATATTAATTTCAAATTTGTGCACGTCAAATAACGGTTAAATATGCATTATTTCAACGGTTTTATCACTTTCCGTCGCCTCCGGTGTCACCGGAAATGACACTAACTTTCGTTTTTTAAATGGAACACCCTGTATATTTTTACATTTTTGGATTCAGGATGTCATTTTGAATGCAGTTAAGGCATATTGAGATAAAAATATTATTGACAGACATTTTTATGAGCAAATTTAATTTTTGATCTAGGCGGCCGTGAAAAAATGTTTTGTTTTGCTTCAATTATTAATCAAAATATACAATTATGATATTATGTCGTATGACATTTGTGTTATAAGATCTTAAACATTTCGGAAATCGTTTTTCCAGAATAACTCATTTTTTTTAAATGACACCATGGTGTTTCACTATGTTATTTTAATAAAGCATTTCATTACCAATAATTTATTGGTACCAAACACTTCATTATTTGTTCATATTATAATACTTAACAATTACATTCAACAAGATATAATTGAAAATAAAAATATTTAACACTGAATTTTTATCAAATAGGTGCCTTTGAAATGTAACGAAAGAAACAAATGAATAGTTTCATAGCTCAAATGTCAAATGAAATTTAAATCTATGAGAATCAGGTATTATTATGCTGCGTATTAAAAAATTATGGTTTATTCACAAGATGACAAAGTGGTGTTCTTGAGCTACTCTCTCTTGTCTCAGCTCCCGTTCTACACTTTCTTAGTGGATAGCATTCTGCATATAAATCACGGGCTGCCAGACTATTTCTGCGACTTTCCCCGTATATCAACAGCATATCCACTTTGTCACTTTGTGAATAAACCATAATTTTTGGATACGCAGCAAAATAATACTGATTCTCATAGATTTAAATATCATTTGAGCTGTCAAACTATTCATTTGTTTCTTTCGTTACATTTCAAAGGCACCTATTTGATAGAAATTCAGTGTTAAATATTATGAGTTTATTTTCATTTATATCTTGTTGAATGTAATTTTTATGTATTATAATATGAACAAATAATGAAGTGTTTATTACCAAAAATTATCGGTAATAAAATGCTTTATTAAAATAACATAGTGAGTCCATGGTGCCATTTAAAAAAAATAAGTTATTCTGAAAATCGATTTCCGAAATGTTTAAGATCTTATAACACAAATGTCATACGACATAATATCATAATTGTATTTTTTGATTAATTATTGAAGCAAAACAAAACATTTTTTTTGGGGCCACGGCCGCCTAGATTAAAAATTAAATTTGCTCATAAAAATGTCTGTCAATAATATTTTTATCTCAATATTCCTTAACTGTAGTCAAAATGACCTCCTGAATCCAAAAATGTAAAAATATACAGGGTGTTCCATTTAAAAAACGAAAGTTAGTGTCATTTCCGGTGAAACCAGAAGCGACAAAAAGTGATAAAACGGTTGAAATAATGCATATTTAACCGTTATTTGACGTGTCCAAATTTGAAATTTATATCCTGTAAAACAAAGAAGATATAAGGGCGAGCTTCATTTCGTGGTCACCCGGTATATATAAAAAAAGACATTTTCAAAACAAAATAACCACCAAATGCATATTAGGACTATTTTGAAAACCTATAAAACATTATTTTACTTTTTTGCTTGATACATATTGTTTACGACATATTTAGGTTTGTCATATTCAGTTTGTAATTTTATGTGTAATAATAATAATAATAATAATAACACACACACACAATCGACCCCAACCGGATGGGGGTCAGAGACAGGTGGGAGGGTCTCAACGTTGATGACGCACGCTATGCTAATGGACGCTTTAGGTGGACGGAGGAGTTAAGAGATGACCTGCTCATCTGCCATGAGAGCAGCGAACCTGGGCGCAGGGGGTACATGGCGCGATTACACCGCTTGTGGTGCGGTATGCACCCGGAGTATCGCGCTTTCTCTCAGCAACATCTGAGAGACCAAGTATCCTTCCTGCTCCGAACAGGTTACGTAAGGGCACCTCGTCAGCGTGAGGAAGTGCCTGTCTCACTTCCACCGCGGCAAATACCAGCTGACGAGGAATTAACCTTAAGGACGAGGATTAACCTTAACACCAGGGTTAACCCAAAGCCACAAGACCTGGCACGAATGGATTCGTTGATTAGTGAGGAGTTTCCAGAAGATGCCAACTTCTGGCAGATCAACAGCGCGGTGTACGCTGCCGCCAAGCAACTTGTCCCACAACGCGCCTGGCAAGCGCAGTTGATAGGGTCGAGAAAGCTAAGTCCCACAACAGCGCCTGGCAAGCGCAGTTGACAGGGTCGAGAAAGCTAAGCGGCGCGTACAGAAGATCGAAGATAAAATTCGATCAGCAAGGCAACACGCTTCTCGAATCCAGAGTGTGGTGGATTATATAATAGATAGATAGATAGATAGATAGATAGATTTTATTTTATACTAGGGACAATAAAAAATTGTGTAGTACAAGTCAGCGGACGTGGGCTTCAATATTCAATACCGATGCCCACATTAAGTATAGATTTAAAATATATTTTAAAAGAGGCTTAATATTAGCAAAAATACAATACAATAAAATTCACTTAATATAAAAAAATACAAAATATATAAAAAAAAATACAACAGACTATAATACAACAGATTGTAAGACTATTTTCATTGATTTATTACAGGTTACAAAGAGATTAAAAGGAAAAAAGGAATCATAGAGAAAAACAAAAAAAAAAGACATCAATATACATACATATTCGCACCCCAGAACCCGCGAATACTTCACAGGAAGATAGCTTCATTAATCTCATTCATATCATATGGTTCTAATTGTATTAATATATTCCTAATTGTTTTTTTTAAAGAGTCGTTGTGTTTTTATTTCTTTCATGTATCTGGGTAGGCAGTTATACCATTGCAGACATTTATAATAACAGCCTTTTTCAAGTAAGGCACTTTTGTGAACTGGATAACAGAAATTCTCTTTATGCCTTGTGTTATGTTGATGCTCTATAAGGGCATCTTTAAAGATGTCTTTGTTGTTATAAACGAAGCACAAGCTTTCATATACATATACCCCTGCCACAGTTAATATTTTAAGTTTTCTGAATAGACCACGACATGAGTCCCTTACTCTGCGTCCTGTCATAATCCTAATTACTCTTTTCTGGATCTTGAAAACCTCCCAACTGCGTGAACCACACCAAAACATTATTCCATAGGTCATTAATGAATAGAAGTTACCATAGTAAGCTATTAATAGCGTGCTCTCATCCACCACCTTTTTTAGTTCCTTAATGGTGTAACAGACCTTGCTGAGTTTTCCACAGAGCAAGTGCACATGATCCAACCAATTCATATTCTGATCAACAGTGACCTCCAAGAATTTAGTTGAGTTTGTGAACGCTATGTCTACATCATTAATTTTAATTTCTGCGGGATAGGTCTTATCATTTCTACTGTGCCTGAATAGTATGCAATTGGTTTTGCCCGTATTTAACAGTAATGAGTTATTATGAAACCAATCTGAGATTAGTGACATACTTGCCCATGTCTTTTCTTCTATTATGGTAAAAATTCTTTCAGAGATTAAAACATTTGTATCATCTGCGTATTTCGTTAAGATAATTGCGTCATCCGTGATTACCGTCGATAGATCGTTTACATATATTATGAACAAGATCGGACCAAGCACACTGCCCTGTGGAACTCCCATGGTTATGCCTTTGGATTCTGAGTAATAGTCTGTGCCGTTATCATTAATATTTACTTTTTATATACGTCCCTTAAGGTAAGACTTAAACCAATCATGTGCTTGTCCTCGTATACCTATTTTTTCCAGCTTATTTAAAATTATGTCATGATTCACACAGTCAAAAGCCTTAGATAGATCAAGAAAAACACCGAGCATAAGGTATCCTTCATCTAATGATTTTAGAATTTTTTCAACGAAACCGAAAATTGCAGTCGTTGTTGATTTGCCCTTTTGAAAGCCATGTTGATTTGCAGCAATAATTTTGTGAAGCTCAAGAAAGGATAATAATCTTGTACTCATGGTTATTTCCAATACTTTGGAGAAGCTCGAGAGCATACTTATAGGTCTATGATTATCCATTTGATGTGGGTCTCCTTTTTTATATATTGGTTTAACAGCTGCAACTTTCAGTCTCTCTGGAAAGACTCCTTTTGATAGGGACTCATTAATGATATATGTCAATGGTTCAACTATGAAAAAACTGATTTTTTTTAATAATATATTAGAGATATGATCATCTCCAGCAGAGAATTTGTTTTGTTTTTGTTGTAATAATAATAATAATAATAATAATAATAATAATAATAAATCAATTTATTTTGCAAATTACAAAAATTTACAAAACAATTAGTTTTAATTAATTGGTTTGCCTTAAAACATTAAAAACATCAAAAAAAAGGTACAAATTTTTTTTACAATAATTGACTAATATCATTGATTAAAATAAAATAATAAAGAAGCGCAACTGTCAAGGTTTCGAGATTTTAGTGTTGTATTTTTTTACCAATAGCTTTATGATTGTCTTCAATTTTAAGGGCTATACAGCCACATTACAAATACCTTCCCGTAGTACTAAAAATTGATGATAATCATGAAGTTATTGGCAAAGAAATACAATACTAAAATCTCGAAACCTTGACAGTTGCACCTCTTATTATTTTTTACTCAATGCTAATATTCGCCTCGGTCACCGCCTGGCGGATTTAGTCAGAACCCTCGCCGTGTACCGCAGTTTACTGGTTTTTAAGTTTTCTTAAAGAAAATAGGTAGCAAAGACGTTGAACTTAATACTGGAATTAGATATTTTAAAAACTACTCACGTTATTTATACGTTGAAATGACGATTGCGCATAAAAAATTGCATTTTTGTAATAACAAACTTTGAAAACCAGGAAACTGCGGTACACGGCGAGGGTTCTGACTAAATCCGCCAGGCGGTGACCGAGGCGAATAGTAAACAAAAACATCTGCTCATAAAAATATCACAAATAGAACAAACAGTAAATATCATAATAATAAAATAATAAAATAAAATAATAGAGGTAAAATATAAACAAAGTCAATACATATATAAATTATTAATTAATATCACCATTGTAGTACATAAATATCACTATTACAGGACTAGATGACCAGCACTGATTATATGTGAGAGCTTTTCTTTGAATACCTTTAGACTATACTTTTTGATAACCGTTTGGCAATTGATTATAGATTATTGCAGCCTGATAACTAAATCCTTTTTTAAAATACTCCGTACGATGAATGGGAATACTTATTCTCACGTCATTCAACCTCAGGTTCATATCATGAGCTTCTGACCGTTTCTCGATTTTACAGTATAGGTATGAAGGTTTCTCATCGGTTACAACTTTATGAATTAGGCAGCATAAGTGATGTAGTCTTCGTTCTTTCATATTTAACCACCCGATTTGTCTTAGGTAAGGGCTAATATGCTCACGACGGGACACCTGACAGGAATACCGAATACAAGAATTCTGAACTTTTTGCAGTCTGTTTGCATCTTCCAATCGTAGACATGGGCCATAAACAACATCGCAATAATTTAATCTTGATAATACGAATGAATCACAAAGTTTTAATTTAGCGTCTTTTGATAGATAATCTTTTATATGATATAAGCTTTTAAGCTGGAGAAAAGCAGTTCTGCTAATAGAAGATATATGTGCTGCATAATTTAAGTTCTTATCCATGTGTAGTCCTAGATTACAAACAACTTCACTGAACGTTGTTGGCCTGTTATCAATATACAATTCTTCTACTATTGCACTTCCATGTCTCTTTGTATTACCAAAAATTATAGCATGAGTTTTATTTGTATTAATTTTAAGTCCGTTATTATTTGTCCAGCACTGTATATTCTTCAGATCTTCATTCACTTTTTGAAAAGCAACCGCTGTATCTTCTGGTTGGTAATTCAGCATAATTTGTATATCATCTGCATAATAATGAATATTACAATATTTCACAACATTAGCCAGATCTCTAACAAACAAATTAAATAGAGTAGGGCCAAGTATTGTCCCTTGTGGAACTCCTTTTTCAACTGCACCCTCGTCTGAGAGTTTTATATCAGTGCTACTAGCAATTTCAACTCGTTGCTTCCTTTCTGTTAGATAACTTCTAAACCATTCCCATACATGTCCTCTGCAGCCATAGAAGAACAATTTTGCTAGAACTAGTTCTGTATTTATACTATCAAAAGCTTTAGACATATCAATTAGAACTACTACAGTATCATGCCTTTATCTGCAGCTGTTATAATATCGTCATTGATTTTTATTAAAGCAGTAGTAGTGCTAAGTGCTTTGCGAAACCCCCAGATTGTACATCTAATAATATTTTGTTTGTTTCTAAATAATCCGTTAACTGCAAATGCACTATCTTTTCTAATAGTTTTGATCCTGGGGGCAGTATGTTGATGGGTCGAAGATCCTTGAGTTCTACAGAAGTGTCTTTCTTCTTCAGAGGTATTACTTTAGAACACTTCCATGATAATGGGACAATTCCTATATATAGTGACGTGTTAATAATATGACAGAAATTATTTTTACAAAAAGGGAAACAAAGTTTGAGCATTTGAGCTGATATACCATCCAGACTTATAGCGTTCGATTTTATTTTATATAGAATTTTTTGTATCTCGTGCGGTTCAACTGCTGTAAATGTATTCACTTCATTTTCTTCCGATAGGTTCTCATAGAAATAATTCGTAACAGCTTTATCACTATTTATTTCTTTTACACAATTTACAAAGAAGGCATTCACTTCATTAGCATCGTACTCATCTGCACTAACACAATTTCCCTTTTTCTTATTTACAAATCCCCACTGACGCATTTTACTCCAAAACCCTTTTGAGTCATTTATGTTTGTTTGTATACCAAAAGTGTAGAAACTCTTTTTTTCCCTTTTTATTGCCTTATTGATATAGTTACGTAAGTCACAGTAATATTGTCTGTCTACCTCAGATCTTGTACGAACATATTTTCTATATGCCTTATTACGTATTTTCAACATGTTCCTGATATTGTATGTCATCCACGGTGCTTTTTGTTTTCTTTTATTCATAGGAACTTTAGGAGCATGAAAGTCAAATAATGCCATTACACAAGAATTAAAATATTCCACTTTTTCATTGATGTCGTCTAGGAAGTACACCCTTGCCCAGTTCATTTTCAGAGTGTCTATTGCAAACTGATCCATATCCATGTTTTTATAGTTTCTATAATACCTAATAGCGTCTGGTACTTCTGATGCTAGGTCGACTACAACATATACCGCATCATGATCAGATAGATTTGATGTATCTATGGTTCTTGATTCACTGAAACTCCAGTTATTGTTAATGCATATAATATCAAGTAACGTTTCTGTGGTGAGAGTAATTCTAGTAGCACACGTTATCAGCTGCTTCATATCATACGTATTCAACATCATTAAAATATTATCCGTAAATCTGTTTTTATCAAGTAGGTTTTCATTTAGGTCGCCCATTAACAAAACTCTATCGAACTCTATGCAGAGTTCACTAAGTGTATCATCAAGAGCATTTAAAGGTATATGTCTGTATGGTCTGTATATGACTCCAACTACATAGCTTAATTGCTCGTTAGTGAAAGTGATCCATAACTGCTCCATGCCATCTAAACTGTTACTTACGTGTGTTAATTTTTTACATTTTAGCTCCCTTTTTGTATACATCCGCCTCTTCCGCCAATTCTGTCTACCCTGTGTATGTCATAATCTGTTATTTTATAATTACTGTTGTCATTTTCTGGCTGTAACCAGGTCTCGCTTACAGCCATAATATCAAATACTTCATTACTTACTAAATCTCGAAAATCGACAAATTTATTTTTAATGGATCTTACATTTACGTGTCCCACTTTTATTTTTCCTTCGTTCACAATGTTAGGCCCTACATTATTTTTTGACTGCTATATTTCATTATAATACTCAGTTCTTTTATTTTTATTATTTAGAACACTCGGCTTGACGGGACAATTTTTATCTAACGCCGAGTGATTTTCATCCACGTCTGTATTTCTTGTAATTTTGGCTTTTGAACAGTTAACACATTTTTTAACATTTGATGTACACTTTTTATATGAGTATGAGCTTTTCCGAGCAATTAGAGCAGACAATCTCAGACTTACATTCTTTAGCATAATGATTAAAACCGAGGCAATTGTAGCATTGCAGGACACTGACATGATTGAATACACGGCTTCTGGACCATCCAATTTTTACACTAGTTTTTTATATAGTCGCAGGTAGACCATTTACACCGAAGGTCCGGCGAGTGGCAGCCGGACTGAGACGCCAACACCACACTCTAAATCGCACAGTGCTGCAGACCATCAAGCAGCACTGCCTAGATAGGGATTCGAGCGCTTATGGCTATTAAGAAAACTTTGGTCAGGCGAATGCGGAGTTTGGAACAAAGCAAATTGTTTCAAACAAACCCGTTTCGCCTGTTCCAAGAGCCACAGCGTGTTGTCGAAAATCCGCCGACTGTTGATAATGTGGAAGCCTTCTGGAAAGGAATCTACGAAGTCGCGAGTCCATTCGAAAATGACACTCCAGCTATAGCACACTTCGAGACTCTCTGTCGTAGAGTCTTAGAAGAGCCAGACGAAGTGTGTCCGGCAATCAGTACGGAAGAAGTTCAACAAGCACTTGTTGGAACCAAGAACTTTGCTTCCCCGGGTCCAGATGGTATAAACAACTGGTGGTGGAAGAAGTTTCCTTCCACCCACCGCCATCTGGCCCGAGTTTTCAACTCACGGTTGAACGAGGGGCAGCAAATTCCGGACTGGTTTGTCGAGGGGCGAACTGTGCTAATCCCCAAAAAGGGGGATCAGTCTAACCCAAAAAATTATAAACCGATTACCTGCGTCAACTCCTGCTACAAGTTATTTACTCGTAGCTTGTATACCAGGATGTTGAGGTCTGTTCATCCGGTCTTTCAACAGATAAACGAACAGCGTGGTGCCAAGAAGGGCCTGGCAGGTTGCAAGGAAAACCTGCTGATAGACTGCTGTATTACACAGGATTCTGTACAGTACAAGCGGAATCTATCAATGGCCTGGATTGATTATCGCAAGGCATTTGATACAACATCCCACGAGCTTTTGTTACACTTGCTCGGATGTCTTGCGGTACCAGCACCACTAGTGAGATGCATCGAACAACTGTTGCCGCTTTGGAGAACTCGCTTCACCATAACATCCGGTGCCGAGCGAGTTTCGACAGAGTTGGTGACATTTAAGAGAGGAGTGTTTCAGGGTGACTCTTTGAGTCCGCTCCTCTTCTGCATCTCCAACAGGACAATATTAATAAATTGTCCTGTTATTGGGTGTAACCTGTTGGGCAATAAAGGCATTAAATTAAATTAAATTAAATTAAATCTCAGTGCTGCCGCTATCTGTTGGACTCCGCCAAACCCGCGGGTATCAATGCGGGCCACCCAGCAACCTGAGGCATAAGGTCACCCATCTATTTTATATGCATGACCTTAAACTCTATACCTCCGGAGAGCGAGAACTTCAAAATGCTCTCAGGGTGGTCGAGGAATACATGCGGGCAATGGAATGGAGTTTGGGTTTGACAAATGCGCAGTCGTCCACCTCAAGAGAGGACGATGCGGGGAATTCCACGAAGATGCGCAGCTGGATGCCGGAGAGACCTACACATACCTGGGTGTGGAACAACGCCACATCTAGGATGTGAACCAAATAAAGGATTCTCTCCGTGGCAAGTACAGACACCGACTCCGAAAGATTTGGTCTTCTGAACTTTCGGGGAAGAACAAGGTGTCTGCCACTAATATGCTTGCCGTTCCGATTCTGCTCTACTCCTTTGGAGTAGTTAAATGGCGAGTAGATGAGCTGCGCCAATTGGACAGGGATACCCGCAAGATGATGAATATTCATAGGAGTATTCATCCTAGAAATTATGTATTATATATATACACCATCATTTATGTAATTTATAATTTATTTACGAAATGCTTATGGTAAACTTTACTGTCTTTCTTGTTAAATTGTGTGTATTTAATGGGCAAGTTCCGTAAATAAAGTTAAAGTTAAATAGATCGTTCGGTCCTCGTGTGTACCTCCCACGGGGGGCCGAGGACTCTTGAGTCTGAAGTGTATGCATGGCAGAGTAGCACTGAGTAGTGAGTATGGCATGCAACATTTTCAGGAGCTCGGATCCACTCCTACGGTTAGTGAGAGATCACGAAACTGTAGGAGTTGGCGCATTATTGTTTAATGCAGCACAGAGGGCCGCAGATGAACTCGGTCTCGTGTTCGACTACAGGCGAGGAGGCCGGCGAGGTGCTGATGTAGAGTCAGTTACTGAGCTTCCGCCGAATCGTCTGAAAGCCCAAATTAAAGCTGCCGAACAGAGGAATCTGTTCAGGCAGCACGTTGATAAACCCCTGCACAGTGTTTTCTTTAACAACTTAGAAGCACTGGATTTATCGACAGAGCTGACCTTCGCATTCTTAAAGTCAGCGAGGCCGAAGTCGGAGACTGAGGGATTCATTGTGGCCTGCCAAGATGGTGTTATTAACACATTGGTCTATCGGAGTCGCGTGATGGGTGTAGAGCAGGGGTGGGCAACCTACGGCCCGCGGGCCAACTGCGGCCCTAGAAAGTGCTTAATGCGGCCCGCGAAAATCTGTTTTAAATACATAAGAATTGGCCCGCAGATCGCAGAACTCAATATAACTTTTAATTTTGGTATCGATTCTTGAGACAAATTGGCAAATTCTTAAAAATATCCTTCACTGTTGTTCCGCGAAATTCGTTCCTCGTCCTAAAAAAAGCCTAGAATTTTTTTACGCGAGCGAAAAAAAAATTTCTGGCCCGCGCCAGCTAGTACGAACTCTGACTGTGGCCCATCACCTAAAAAGGTTGCCCACCCCTGGTGTAGAGGTTCCTGATATCAACTGCAGGACCTGCCGTCAGGCGCCGGAGTCGCTCATGCATCTATTATCTGCATGTCCGATTTATGCGACTTCGGCCTACATCCACCGACATAACACGGCTTTACGAATGCTATACTACCATCTTCGGCACTCGTACAAGATAGACCAAACACCTATGCTTCCTTATATCCCCGGAGATATCGAGTCCATTGTCGAGAACGAGAAATGCCGGATTCACTGGAACTACTCGTTCCCGATCCTCAGGCGAATTCAAGCCAATAAGCCTGACATAGTCCTCCTCGACCATCAGACCAAGGTGATGTATGTCATCAAGTTCTCAGCACCTGCTGAGACAAACATCGCCTTGAAAGAGGAGGAGAAACGGACTAACTTTTGTTTGTAATTTTTTGTCTAAAAATTCTTGCAATAAATGTGTATTTATTTATTTATTTATTTATTTAAATACAGAGATCTCCGGTACGAGCTCCAAGTGCTATACCCAGGCTACTCTGTCAAGATGGTCGTCCTGATAATCGGTGTACTCGTAGGTATGAAGCCCACGCTGCTCTCCGCACTGAAGACCATGCCTGCCTGCCAAACATTGGCAGAATGGTTGGCTGGTCAAATGCAGAAAGCGGTCATCCTGGGATCCCTTCATCTACTTAGGGCACACGAGTCTGGAATCTACAGTGACTAACCCCGCGGGATGTGGGGAGTTGCTGTAGATTATTCGCTGGCGCTCTCTCTGTGTGGTGTCGGAGGCCACAGGGAGACTGTCCAGCATTAGGTTCGGAAAACTGAAAAAAAAAATAATGGCTTTATTATAAACATTACAGTTTACAAACTGCCAAGTTCAGATATAAGATCTGCTCTTCCACTTAACCGTAACTAACCTAATATAAACATACTATGGCTATTTCACATTAAATTATAGTACATAAATACAAGTATAGTAAATTCACAATTGAGACAAACATTTATTACTAAACACATATTACAATAACTATAATCACAGACAGTAAGAAAAATGACGAAATGGTTATATTTTTATTATCAATTAAAAGTATGCAAGTCTAACTTGTAAAAAACCTAAATTAACTGTCATAGAAATCATAGAAAAATAAACTATATTCGTGGATAGGAGACGACGTAAGCAAACTGTTTTCACATGTTATCTTCTATTTAGTGATTTTAAAAAACCCATAATTTCTGTGCGTCATAAGTAATTAACGCTGGTGGTCCAGAAGTACTTATCAAACTTTTCAATAAGTGCACTATTATCGAAAACACCCTGTATATGTGACCACATTGATGTACTTTTAGTTTAAAGTGGGCCGAAATATAGGTTAAATTTGCCTAAAATAGGCAATTCATAGATTGACAATTTCTACCACATCCCTGAACCGATTCAAAATTTTTTTTGACAGGCTTTTAGAATAAACTCGGTAAAATAGTACTGGACTATTTAAAACCCAAGAAAATGACGGTTCTTTTCTTACCAAGCTGTTAATCTTCGTAAACTTTGAACCTAGTTTTGAAATAATAGAAAGTCATGGTCTCGATAAAGTCATATTGGTCTAATCTGCTACGCTATATTAAACACATACATGTTTAAATGTTGATTTTTTATTAAGTAGTTATTGAAAAATCACTGAACTTACTGAAAATATAGCTTTTAGCTTTTTTAACCTTTTTCAACTGAATACAATACTCAACAGCACTAATGTATTCCTGGATTTGATATTTTCCAGTTTCAAAGATATTATCGTTAGTAAACCAAATGATCCAATTTTTCGTGATAGCATAAAAGTGCGTATACATTAGCGCGCTGCGCCGCGAACGCTCCGCACGCGCGCACCAATTCGTCTAGATTGGTACGGGTTTTTAAGTTGCGCGCGCTCCGCTTGCAAACCGCTTGCCTCGATCCACCTCCTGTCGGTTTTTCAACGCTCCGCTTTGTATGTTGGTGAGTTCAATTGAGACGGCGTGAGTGAGGTTCGCTCCGCGCGCTTTTGTTCTGTGTTGTTTTCTCGTATAGTAGTAGTAATGGAGTGGTCAGAAGAAAATTTGATTAAGCTCATCGATGCCTATCGAAGCAAATCTCTATTGTGGGATCCACGACATAAAGATCATTTTAAAAAAACACTTAAAGCAGATGCCTGGAGCGCGACATGATTATAACTGTATGTTCGATACGCGTTTGCGGGTTTCCTATGGATCGTGGGAGGTTCGTTGAAATAACAAATGCAATGAGCAGGGAACGCGCGGCGCAGCGCGCTAATGTATACGCACTTTTAGACATACTGTGGTTATGTTTGAGTTAGATTTTATTCATGATTTAAAATTAGAATATGAGGAATATTTTCAGGATTTCAAAAATGGTAATTATATCGAATTAAATAATTATTTAAGTAGTGTACAGTGGGAATTAATATTTGCTAACTCAAATGTAAATGAGATGACCGAAAAATTTTATGACATTAATTCAGGAATTAATCTATATATACCAGTTAAAAAATTCAAATCATCTAAATTTCCGGTGTGGTTTAACGCAGATCTCAAAAAGAATATTAACATTTATGAGTCACAGTTCAATACTGCTATCATTAAAATACTCGTCAATTGTGTAGTAGGCTTTATTTATCAGAATTTGTTTAAGTTGTTTTTTAGCTTTTTCTGTGAAAGAATTTTAATTTCGTTGGGGAGCTTATTAAATATTTTTATTAAAGAAAATTCTACATTTTTCTGAATATAATTAAAATTAGGAATATTGGGCATTATGAGATCATCTTTATATCTAGTGTTATGATTATGTTGCCTCACACTCTGCTATGAACGCAGGAATATTCCCGGATTATTGGAAATACAGCTTCTTAAAACCGATCTACAAATCAGGTAATAAAGACAATATAGAAAATTATAGAGCAGTGTGCAATCAATCTGAAATTGCCAAACTATTAGATTGTCTGCTAACTAGGAAACTTGGGTGGGATTGTATGCACTTGCTCAATAAACAACAGCATGGTTTCTCTACTGGTAAATCTACTTGCACTAACTTGGAATTGTACTCTAATTTCATAACAACAGCTTTGGAAAACAGACTGCAGGTTGACTCGGTCTATACGGACTTTTCCAAGGCCTTTGATAGAGTTAACCACAGTTTACAAATCACTAAATTACAACAACTTGGTATTCAGGGAAACACGTTAAATTTGATTAAGAGTTTTTTAAATAATAGAATTCAAGTTGTTAAATATGGAGGATCGGTGTCATATCAAATCAAATCAAATCAAATCAAAATAGGTTTTATTGCGATAATAAAAATATTACACAAAAGGAAGGCGATTAGGAATTACCTATCTACCATCGTCTCCCTAAAATTAGTAAACAATACAAATCAAAACATAATTGAGCATTACAAAAAATTTTAAGACAATTAAGAAGAGAAAAAACACAAGGTGAATAAATAAACTAATTACAAAATTATAAATATAACATATTATTATTATAAACATACTAAATCTAATAAATCATTTAAATATAGGTTACAGTAAATTTATATGTATTAATTCATTGATTTTATTTTTCTTTTAAACTGACCAAGTGATAAATTAAGATTACTAGCAACTTTATTTAACAAAACAGGAGCAATATATGAAAAACATCCTTCAAATTTTTTAGAGACATGTTGTGGTATTGTATATGTATCGTTTCTTATATTCACAGAATGTATATCTGATCTTTTAGAAATCAAATTTAGTAAATAACTAGGTGTATTATATTTCAACAACTTATATAAAAATATTGTAATTAAATATTCTATTCTGTTCTGAATATTTGGTTCGCTCAAATTTCTGAGATAGGGTGTTATTTGTTCTCTATATGGCACACAACATACGAACCTTATGCATGCGTTGTAATCTATTCTGGTTATATTGAGGAAGAAAATGATAATACACTGAGCAGCAATATTCAATATGGGGATAGATTAATGATTTGACTAATCTTAGTTTAACAGTTTGACTTAATTGATATTTGAACTTATAAAGAGCTTTTAACTTAAAGAACGAGCGTTTAAAAACATAATCAACATGATAATTGAAAGATAGATTACCATCAACCATGACCCCCAAATTTTTCGCAGATCTTACCCAGTCAATATCATTATTGTTTATGGTTAATTGAAAATTTCTTTCTATTAAGTCTCTGTGACTTTCTGGTCCTACACTTAATGCCACCGTTTTCTTTGGGTTCAACCTTAAGCCATGATGTTCAGAATAGTTATTGATGTTCTGTAAATCAGCGTTTATATACTCTATAGCTTTTTTAGCATCATTTAATGGGAATGAAAAATACATCTGAATATCATCAGCATAGAGGTGAACCCGACAATGTGTGAGTACTTTGGGAATATCGAAAATAAAAATTGAAAAAAGTATAGGACCCAATATGCTACCCTGTGGTACCCCTGAAGAAGTTACCCTTAACGAGGAACATTGAAGACCATTATTAACAATTACTTTTTGAGCCCTATCTGTTAAGTAGCTTACTATCCATTTTAAAGCAGATTCGTGAAAACCTATATATTTCAATTTAGCTTCAAGAAGATTAAAGTTTACGAGGTCAAATGCCTTGCTTTGATCTAACAAAACAAGAACAGATGACAGGGATTTATCTGATGCATAGGCTAGGTCATTTATAACACTTAATAAAGCTGTATTAGTGCCATGCTTCTGTCTAAAGCCAGATTGAATTTCTGGTAAAATAGCGTTATCTTTTAAGTAAGACTTTATTTGGAATGACACGATTTTTTCTAACAGTTTAGAGAATGTAGGCAATATATTTATTGGTCTCAAGTCATTAAAGGCGGATGGAGGTATTACTTTTGGTACTGGAAGGACATTAGCTATTTTCCATAGATCTGGTAAAACTCCTTGTGTAAGTGAATCATTAAATATACTTTTAACTACATTACTGCAATATGGCATAATAATAGTGATCATTTTTATATTTATGTTGTCATTACCTACTGCCTGAGATTTTATTGAGTTCAACGCATTATATATATCCTCATCTGTTATTTCGCGGAAAGTAAATTTAAAATTTTCATTTAAAAAATTGTTATTATAAAATAATAAAAGATCATTATCTATATGTGACTGACCTGCTATATTTATAAAATATTCATTTATATCTTCAGGCTTACACAATTCATTAGGTAGATTACATGTATCTGTAGATTTACTACAAATGCCCCACTCTGATAAGCTTCTCCACAGCATTTTAGGATTATTTTTTTACTTTTCCAACATATATTTCATATATGCAGTTTTTTCGCGATCAATAGCCTCATTCACATAATTACGCAATGTTATGAAGTACGTCCTAGCTTCGACTGTACGTTCTCTTAAATATTTTTTGTGCGCCTTTTTCTTTTCATTAATTAATTGTTTAATATTATATGTCACATAAGGACGGTGTTTACGTTTTTTATTAAGAGCACATATAGGTGCATGACGATCAAAAAGAGATACTATATTATTATTTAGGCATTCTAATTTTAAATTAATATCTTCCATGCAAAGTATGTCTTCCCAAGATATGTTATAGGTAGCATCAAGAGCAAAACTATTAATATCAAACTTATTGTAATTTCTATAATAAACAATATCAGGACTTGCCTTTTCCTCCTCAATATATACCTCACATAATACCAACATATGATCCGTTATACCATGCATATCCCTAGTATCGCTACTATTAACAACAATGGAATTAGAGGTACAGATAATATCTATCAAAGATTCAGAGTTTTCTGTAATCCTAGTAGGATTTTTAATTATTTGACACATATCGAAGTCATTTAATAAATTAGTGAAATTTTTTGTTCCTGGAGAATCTATATTTAATAAATTAATATTGATATCCCCCATTAATATAACAGAGTCAGCTTCTAAATATGCTCGTTCTAGTAAATAGTTTAGCTCATTTAAACACCTTTCAATATTTGAACTGGGGGGACGGTATATTACACCCAGAGCTATTTTTTGTTTGTTGAAACTTATCAATAACCATAATTGTTCTAAAGCATTGTCCGAGTTTGAAGAATGAAAATGTCGGAATTTATAATTTGCCTTCAAATAGCATGCTACACCACCTCCACGCCCATCGCGATCTGTTCTTGGGATATTATAGTTCGGTATGGAAATAAATTTACTTGGGTAATCTAAATTTAACCATGTTTCAGATATTCCAATTATTGAAAAATCATCTTCTAATATCATATCCTTAAATTTATCCAAGCAATTATTTAGTGATCTTATATTGACATGACCAATTTTCACATTTACTTTTTTACATACAGGTTCCATCTGGGGTCCATCAAGGATCACATATTGGTCCTCTGTTGTTTAATTTGTTTATTTCTGATATTGATCATATTATTGTCAACTCAGAGTTCCTTATGTTTGCAGACGATCTCAAAATGTTTAAAGCAATAGAAAACAGACTTGATGTAGAACTACTTCAGAAAGACTTGGATAATTTCTCGCATTGGTGTACAAACAATTTAATGCAGCTTAATGTTAACAAATGCCAAGTTATAACTTTCGCTAAAATTAAAAATACCATAGAATATGGTATTTTTATATATGTTAAATAATGTGGTTTTAAAAAGAGTTGATTCAATCCGGGATTTGGGAGTAAAGTTTGATAATGAATTGAGCTTTAGGTTGCATATATCAGAGATAATTTCAAAAGGACTTAAAATGCTTGGATTTACATGTAGAATATCAAGAGATTTTTCTGTTCAAACTAAAAAAATAATATACTGCTCTTTTGTAAGATCAATTTTGGAATATTGCTCTGTGATCTGGAACCCCAGTTACAAAACATATATTAGCATAATTGAAAGGGTACAAAAGAAATTTGTAAGATATTGTTCTTTTTATATGGGACTGCAACATGATATACATTACGATTACACTCAGATCTTGAAATTTTTGAACTTGGAACACTTACATATAGGAGGGAAATTTTTGACCTTTGTTTTTTGTTTAAAATAATTAATAACATTGTTTAGTGTCCTGACATCTTACAACTTATTAAATTAAACCTTAATCCTATAAGAACGAGTTCCGTTTCACTCAACCAATTATGGCCAGAATGAACCTATAACTAGGATTTTGAAACTGGGAAATAGGTATAATTCAGATATCGATTTGTTCAATACAACAATATATTCACTTAAATCAAAATTAAAACATTTATTATAATTTACTTTATTATAAGTACCTATAGTCTATTGTGGAAATGTATATTATTGTGTTTTACGAGTAGTATATTCAATAGTAGGTTGCTTTGTTGTTTTTAGTTTTAGTATAGACGTATAGGAAAAATGGGGATTTATGTTATGGAACACATAATAGGTTAATTATACATATTAGATCACTAATAATAGGGCTTTTCGGGTGACAAGAGCGGTTATTACCGCACGGTCACCCGAAAAGCCCTAATATATAATATATAATATATAAATTGTTTTTGTAGTATTAGTAAGATTACTCTTGTTTATTTTTTTTTTAAATTTTCTAAGGTAATTGTAAATTGGCATTGCCGTAAATAAAAAAATAATAAATAAATACATTATATAATGCAGAAAACAACTTGTTGGTTTAAATTAATATTAAAGAAAGGTATAACAAACTTTGTAGATGGCAGCAAAATCAAAACTATAAATTGAATATTCCATCAATTTTGTTTTATGTTATTTGAAAGATCATATAAAAATATTACGTTAAAATCAATTAGGACGAGCATAAACTGCCGCTGCAGTTTGCTGTGGAGGAGTGTTGCCAACTATTTTCATTTGCATTTTGTTTCATGCATCCTACAATTCTATTGGTGCCTGAAGTGCAATAGAATTTCGTAAAGTGCTAACGCTTGGTTAAAAGAGTATCTTCATTTTTAGCCCAGGGTCGATCTGAAGATTTATATAGGAAACCTTGAACAAATTAGAGACAAGCTGAAATTTGGCATATAAGTTTGTATTGGGGTCCTTAAGATACCACCAAACCCCACCGGTAATCCGCCGTGCCTGTCACCCCTAACAACCCCCGAAACGGGTGAAAATCGGACTTTTTTTAGTTTTTTGGTAATATCTTAAAAACAAAGCTATATACGAAAAAATATGAAGATAGAAAAATTAAAGAGTATAAAATTTCCTATAAAGTTACGTTTAGCAGATATATTTTGCTTTACCAGTGGTGGAGTTATCGTATTGTAAATTCCAGTATATTTTAACAAAATACACATTTCCCACAAAATAATTACGTTACATTAATATATTTTACGTTTTTTACACCAAAACAGATTAAAACTATAATAATACATAAAATATGAGTTTTTTATGTAGTAAGTAGCACAGTTGCTTTTTCTTAAATAAACTAAAATACTTACAGGTTATGTTTAAGTAAATGAATGTAATGTATGTTTTTAATTACTTATTATCCAATATATTTTATCTGCATGTTGAGATGTCGTCTTCCGCCTGTAAATCCTCAACTGCCCTATTAAAACAGGTTACGACATGAGCATGCACTTTTGCAACCACCTGATGAACAGTTGCAAAAAATTTGTTTAAGGAACCCTTTGGGGTCTATATCTTGATCCATCTGGACTGGAGAGATTCCGGAATCACTAGAAATTCATCCCCAGTTCTGGAGTGGTAAGCTATTATTCAACCATGCTTGAACCTAAAAGTTAATCATACATGTAAATAAAATATGTATGTAGAGGTGCTGGATGAAATGTCCTATATGCATGGTACTGAGCTGCATTTATGATCGGTGGAAGTGAAGCCAGATTAAAATCATTATTTAAACTTTGCTTTGCTACATACTGCTGGTAGAGAATGTATCTGACGTTATTCAAATCGGTACTTGTTCTATTTTTGACGTATACGGAAATAAAAAATGTCGAAATAAAGGTCCTCAATCTGTCTTTGGATATAGTTGGATTGTAAAATTCTTCAAGAAGGTCAACCAACTTCTTCTTTTTCACAGTATTGACCAAATTAATTTTTCCCCTGGTAAACAGGCCAGATGTAGTATCACATCCGGAAATGGCGTGCATGGCAATAATAATAATAATAATAATAAAAAACGTCTTTATTGATGGGCGAAGTTTAGTACAAAATACTATTCTTACACTTTATTTATTTATTTATTTAACATTTATTAAAGCTCCCAACTTATGTTGCAACTTTGAAGTATTAGTAATTTTATTTGGTTTCGAACTTCTTCCTGGGCGTAGCATATACAAATTTTGTTTAGCGTAATGGAGTCGTATCGAGAATATAGGAAGAGAGCATACATAATAATAATAATAATAATAATAATAATAATAATAATCTTTATTGATCTTAAGAAATTACATTTATAGACAAGTCAACAAATTTGGTAACAGGACATTTAACATAGAATAACATTTATTTTGTGTACGATAATAAAATAGTAAGAATACAATACAAACTTACGATTATGCCAATTCAAACTATAAAATATAAAATACGACATTAATTATTATTATCAATGGCAAATATTTCCCTATTTCCCTCAGTAAGTTGATAAAACTCCTGTACACTGTATAAGCAGTTTTGAGTTAATATTTTTTTAAGTTTATTTTTGAATTTCATCATTGTGAGATTACGGAATTCTAGTGGCAAAGAATTGTACATACTGATTCCAATGTTATTAGTTCTTTTAAGTCTGCTTTGTGGTATTATCAGGTCAAACTTATTCCTAGTGTCATGTTCATGAATGTCATTGAGTGTAACATATTTTTGCAGGTCTTGTCTCACATAAAGTATATTTTGGAACACCATGACAGAAAACAATGACATGATATTCAGAGCTATAAATATTGGTTTACATGTTTCATCCCATTTAGCATTTACTATACTTCTTACTGCCGACTTTTGAATGACAAACAACTTTTGTAGATGAGTATGCGCAGAATTCCCCCAAGCTAATATCCCGTAAGTAAGAAGCGAATGGAAAAGTGAAAAGTAAGTTGTTCTGGGGCGAATGGCGACACGAGAAACTACTCAGTTGCCTTGACATGCGGTATATGTCCTTAATATTATTAATATAAAAATAATTCCCCTCAATTCGTAACAGAAATTCACGGATATTTTAAAATAATTTTGTTGCATTTAATAGGCACGTAAAATGTTAAAGTTCTATTAGCTAATACAAAATAATGTATGAAATTAGAATATAGTACTCCACTGGTATGTTTCTAATTTATTGATGTAAGAATGTATTTACCAAAATATCCATATACATTGTTATGTATATTTAATGTCAAAATTCAATAAGTAAAGGCTAGAGAATATTTTTACAAAATACCCAATTATTCAAAATATCATAACTCCGCCACTGGTAAAGCAAAATATATCTGCTAAACGCAATTTTATAGGAAATTTTATACCCTTTAATTTTTCTATCTTCATATTTTTTCGTATATAGCTTTGTTTTTAAGATATTGCCAAATAACTAGAAAAAGTCCGATTTTCACCCCTTTCGGGGGTTGTTTAGGGGTGACAGGCACGGCGGATTACCGGTGGGGTTTGGTGGTATTTTAAGGACCCCAATACAAACTTATATACCAAATTTCAGCTTGTCTCTAATTTGTTCAAGGTTTGACTGGATCGACCCTGGGCTATTTGCCAAATTGTGAGGCTGCGCAAGCGCAAGTGATTTTGTCGAAATGACAAGTTGGTGACGGGTAGAATGTGTTATTTACTGTTAATTTTATTTAAAGGGATGAGTGAAACTGAAAAAGGATTTGTAAATGTGACTTTGACATTTACCAGTTGCAGATATGGTATATGACTTTCATATTGCGAATGTGAAATTTTTAAGTGCCGAAGTTCGTAACATCAAAACATGACTGCATTGACAAAGGGAAGAATCCTCATTAACATCTGTAGTAGTTACTGGAAATCTAATTTGACAAAAGTAGGAAAAGTGAAATGTGTATTTCAGCTGTATTAGAAAAAGAAGTACCCAAATTCAAATTCAAATTCAAATTTATTCAAATATTTTTAAACAAAATATTATAGATTATTGCACAGACAGTAATACTTATAATACATGAAATTTGTGTTTTGCACCTAGATGCGTTAGCATCTGTATGTGCATAATACAACTTACAACCTAAGATTTAAATCCTATTTATTACAATATTATAAAAGAAAATTAAATAAATACATATATATAAGAAGTGGTATAAGCGGATTAACATTTTACTTAATACTAAAATAAATAATTAATAAAGTCAGAATTATTTTGAAAGATATATTTTTTACAGGCAATAGAAAATTTCTTTATGTTTCTTATTTCTTTAATAGACAAAGGTAATTTATTATAACATTTAGGTGCTAGATAATTAATAAATCTTTGTTGTACATTTTTATTACTTGATGGTATTTTCAGATGTTGATTTACTTTCTTCCTAGTATTATGATTATGGTTTACATATTCTTTTAACCTGTCATGTTTATGGATATAAGAGCAAATAGATGTAAGATACAACGTACGAACATTACATATTTCCTCAGTGTATAACTGATTTGTATGGAATAAACGATCTTTTTTATAGATTATTTTTAATATTGTATTTTGAATCACATTTAACTGTCGTAATGCGTTATTATACAAACCTCCCCATACTATAATACCATATCGTAATAATGATTCCACAAGTGTCTGATATAAGGTGATGATTAACTTTTGATCTATAATATTCCTTAGAATATAAAATTTATGTATTAAACACCTTTTTTTTTTTTTGTTAAGTATGCTATATGCATATCCCATTTTACATTTTGATCAATAATAATTCCAAGATATTTGGTATTTGTTGTTTCTCTTATTTCCTGATCTAAATTATCTATTTTTATTGTTCTATACGCCGTGCGATTCGATGATGTGAGTGAAAATGCAATATAATTAGTTTTTGTAACATTTAGAGATAATTTATTTGTGTCAAGCCAATCTTTAACCATTTTTATTTCATATTTTACGTGATTTTTTACTTCATCCCATGTTGATCCATTAAAAATAATCACTGTGTCGTCAGCATAGGATATGGTTTTGCCATTAATATTCATATTAGTCAATGAGGTTATGTATATGTTGAAAAGTATTGGTCCTAGGACAGTACCTTGCGGTATGCCGATTTGTACGCTTTTTTGATCGCTTAGAGTATCTCTAATTCTCACCTGTTGTATTCTGTCCGATAAATAGCTGTCAAAAACCTCCAATACACCACCCCTAACGCCATATTGCTCTAGCACATCTAGTAGCCTGTTGTGAGGAACCGTATCGAAGGCCTTTGCCAAGTCTAGAAAGACTGCAATACATTTTTGATTATTATCTAGCCGGTTGGTGATTTCTTTTATAAGTTCATATACAGCATCATTGATGCTCAGCCCTTCAGTAAAACCATATTGATGTTCTGAAAGTATTTTGTTTATATTTAAAAAATTGACTAAGCGTTCTTTAAGACATTTTTCAAAAATTTTTGTAAAATTGTTTATTAAACTGATGGGTCTGTAGTTATTAATTGCATTATGATTTCCTGATTTGTAAATAGGTACTATTATCGAGGTTTTATATTGTCTTGGTACAATGCCAGTTTTAAAAATTAAGTTGATAATATGTCTCAATGGTGTTAAAATATATATATGTATAATTTTAATAGTTCTGATGGTTATCCCATCAATACCAGGACAGCTGTTGCTTTTTAAACTATGTATGTGTTTAATTAGTTCATTGTCCGTCACTTGTTTTAAAAACATTGAAGATTGATTTATCCAGGTTGTATTTAATGGTTTATTAGGAATTGGGATAGTCTGAGACATATTTATACCTATTTCACTAAAGTAATTATTACAAAAATTCGACATTTCTTTGTCATTCATAAAGTTTTTGTGGTTATTGTCTAAGATCTGTATATTTTTGTTACAATTTTTCTTGTTTTCATTAGTTGCTTCAGCTACTAGTTCATATATTTTTTTTATATCTTTCGAGTTTTGATTTATTTTTTCTCTATAGTAGGTATTTTTAGCATTTTTTATAGTTCGATTCAAATTATTTCTGTAATTTTTATATTCAGTTTCTTTTGCTACAGTATGGTTTTTTAACAGGTTCTTTTTCATTTTATCTCTTGTTTTTATTGAAGTTATTATACCATTTGTTATCCATTGCTTTATTTTGTTATGATTTTTAAATTTTATTAATTTCGTTATTTGGGATTTTTCAATAATATTCGTAAGTCCTGTTGTAAAGTTTTGAGTGGCAATTTCAGGGTTGTTTGTGTTTAGGATATTTGACCAATTTTGTTTTTCCAATAATTGTGTTAATTTTTGATAATCAATTTTAGTGATTGTATTCAGCTTGTTATTTTCTTTCGACATTTTATTTTGTTGGGAAATATGCAACATAATGGGGTAGTGATCAGTAATATAATTTATTCTGAAAGCTTCATACTTTGAAATATTATTTAATCTGTTCTTAAAGAATATATGGTCAATGCATGTACTACTTTCGTTGGTGACTCTAGTTGGTTGGTTAATGTAGGATTTAAATCCATGTAAACATAGACTTGATTGATAGTTAGTTACATGAATATTTTTATTATCTAGGATGTCTATATTGAAATCTCCCGCTATTATTTCAACATCATTTGTGATTTTTTGTTCTAAATATATGTCGAAGTCATTTATAAATGTTTCCAAAGATGTAGGAGGAGGCCTATATAATGCTGATATTCCATAAGATATATTTTTAATTAGAAAGTTTACTCTACTTACTGTTATCCCTGATTGAGGTAATTTATAGTTAGTTATATCTGCATTTAATTCCGACTTTATTAATATGAGTACACCATCATTTTGGTTGATATCTGCACTATTATAATATGATGTATAGTTTTTTATGTTAAATTGATTAACTGATTCTATTTGCCAGCATTCACTCAGGATTATTATATCACATAAAAACAGATTAAAAGATTCTAAGAAAACTAAGAGTTCATCAAAGTTCTTTCGTACACTCCTTATATTTAAGTGAATTAAGTTTAAGATTTTGTCCTTTAGAACGATTTTTTGAACTATTTCACCCGCACCAATTAAATGACTGTTTATCTCCTTGATATTTTCAAGCACTTCTTCCTCTTGTTGTATAACCATCACTTAACCATAATTTATTCTTGTTTTTAATATTTCCAAATGATATTTATATGTCGGGCAGTCTAAATTGTAAGCTTCATGGTTCACTTCATATGTTGTTTTGTATTTTAAATTAGCAATTATACAATTATTGCATTTTTTTGTGTTTTTTGGGCAGATTGATCTCTCATGTTCTCCACTACAGATTGCACATACTGTTTTGTTATTACAATTTTTATTTGTATGATAATATCCTTGGCATTGAAACATGACCATCCATCATTTCTATAGGAAGTAATTGAAAATTTTTGCGAAACAATTTTTGTATTTTAAAGGAAATTACGTTAAAACATGTTTCAACCTTACTCGGAAAGTAAATATAACTACAAATTACTTTTCAATCACAACATTGGACATCTAGCAGAGGTCTGACTTGACACGCTCGTATCGAATACGAAAGTAAAGCAACAGTAGCCACGGTTAGTACCTGGATGGGTGACTATCCGGGGAAGGAGGCGGTCTCGTTTCCCCACTTCCAGCGGCTTGTATATCCATTATATTGCAGAAGCTATACAACTGTAGGCGAGAGTTGTATTGAGGATATATCAGGATGTAAAGCAGTCGGTCCCTTGTCTATTAAATGTTAGGCAAGTAAAAAATCCCTACTCTTAGTAAGATAAGAGGTTCAGCAAAATTTCCAGGTTGGGGGTTGCTCGTCTCCTGGTGTCGGCGATTGGCCCTGGTAGCGGAAATAGGCCGACGTTAAATAAGTGATTAAAAAAAAAAAATCACAACATTTATCATGGTCTTAATATAATTAGTAGAAATTAATCAATACAAAAAAACAGTAAGTTCGAATTTATTCAATTATAAACTAGTCATGAAAGATCGAGTTGCGAAGTCATAAGCTATGATTGTGTTTTTAGCTCTTTTATTTTACAACTTACTACCTACAAACAGTCCTTGCCAACTTTTATTTTAGAGTGCAAGGAGCAGCACTTTCTTTCTCAGCAGCTTTGAGAAAGACTGGGGTAGCTACATTGAAGAAATGCTCTTATTCAGTGCTGGATGATTGTCCGTTTTCAGCGAGCTGGACAATTTACCATACGAGTCTAATTATTTGTACACAGAAATCACAGAATTAATGAAAACTTGTTGATTTTAAAATAGTATACAGTCTGTATTTAATTATAAAGAGACAATCAAAACAATATGAGGTAGCATTGAATATAGATAGATAGATAGATAGATAGATAGATAGATATTTATTTGTTCTCTCATAAATACCATTACAGTGTAGAACGTGTCAATAAGTTACAAAGACTAATACTACAAGTAGGGTACGAGACATGATTTGGATATAAGGCAAAATAGTAGATGTATGTTAAAAAAGAAAAAATTTGACAAAACATTACAGTATTTGAAATTATAATAATACTAATGACTATAAGGAACTAAAAACTAAAACTAACACTAAGCAATATTCGAGGTGCTACAAAAATGGGGGTCATCATAAAATTCTCCCACGCTGTAGTAGGCCTTTTTTATTAAGGTATTGTACAATATTATTTTTAATTTCTTTATTGGCTGATTTCTAATTAAGATTGGTAATTTGTTATACATCTTTATTATAGAATATTTCACATTTTTTTGTAGGTATAGTAATAGTAGTAAATTTTATTGAATAGGATAATCCTAATATACAAATTCATTTAATATAGTAATTTACAAAATAATTTAAAATAACATAACGTAATAATACAATATAACATAATAGTAAAAAACATATATATATATATATATATATATATATATATATATATATATATATAAACACACATATACATATACATACATACATACATATACACATATACACTTACATACATACACACATATACACATATATACACACACATACATATACATATAAACAATAATAATAAGTGATAAACTGATCAATTGACTTAATATAATTCATAATTTTTCGTTTAAATTGTGATTCAGAATTAGATTGCTTTACATCATTTGGTAACTTATTATATTGGTCGAGACCTTTGTACAACAATTTTCATGGTTTGACTTAGATTTTGCCTTGGTATATAGAATTGGTTGTTATTTCTTGTATTATATTGATGTATTTGGTTCGCAAAAAATATAAATTTGTTTAAATATGTAGGTATTAAGTTATTTAAAATTTTGAAAATAAAAACCATAGCCATGTAAAGCAAACTATCTTTTACAGACAATCACTGAAGACAAGAAAGCATATGTTGGATTGAAGTATATCGGCTACATTTCAAAATAATTCTCATTCCTCTATTTTGTAATTTTTGAAGGGCAGTTATTTTATTTAAATCAAAAGGATATATATATAAATAAATAAATATATGTATAAATAAATAATAGAAAGAGGCGCAACCGTCAAGGGGTTGAGATTTTAGTATTGCTTTTTTTTGCCAATAGCTTCAGAATTGTTATCAATTTTTAGTACTACGGGAAGGTATTTGTAATTCGGTTGCATAGCCCTAAATATTGTAGATAATTCAGTAGTTATTGGCAAAAAATACAACACTAAAATCTCGGCCCCTTGATAACTGCGCCTCTTTATATTATTTGTTTACTCAATGGCGGTAGGTAATTGTTACTATGTGCAATTTTTATTCTAAAGTTCCTGGGTGTGTTCATTGATGCACACTTTATCATGGAACAATCAAGTTGACATCATAGCTAAAAAGTTATCAACCACCTGCTTTGCTATTTGTCAACTTGGACAACATATTAACCTAGATACTTTAAAAATGTATTATTATGCATATGTGCACTTGACATTGAGTTATGGTATTATGACATGTGTTGGGGAAACTGTGCAAAAGTTGGTGAGATTTTAATACTTCAGAAAATAATTTTCTAGATTTTCTTGTAGAGATTAATTTAAGGAACTGAATATCTTAACCGTTTTCAATATTTATATATTAAATTGCGTTTGTTATGTCAAATTGCACCCTGACATATTTACCCTAACAAGAGACAAAGACTCTGCATATAATCTTAGACACAACTACAACCTTATTGTGCCTCAGCACAGTTTGACAATGTCTGCAAAAGAACCGCTAATTATGGCTATTAAACTCTTCAATAACTTACCTACTTCCTTAAAATCTATACAAAATTTTAATATGTTTAAATCTCGTGTACGCACTATGTTGCAAAAGCATAGATTTTATTCAGTCATTGAAATTTTTAATCTTGGTAAATTTTAACTGAAATGTTACTGTTATTTTTAAGTTTTTTTTTTTCGTCCTGTTTGTTTTTTTTTGTTTTATTTGTCTTTTGTACTTTACTCATGTTAGTTTAATCTTAGTTTCTGTTCTCTATTACTACTTGTATGACATTATTCAATACTTATATCTCACAGGTCTAATGAAAATAAATAAATTCCTTTTTCTTATCTGCTTTAGCGATAAGAACTGATAGGGTGGCTGATTAGAGTATAGTTATAGTTTAGTAGTTTTTCTATAATATAAATAAATTAAATTTACTTATTAAAAAAATTAAATATTATGATTATTTTAAACACAAAATAGAAAAAAATAAATTTGATTCGGCGAATTTAAGGAAAGTAGTTAAAGAATACGAAAATAAAAACAAGAATTCTGATATCGATAAGTTAATTGTAGATAACGGAGAAGAAGTGAATGATACATTTGCTATTGCTAACCATTGTAATATTTTTTTTTTCAAAAGTAGGAAAAATTTTTGCCTCAAAAATTAATCGTACGAATAATTGTCAACCAAAAAGCCATCAAAGTCGTCGAATTTCCCAGTCACTATTTTTAGAGCCAACACACCCATTTGAAGTTAGAAATATAATCTTAAATTTAAAAAATAAAAAATCCCCAGGACCGGATAGCATAACTAACGAGATGTTGAAATCATCTGTAAAGTACATTGCACTGCCCATTACTTATCTTATAAATTTAACAATAAATACCGGTAAGTTTCTGTTACAAACTGTTGGAAGTTGCAATGGGTACAACGTACAACTATGAAGAACAAACTCGTTAATTGATAAATTGTTTAATGGATTTTTATCACCAACAGAACAGAACATAAAACGTCCAGCTTGATACAACTTCACATAAGAACTACCAACCTGTCTTAATAACAAAAGTAACTAAAAGTACTAACTGAACATTTGACCTACTAGGTAAACATCTAACCTAAACATGAAACTAATCTCAACACTCCCTCTAGTTGAATGTTTTCTTAACTAAACTATAAAATGTATACAAATATCAAATATTAATACATAATAAAATGAACACTAATCATAGTGTGTTTTTCATTTCTTTCAAGCTCTTCATCCCAATTTCAAACCTCTGTTTTTCAAATTTAACATATGACAACCCTTTTGTCAGGAAGTCTGCCAACTGTTTGTCTGTTGAAACATTTTCAATATCGATGTATTTATCTTTATATTTCTCCCGAACAAAGTGAAACCGTATGTCGATATGCTTACTACGTTTGTGGAATTCTGGGTTTTTGATTAACCGTATTGCACTTTGATTGTCTATGCACAAAGTTACAGGTTGCACTATAGTTTCGTTTATATCCTTGAGTAGCTGGATTAACCACATAGCTTCTTTAGTAGCATGTGATGCGGCTACATACTCCGCCTCAGTGGTCGATAAGGATACACTGTGCTGTCGCTGACTATTCCATGTAACTGCACCATTACACATTTTAAATATATAACCGGTGGTAGAACGTCTAGTTTTGATATCGGCCGCAAAATCTGAATCTGAATAACCGATTAACGAATTGTCCTGGCCACACTTATAATAAATACCATAATCAACCGTACCAATTAGGTATTTTATAATGCGTTTTACTGCATTCCAATGCATCACACCATGATTGTTTATGTATCTACTTGATACAGAGACTGAATACATAATGTCTGGTCTAGTCACTACAGCTGCAAATAGCAAGTTACCAACCGCTTCACGATAAGGAACTTGTCCCACTAGAGAGCACTCCGTTTCTATTGATAAATTTGTGTGCGGACCACTCGGTACACTGTTATATTTAGCATCTTCTAGTCTAAATCTTCTTATAAGTTCTCTTATATAGTTGGACTGGTGGATAAATATAGAGCCATCTTCAAACTGTTTAATTTCTAAGCCAATAAAATAGCTTGGCTTACTGACAGTAGTTTCAAAACAATTCCGTAATTCATTTAATATCATGTCTATAACTTTCATATTTTCACAGAATATTAGTCCATCATCAACATAAATGACGAGTAGTACCGTTTTGTTTTCAATTTCGCCCTTATACACACAAGGATCTGCTGAACTAGATTTTAAACCGAAATTAGTGAGGAAGCTATCAAATTTTGAGTTCCAGCATCGCGGAGCCTGCTTTAGCCCATACAAGCTCTTTTTCAATAAACACACTAGGTTATATTTATTTTCTATACCATTAGGTACCTGCATATATATCTCCTCCGACAAGTCACCATAAAGGAATGCTGTCTTTATGTCAAATTGCATTATCTTGTACTTGTGTTTGGCCGCTGTTGCAAGAAGTATACGTACAGAATCAAACCTTGTGGTAGGTGAAAATATTTCACCGTAGTCAATGCCGGGTTTTTGAGCACAACCCTTTGCACACAGTCGTGCCTTATATTTCTGAACTGTACCATCCGGATTTCGTTTGACTTTGAAAACCCACTTTGAACTAATGGCCTTTTTTCCAACAGGCAATTTTGTTAGCTCCCATGTCTTGTTTTTTTCTAAGGCATCCAGTTCAGATTTGATAGGTTTCTGCCAATCCTTTGAGTTTTCACAGTCCATGGCCTCTTCATATGTCTGAGGAATATCAGTCTCGACAAAATTCACGAAATGCAACTCATAATCTTCAAGTCTGTTTGGTAAACGTATTTGACGTCTTGGTCTTAGGTTAGGTTCGTCTTCTTCTAGTTCCAGCTCTGACGTTTCTCCCTCTACTTCTTCTACTTGCCTAGCCGGTTCATTGCCATCTTGACCTTCGCCTATCCTGACTTCATTTTCAACATCTAGACTTATGGGAATCAATTGATTTTGGTTCTCAAAACCCTGATTTACTTCGTTGAATATGACATTACAGGAAACTGTAATTTTCTTAGTTGACAAGTCGAAGAGTCTATAATTTTCACTGTTATTGTCATACCCAACTAGTATTTTGTTTACACTTTTTGGTTCAAGCTTAGTCCGCTTTTGATCAGGAACAAATTCATATGCCTCACAGCCAAAAGTTTTTACGTGGTGTAAAGACGGCTTTTTGCCAAACCAGAGCTCAAACGGAGTTGAGTTTGGTGCTTGTGTAGTTGGCGTTCTATTTAAGAAATAGATGGATGTATTAACGGCCTCCGCCCACAAGTATTTCGGCACTCCTGCGCCATATATCATGCTCCGAGCACTCTCCATCACAGTCCTGTTGTCTCTTTCAACCCTGGCATTCTGCTGTGGAGTGTACGGTGCTGTGGTTTCCAATTCAATTCCGTTTTTATCCAAAAATTTCTTATATTCTGTGTTGTAAAGAAACTTAATTTGTGACCCAAATTTATTTCTTATTTTACTAGCGAACATTTTAAAACAATCGAAGACATCAGACTTGTTTTTAATAAAGTAGCACACGCGAAAACCCGAAAAGTCATCTTTGAATAATAAAAAGTACTTGGAACCTTTCACAGAGGTCGTTGACATTGGCCCACAGACATCACTAAAAATACGTTCACCAAGTCCTGCTTTCAAATGTTTTGTTTTCTTGAAAGGTGTTTTGTGCTGTTTACCGTAAGCACACGCGGCACAAAAAAACTTGTCCATGTTTGTACAGTCAATGCCTGTAACCAAATTTTTAGACATCATTTCCTTTATTGAATTTACATTTAAATGCCCGAGCCGTTCATGCCATAGTTTTAGATTTTCATTACTAGCCGTGTTGGCTGAACAAACAATCGTGCGGAAAAGCATCTTGTAGAGATTGTTCTGATCCCTAACAGCCTCAGCAACCACAATATTATTTCTGAAAATCTTAGCAGTGCTGCCTTGCTTCACAATTGACATGTTTTGACTGCCTGTCGCTACACCTTCCGAAAACAGGTTTTTTCGCAATTCAGGAACATATAGCACGTTATTTATGGTTCCTTCTAACCAAACATTATTCACTAACCTTTGAATCTTTATGGTTCCTTTACCTTCGACTGACAAAATCTGGTTGTTTCCTAAACTAACTGTGCCTTCTGTTTTATCTAAAGAATGGAAAAAGTCTTTTCGGTAAGAAATATGTGAAGAGGCCCCACTGTCCATAATCCAGACATCGTCCCAGCAAACAACAGTATCTTCGCTGTCAACATTGAACGCTGTTGCATTTTCTTGACTGTTATTGGCCTTTCCATATTTTTTCTAATTTTTCTTTCTTTTAGGTTCAGGGCATTTACTGGCATAATGCCCTTTCCTTTTACAATTAAAACAAGAAATTTTGGACATATCCTTACTTTTTCCAATCTTCTTTGAATCCAGTGACATTGTAGCTAGAGCCGTTTCAGTTTCCTCATACACTGCCAAAGATGCTTCTTCATCTAATAGTCTAGCTGTAAGATTTGCTACGGTTTGTTTAGTCTCATCTACAGATAACCAAGCCTGACGAACATTTCTATACTTCGATGGAAGTGTACTTAGAATTTTAATTATAATTGCCGCTTCACTGATCGTGTCTCCTGACTCTTTAATCTGTTTTGCCAAATTCTCCACTTTCGATATATGATGCGCAATTGTGTCATTTGATCCCATCTTGTACTGATGAAAACGCTCATGTACAAGCATTTTATTTAACTCCGATTTTTGATCAAATATAGCGTCTAGCTTGTCTAGTATTTCCTTAGACGTCTCGCAATTTTCGACTAGAGTTATCTGGGCAAGTTCCATTGCAGAAGTGAGCACGAACATAGCTAAGGAATCTTTCTTGTTCCACACTTCTAATTCCTCTGTCTGAGTTACTGAAGGTTTTGGAATGGTACCAAATACGCCTTTCGCCTTCAGGGCACATTTGACCTGGAATTTCCACTGCCTATAGTTAGTACCATCAAATTTGCAAATATTGCCGAATTCTACTCTGTCCGCCATTATGTTCCAGCAGCGTCACACCACCAAAGCTCTAAATCACGACGAAATTGTTCAAGATTCACGATTTTATACCCAATTTGCCACGTAACCTGGGCCCATAACCTGTTACAAACTGTTGGAAGTTGCAATGGGTACAACGTACAACTATGAAGAACAAACTCATTAATTGATAAATTGTTTAATGGATTTTTATCACCAACAGAACAGAACATAAAACGTCCAGCTTGATACAACTTCACATAAGAACTACCAACCTGTCTTAATAACAAAAGTAACTAAAAGTACTAACTGAACATTTGACCTACTAGGTAAACATCTAACCTAAACATGAAACTAATCTCAACAGTTTCCAGCTAATCTAAAAGTAGCCACGATCAAACCACTTTTTAAAGATGGAGACAAATTCAAATTAACAAACTATCATCCAATTTCTCTTACATTGCGAGTATCTTTGAAAAACTACTTAAAACTCGATTAGTAAATTATCTATACAAAAATATTGTCAAATAAAAATCTATTCAGATTTCAAGAAAATAAATCAACTCAAGACGACATTGCAAAATTAACATCTATTGTGGATAATAAAAAGCATGTTTAGGGGTTTTTGTTGATCTAGCAAAGGTATTTGATACAGCAAATCATGGCCTTTTGCTGGATAAATTGGAACATCTAGGAGTGTGTAGAATGGCTTACAAAATTTTTTAAAGTTATTTACAAAATCGATGGCAAAGAGTACAGGTAAATAAAGTACTAATTAATCAAGAAATAGTGACTTGTGGGTTACCACAAGGCTAGGATCAATTCTATTTATCATTTATATCAACGAATTGCTTGCTTTGAAGTTTGAACTCATCAGGAACTTTAATATCTTTTGCTGATGACACAGCTATCGTGTATAATGCAAACTGTTGGTCTGAAGTAATTGAAATCGTAAAAATTGACTTAAAATTTAGTATTAAATTATTTCAAATGTAATAAAAAATTTTTTGCAAAACTGTTTTTTATTTACTAGGTAACTGTTACCTACTTGAAAATATCCGAATAGGATGAAACACAAGTACATCTAGTCAGTGGCGGCTGGTCAGGGTGGGCAGGTTGGGCAGGGCCCACCCAGAAAAAAATTAAGAACTGTTTCGCACTATGGAAATATTTTTTTTGTTTTCTTTTTGTGATTTAAATTGGTGTACATTTGCTTTATTATTTATTATTTATATATAGAACAATGAAATGTTGAAAAATATTAAAAATGGAGTTTAGAAACTATTCGAGATAATGCCTAATATCCCACGCTTTCCAAATTTAAAATCCCGCTTAATATTATACGTTCTATCCGCTATTATATGCATTGGGCTGGCCCATGCTACTTCATAAACGTCCGTAATAGCTAGGCAGTACGCTCACTTCCTTGATGTTAGATTTGCCATCTAAGTACCCAAGCGTATGTCGCGTACCTATTCTGCCTCAGCGTGGACGAGCGGGCCGGCCCGTTGACGCGATCAAGCGGAAGCAAGTTTTCGTTCAAGAAACTAAAAATCTAGCCAACAGCTGCCAATACGCGTAATCACTAATGCAAAAATGCGAAATTATGGATAATATACTTACTAACTTTAAATATGGAAATGTTAAATCTGTGTGAAACGATAAATAACATAACATTTATTATTAATTCTTAGCCCATAGGTATTGTTATAATTTAAAACAGCGCGAGGGACGGTGCCAGCTTTTAGAAGGTCTGGGCCGGCCCTCGGGACTCTCCGGAAATTCTCGACTTCTCTTATCGTTAGATGGCAGAGAAAGGAAAGGGGTTCTAGTTTAGTTCCCTTACAATCGCTTGGTGCAATTTTCATGGTTTTCGACAATAAAACAAATTAGTGTAGTATGTAGATCCTTTTTTTGTACGTATGTTTTAAGAAACTAGGTATTACGACCACTACCCACTTATATAAAACTTTTTTTTGTTATCAAGAATCGTACCTAGTTCTAGTTCTATTTGAATGAAATTACCAAAGGACTGAAAGTGAATTTTTATTATACTGTTCAAATTTAAAAAAAAACTAGGTAGGTAGGTATACAAATATATAAATAAAATGAATAACGTAACAGAATTTTTTCAAAGGATTAAAAAATTTTAATAAAACAATTGCGTCAAACGAAAGTGGGAAAAACAAAGCAATCTTGAAAATATTTAAATATCAAGTTTAGTACATAAATTTTGAGGTACTTTTGTAAAACACAATGACCTTGAAAATCCTGAAAAATTTTCGCCTACGGCGCTACGCAGGGGGCTCCCGCACCTCCTGCAACTCTTGCCCCGTGTACACAGCGTTTTGCCCTACTAGCCTTTAACACCACGAGCCGCCACTGCATCTAGTGCAGCTTAGGGTTAACAACAGAGGTTGTGCATTTCATATGTATAACCACCTGATCCTTGACTTTTTCCGATTTTTTTGTTTTCAAATTACAAATGTATATGTATATGTAAATTATCGAAAATAAAGACCTATTATTATTATTATTATCGTAGAACAATAAAATAAAGTGGAAATTGACAAGTAAATAAATAGTAATTTTCGTCACAAGTTCGGAAGGTGACTTGTTACAGTCGAGTAGATATTATGGATGAGGCGACGTCAGAAGCCGAGTCTAGAATATCTAAACGAGGCTGGAACAACACCTTACGGACGTGTGTCTAATGATATTTTATTTCATCCCATCATTTCTTGTATATCAGTATATTTGTATAATTTGACACTTGGTTATTTTCTTATGTCATTTGACATTTGACACTATTTTTTAATTTACGGTTGATTTTTATATGTCAAACAACTGTCAAAAGGTATAATAACAGTTTGTGATTGGTTCGTAATAAGTTTCCGGTGGTTTCCGGTACATTACCAGCTCTGATACCGTAATGTTTCATTTTCCGGCCGCATATGAATACTGTAATGTTGTACTTTCCGGACGGGATGAAATAAAAAGTTTCCGAAAAAATTTTTATTGCAATAATTTTTATTAGAAATGGATTTTCACAAAGTAACCCAATCATCAATCAACTATTAATTTCAAATGTAATGAATTAACAGTCAACAATGGGGCGGAGTCTATTCTATCTTTTCGTCAAAGAGAGTAGCAGTTTTTATAACTCAATTTAAACTAAATTAATAATGACTTCAACCTTAACAGAGGTTACTACCAAAGTAATGGAAATATTTTTAAACAGCATGAAATTAATGACGAAAAAATCACTTCGTTACATTAGTGCGGATATAAACTGTGTACCTTAACTGACAACTTCTATTTTCAGATAAACTAAATAAAATTTAGTTCAAACAAATGAATCATATAAAGTAATCTCGTTGAATATAGTTTTTTTTTATAGATAGAGGAAACTGTAATTGAAAGTTTAGCATGGAAATCTAACAGCCAACTTTGGGACACAATAGCAATATCCGGACAAGATATTCCAAGATTTGAGGACACGGCTCTACCTGGTCATCTCTTATATAATGAACAAAATAGCAATAATAGAAGAATACAGAATCCAGAAATATCATCAAGTAAGCTAAATTTCAGTAATTCATATCGGTATTGATTGATTAAAAATAATGAAAGCATTACACAAGGATTAATGTTACTCAATAAAATACCAAATTAAGAAAATATCTCGGACCCTGATGAAATAAATGACTTTTTTGTAACCCACAAGAATAACATCTTTTTCTGAAACGGCAATAGATTATACAGGGTGAATCTTAGAGTGGGGGCCATATTTATAGGAGGCGAGACCGTTCTACTATGGGAACACAAAACTACAAATTTTTTTTTTTTAACGCCCTATGAAAAATGAATATTGTTTAATCCCTTTTTATTTGAATTTGGGTACCCCGCCAGTGGAATGCGCTAGCGAGAGTTTTATATCATTACACTTGGCAACACTGTCGACCGGTCATACGTAATGCAGTAAGTGCTTGCCCAGTGGCGCCGGAATTACAGGAAACTTGAATCGCGAATTTTTTAAAAAATTCATAACTCGGCCATTTTACAACCTACAAAAACAAAAATTCGGTTTCATGTTCATCACGACTAATACTATTAATCCCAAAAATATGGCCCCACTCTAAGATTCACCCTGTATGTGTACAAATATTGAAGGTTGCTATTGCAAAACCATTGAAAATGGTCTGTCTGATCATAATGGGCAAATTTTATGTATCCCTAGGAAAATTACGTCACTTAAAACACAATTTAAACGTAGATACTATTCCACACAAAATTTCGATAATTTTAATACATACTTACTTAAAGAAAAATGGGAGGATGTTTATAGTGTGAATATGGCTAATGTTGATAAACAATTTGAAACTTTTAATAATGTTTTACATCACTATATAGATTTATCTTTTCCTCTGGTAAATTATACCGTTAACACCAACAAAAAGTTAAAATCATGGGTAACTGCAGGTATCATAAAATCTTCAGCCAATTTAAAAAATATGTCTTATCTAAGCAAAAAAGGCTTATTAACTAACTTGAACCATTACAAATTGTATAAAAAGATCTACAATAAAGTCTTACGAGAAGCAAAAACAATGTACAATGATAATTATCTTTCTAACGCAAAAAATAAATCCAAGGCCATGTGGAGTATTATTGAAATGAATTCAAATCAAAACAAAAAGAAAAACAACCAAATTCTTTCCTTAAACATTAATAATAAAATTATCTCAGATCCTAAAAGCATTACAAATTCTTTTATACAATATTTCATTGATATACCAGAAACGATAACAAAGAATCTGCCACCTGAAACAGATGCTTTTATTCCTGATGCACAAGCATATAATGAAACTATGTTCATAAACCCAACCACAAGCTTGGAAATCATTGATATTATAAACTCCTTGAAAAACTCAAACTCAAGTGGCCCGGATGAAGTAACAACTCAATTCGTCAAAGAATGTAAAGTAAATATAGCCGAGATACTAGCGTATATCATAAATAATAGTCTCCAATATGGGATCTTTCCAAAATTACTGAAAACAAGTAAAATTATACTTGTTTACAAAAAAGGAGAAAGAACTTTGCTAGATAACTATAGGCCAATATCCCTACTGTCGATTTTTTCCAAAATAATTGAGAAAGTCATGCTAAATAGATTACTTTCATTCTTAAATAAATACAAGTTAATGTCTACTAGACAACACGGTTTTACAAAAGGCAAATCAACGATGTCTGCACTATTACAGAAGTATATAAAAATCTTGATATGGGCAACGATATCAGGGTACCCAGCGACCGGGAAAACCGGGAAATGTCAGGGAATTTTTATGAGGCAGGGAAAAGTCAGGGAAATCGTAAAAAATCGGAAATTGTCAGGGAATTTTGACCTTTTGTCTGGAAAATATGCAACAGAATTCAAACCTCTTATTTATTATTTTTTTAAATTATTATTATTTAATATGAAGAAATGTTTTACCACAATTTCTTTTTGTAAAACTAAAAAACCGCCCTTGGATCATGGTAAGATCCTACGGTTGGTTAGTTTAGTAGTAAATATGAATAAAATACGATGGACATTCTAGACAGCTACATAGATCTATCTAAAGCTTTTGACTGTCAATCATAATATACTTTTGTGTAAATTGGAAAACCTTGGTGTACGGGGAGTTTGTAATCAATGGTTTAAATCTTATTTAACTGAAAGAAAACAATTTGTAATGTGTAATGGTATAGAGTCGAAAACTATGGCAAATAATATTGGTGTTCCACAAGGTTCAATCCTAGGTCCAGTGCTATTCATACTTTTTATTAAAGATCTCGACCAAACTATCTCGGGTACTGTTGTAGAATATGCTGATGATATTTCTCTTATTACTAACTCTGACAACTATACAGTTTTGGTAGAGGAAGTAAATAAAAAACTTAATGATGTTTTCTCATATCTTTGTAAAAATAAGTTAATTATGAATCAGGAAAAAACTGTCAATATGAGTTTTCACTCATCCAATGCGAAATCACAGCAGAGTGCATTTGTTAGAGTCAATAACAAAACAATAAAACAAACAACAAATTTTAAGCTGCTCGGTGTTGTTTTGTATGACTGATTAAAATGGGACCATCATATAGGTATTTTAAGTTCAAAATTAGCTAGCACGTGCTATGCATTAAAACAACTTAGAGAGGTATGTAATCTTAATGTAGTCAAAATCTATTACCATGCAAATTTTGAATCTGTTATATCATATGGCGTGATTTTGTGGGGGATATCATCAGATGCAGAAAGAATTTTTAAATTACAAAAACGTGCTATTAGATACATGCTGGGGTTAGGGTTTAATGCTAGTTGTAGGGACAGTTTTAGGAAATATAACTTACTAACCCTGCCTAGTCTGTACATATATAACATCCTTTATTTCTTAAAAACAAATTTCAACAACCTTACACAACATAGAAATAATCATAGTCATGATACGGAGGCAGAAATAATCTGCAATATGATGCCCATAGGCGTGAGCTGTATAAGAACAACCCATAATATCAAGGTGCTGTGTTCTATAACAAGCTCTCTGATGATATTAAACAGTGTCATTCTATAAAACATTTCAAAAAAAGTTAAAAAAATACCTTGTTGAAAGTTGTTTTTACTCAATCGATGAGTTTTTAAGCGCTTAACCACAATAAGTTCATTACTCTAATTCAAAAATTATTAATTTAGTGCCTAATAATATTTGTACTTTTTAATCTTATGATATGACTGATCATTGTGATTTTGATAACAAATTATTGTCTTTACTATAACTGTCTATTTTGTGTCTTTATCATTTACTCATCTTTTTAAATTTACACTAGTTAGTAAGTAAATGTCAATGTCTTTGTATTTTTTATCTTTTTTATGTTAGTGTTAGTGATAGTTTTAGAAATCGACATATCCAATATCAATGTAATTGATCCAAATGGGAAAAGAAATAAATTATTATTATTATTATTATTATTATTATTGTTTAAACGATAGCTCTTATTGGCAAAATTAAAATATGGGTTTAAAAGCTACTTAAACAATCGATACCAGACAGTAAAATTAGAGGTAAATGATACACCAATTCACTCTAGACTTGCTGCAATACATAGTGGATTTCCGCAGGGCCTCTGTTATTTATATTATATACAGCAGATGTACATTCTTGCATTCAAGCCAAAATGCACTGTTACACTGATGATTGTCAAATATATTTATCTTTTCAATCTGTCTTTAATAATAAAAATGTCTGTATTTAACTAAAATAAATTTAGTATACAGAGTATATAAAAAAAGATTAGGTTCGATAAAGGGCGAATTTGCGAGATAATTTGGAATATTAACTGCTCTTCCTCTTAACCCTAAATATATTCAATGAAATGCACAATTTAATACTAAAGGAATATTGCAAATAAATAATAATAAAGATTTGAATAAATTGAGTAAATGGTCCGAATGAAATGCTCTTAAATTAAACACTTTAAAAACGACAGCTCTTTTAGTTGACTCGGAAAAGCAGTGTGAAAAAATTTCTTTAGTTAAATAAAATATTTATTAATAATCTACCAGTTTCTATAAATACAGACTGTAAGAATCTCAGCATGACCATTAATCAGAATTTAAATTTTAGTAAGCACGTAAATAGCATGATAATAGTGGGATATTCTCGCCTAATATGTCTCTACAAGTTTAAAAATGTATTAAGTACTGCCATAAAACTAAAACTGACAGAATCGTTGGTTATTTCTATACTTGATTATTGTGATGTAGTTTATGGTCCATTTTTATCTGTAGCTGATTCATATAAGATATAGATAGATATCTTCGCCTACCATATATTGTTATATTCTTAGGTTAAGAAACAAATGTATTGTTTTTTGCCTAGTTTCATAATAAAGACGATTATTATTATTATATAGATAAGAAATATTCATTACTTATGCTTATTACATAAAATTTTACGGACAAGTCAACCTATGTATTTAAAAGACAAATTAGTGTTTGGTAGCGATGTGCACAATATAGATATGTGAAATTCCGCCTTGCTGCACGTGCCTAGACATTCAACCACATATTTTAAAGGTAGGGTTTCCATATGTTTTTTTTGAAATCCAGGTTAAACAAGCGCTGAAACCTGGACCAAAAACCGGACTTTGTCAAAAAATAATAAAATGTATTAACACGTTAGCTGCCACGTGATCCGCCGTTGACCCACGTCATTGCATGATTACTACGCCATTCTCAACGGATTTAAAAAAATAAAAAACGCGAAATAAAAATTTAAATTCACATAAAGCCAACAGTGCTAAGACAGTTACATTACCGTAGCGCCATTGGAAGTTATGTTCCATTAGAAATACATAGAAACGTGGGTCAACAGCGATCCACGTGGCCTGGTAATCATCTATTGCAAAAAAAAAATTTTTAACAATACTTTTGTTAACATGGCTAAAAACCTAGCTGGCGCAATTCCTACAAATACTACGCTCGAACACATCACTTGCAATCACAATTCAATTTTCTTATCTGATATAACACAAAGCGAAATTTTAGAAATTATTAACGGTTTAAAAAATAAATATTCAAGTGGAGATGATAATATAAGTAACATTATGTTAAAAAAAATTGGCTGTTTTATACTTGAACCTTTAACTTATTTAGTAAACGAATCCTTGAAAAACGGTATCTTTCCTGCAAGGTTGAAGATGGCTGTTTTTAAACCTTTATACAAAAAAGGTGATCCTTCCTTAATTGAAAACCTCAGACCCATTAGTATGTTATCTTCTTTTTCTAAGTTACTTGAAATTGTCATGTGTAGAAGATTAATTCCTTTTTTAGAACTAAATAAGATCATTACTGGAAGTCAACATGGATATCAGAAAAATAAATCCACCACAACAGCTACCTTTGATTTTGTTCGAAGTATATTGGAACATCTTGACAATGGATATATTGCTCTCGGAATATTCCTTGACCTATCCAAAGCCTTCGATTATGTTAATCATGGAACACTTCTAAATAAATTGGATAAAGTTGGTATCAGGGGTGTAGCTTATAACTGGTTCAGTTCCTATCTTAATGAAAGATATCAAAATGTTTCAATTACATCGAATTCATTGGAATATTGTTCAAGTTCCCAAAGAGTTGTACTGGGAGTACCGCAGGGCAGTGTACGTGCACCGACACTTTTTATATTGTACATTAATGATCTACAGCAATATCTAAATGATAGCTCAGTATTTATAACCACTTATGCTGATGACACCAACATTCTAATTGTAAATAAAAGCTATGATGAAATCAAAACCAAAGCAACTGTTGTAATGCAAAAAATATCTGAATGGTTTCACCAAAATTCGTTGATTTTAAATAATGATAAAACAAATTGTATCTTATTTAAACATAGCAGAAATAAAACTGAATATCCAACAGAGGTAGAGATTAATAATAATGTAAAAGTTAAATATACAGAAAACACAAAATTTTTAGGGGTGATTATTGATGCGAATATGAATTGGGGGGATCATGTGCGGGTGCTCTGTAGTAGGCTCAGTACAGTTTGTTATTCCTTGAAGGAACTGAGAAAGGTTGTGAATCACAATACTCTTGTTACAGCTTATTATGGGCATTTTTACAGTTTAATGTCATACGGGATAATACTTTGGGGTGGGTCTCATATTCAACAAGTATTTGTAGTTCAAAAGAGAGCAATACGAACTTTATCCAATTTAAAGGTAATCGAATCATGTCGTGGGCACTTTAAGTCTCTAAATTTATTAACCGCTCCAGCTCTTTTCATATATGAATGTCTTTGTTTTGTTTTTATGCATATGAAGGAATTTACCGATAATGTCAGAGATCATACTTATGAGACAAGACACAAGGGTATTCTTTCTTACCCAATTCATAACACGACAATTTTGGAAAAAGGTTGTTTCTACAAATGTTTGCACTATTACAACATTCTGCCTATTCAAATAAAAAATATTACTTCAATAAGGATCTTCAAAAAAAATGTTAAAAAATTTTTAATACAAGCAGAACCTTACACTTTAGAGAAAGTGAATGAGACAGCATTCAAACCATGAAGAAAGTTATAATTCAACAATTTTGTTTTTTTTTAAATGTGTATGTGTATGTATGTTTGTAATTGTTTATTATGTATTTTTTAATTTTGTAGGACTTATGGACATGTAGCAAACAAAAATTGTAAAATTATTGTCACTGTTACGCAATAAATTTCATTTCATTTCATTTCATTTCATTAGGTCATCGGCGGACCACGCGGCGTGCCAATAATCAATATGATTATATATGGGTGGCAGCTAACGTGTTAAATATATTTTATATTATTGCCATTTAAAGAAAGGGTAAATGATAATAGGAATGCGGCCTACCCAAGCAGCACAAATATGCTATTTAGCTGATATAACCAAAATACAGCCACAAAAACGTTTTAATGGCTTTCGTTTAGTTGCATTTTGGCCATATTATTTTAGTCGTGATTTAACATAAAATTTAAATACTAAACTGTTATGATGACCTTTTTTTAGCTATATATTGGTCATTTCTAGTAGCGACAATATGGCCATGCAGGTTTGGTTATAAAGTCGGTTTCATGAAGTCATGTATGAGCAAGTAATTAAATGGCAACAACGTAAAGTCCTAATACTGCCATTCTAGCTATAAAAAATAGGCAAAATATAACTATTTAAGTTAGGCTCTATTTTAGCGATTTTTTTAGCTGTTAATTCCGCAATATGACCGAAATAATAAAGGAAGGAAAGTTATTACAAAATGCCCATTTTTAAAGTAATTTTGTAGACATGACTAAACAGCAAGGTAGATACATAACCTCTGAAAATACATGTTGACAAGAAAATGTAAGCATAGCTCAACTTATTATAGAAAACGGCAGTGTTGCCTAAATGTAAGTAGGTACCTACTTGTTAAATATTGTAATTAATAAATAATAAAACAAAATTTTATTTTCGCTGCGAAAGGTTCCATGGACTATTTCGAGTTTGTACTACACAATACATTATATATAATAATAATAATAACGTTTATTCAGTAGGAAACAACCCTAATATACAAACTACATTAATACAATATACACATACACTTATACAAACCATCTACTTAGTATATACATAAATATAAATATTTATACCAATTAAACTAATATCCTTAATAACAGTAATTTCTATAAGCTGCCAGTATTGAACAATTAATTATGATTTAATTAGCTACATCCAATGATGTTTATAAGCGGAATATACTTAAATGTGCCATTAGTTTCCTCTTAAAGGTATTAGGACTATTACTATTCGTTATATTCGTTATATATCGTCTTGGAAAATTGGCAAAGTATGTCCAATTTTTAAAAACGGCGATAACACTTGTGTCGAGAACTACAGAGGTATAACTATACTTTCAAATTTTGCTAAAGTCTTCGAAATAGTCTTGTATAATCGCATCTACCCATGTATACATCAACAAATTTCTCTTTCTCAACATGGTTTTGTAAACAATAGATCAACAGTTAGTAATTTAACCGTCTTTACTCAATATTTATCTGATCATATAGATAAACTTGGACAGGTAGATGTGGTCTATACAGACTTCTCGAAGGCTTATCAAAAGATAAAATCGATCATCAGCTGTTATTAAATAAGTTAAAAACTTTTGGATTTAGTGCTTCCCTAATAACATTTTTTTTGTCATATTTAGTAGACAGAGAGCAATATGTTTTATATAACGGATACCGTTCGGCTGTCTTTACAGCTACTTCTGGAGTTCCTCAGGGGTTCAATCTTGGACCTCTACTTTTTTTACTTTTCATCAATGATTTGTGTCATCAAATTCATTGTTATAAACTGTTTTTTGCTGATGATCTTAAAATATTTAGTAACATTAATTCTGAATTGGACTGTGAAAGCTTACAAGAGGAACTTAATAATTTACAAGATTGGTGCATATTAAATAAACTTCATCTAAATGTTGGCAAATGTAAAGTTTTATCTTTTACTAACAGAAGAACCACTACTAATTATAATTATAGTATTAATGGTAGTATTTTATCTAAATGTACAGATACCAAAGATTTAGGCATAGTTTTTGATTCTCAACTTTCATTTAATCAACATATTAATTTAAAAATATCAGAGGCTATGAAAATGCTTGGCTTTATAATAAGAAACTGTCAAAGTTTTAATAATTTACAAGCCTTAAATACTTTATACTATTCATTTGTGCGATCCAAACTTGAATATGGTTCATTAATCTGGAATCCTATATATGATTATCAAAGAAATGCTCTGGAAAAAATTCAAAGAAAATTTTTAAAATTTTTATCCTTCAAAATTCATGGTGCTTATCCTGTTAGAGGAATTGAGCATAATATCCTCCTTGAACGATTTAATTATATCTCATTAGAATTAAGACGCAAATGTGCAGCTATATCATTTTTATATAAAATAGTACACGCTGAAATTGACTGCCCCGAAATACTCGCTCAATTAAAATTCCTGGTGCCTAATTGAGCATAATATCCTCCTTGAACGATTTAATTATATCTCATTAGAATTAAGACGCAAATGTGCAGCTATATCATTTTTATATAAAATAGTACACGCTGAAATTGACTGCCCCGAAATACTCGCTCAATTAAAATTCCTGGTGCCTAGATTGGAATCGAGACAACATATTACGTTTTATTGTAATAGTTCTAGAACTAATATGCAGCTGAAGTCACCTATTACAAATATGTGTATCAATTTCAATCAAATAAGTAATTTCTGTGATATTAATGTGTGTGTTAAAAAGCAAATTTTAAATACAGCTGTGAGTCACTTATAGTAATACAGTACCTATTGGAAATTTATTTCGAACAGTGTTTTGTTTATATCATTTTATCTTTACCTATATATACATTATTTTTCTTTCTATGTATTTGTCATGATTATTATATACTTGTCCTGTAATTGGGGTCAACCTGTTGGGCAAATAAAGTTATTATTATTATTATTATCATTCGGTAATTTATTAAATTCATTTAATCCCTTGAAAAATAACAATTTCATTGAGCCAGTGTATTGTGTTCTGGATATGTGGAAATTATTTCTTGTTTTTGTGTAATGTTGATGTACCACATTATTTCTTAATGCGAAGCCATCCAAGTAGTTTGGTAACATACTTTTTGAAAGTTTAAAAATAAAAGTCATACACATATAATATATGCGTTTATCTACAGAAAGCCAATTTAATGTTTGAAGCATACAGTTAATTGGTGAATATCTATTGCACTGTAAAATAATTCTCATACCCCTATTTTGCAGCTTTTGCAAACATTGCATGTGATTTGTGTCTAGAAGATACAGCATTGTAGAGCAATAATCGAAATGTGGTTGGATAATTGTTTTATAAATTGTAATTCTTGAGTTTGTACTACACAATACATTAGGGAGTTATCTCAATTTTAAAAAAGGTATACGCTAGGATATGATACGTTAACTTTATTTAACATAACGTGATAATTCCCCCCAATCAGCTCCATGTTCCTTATTTCTTTTTCATATTTTATTTCGGCTTCAGTCATCGTGGTATATTCTTCTTGAACTTGATAGGATCTATCTTCTAATTCTTTTACACCAAACGATTCAATTTCCAATTTTAAAATTAGTTTGAACACAAACTGTTGTACTTCCCTTAATTCTACTTGGTCTTTAACATCCGTTCCCTCCAATTCAATATATTTACTTATCTTCTCCTCCACTTCCACACACTTCAAAACAACACTCAAAACACCTTCCAATGCCTCAAGGCAGGCGTCACAGGTTAAAAACTCTTCGGTGTTTTTTAAATTCTGAAAGATGAAAATATTATAAACTACTGTAAATTATACGATACAATAATATAAGGTATTAAAGTTAGGAACAAATTGAAGATGACTATTTGAGTCATCTAAAGCATCTTGAGTTTATCAAGATCATGATAATACTTCAATCGGAAACAGTATAAACCTCAATATCTGTAAATTCCTTCATGACAAATTCCAAAATCAAATTCAGTATTTAAACAGTTATGACTAAGAATATATATTCTTCAGGTTCAGTGTTAGAGAACCTAATTGTTAGGTTAACTTCGCCCTTAATAAAGACATTTATTATTATTATTATTATTATTATTATTATATAAAATTAAAGACAATTAATTGCTGGTAGAATTTATCCAAAACTTTCGATTTAATAGAAAGCCTAAACTCATAACGTTGCACGTAAAACGGCCACCTTATTCCATCCTAAATAACGTAGCATACTATCCTAAATGATCCTGAATAACGTTTAACGTTCTTCCTGACAAATATAAATAAATAATATTCGAGACGATTTTATAGCTAAATAATTTCCACAAAAAGCCAACCTCCTAGGGCTATACTTTTGTCATGAAAACCATTTCATAACTAGCAATAAAACAGCCACAAAAATCAAAATGAAAGTCAATATATGCTCATGACCATTTGACTCCAGTTACGTTTTGATGACCAGAATATTATTCCCCATTTTGACCACCATTACACTTTTAAAACGTAATAAGGAGGTTTTTATAATAGCCATTATAACCAACTAGCCAATTCTTTTAGCAATTGTATAATCGTATAATGAATGTTTGCACGTGTATGAAATAAGGTATGACCTACGTGTGTTTGCTAAACACATTAGATGAGCAAGTTGTGTAGTTACGAACTAAGACATCCGACCTATATAAATTTAATCGGAATTAAAAAGAGACGCCGATAAGAATAATTGACGTAGCGGTTGTCAACGGTTAACAGTCATTTTAATTCAGTGACGTAGATGTGTTTCTGCTTTTTTCGTTCTCTTTGCCTTTATTCTTCTATCTATTCTTCTACGTGTAATCGATTCCTTTTAAAATTGTTCTGTTTTTTTAAAGACTTACAAATAAGATAAAAAATAAAATCAGGTCTTATAAGAACTAACCTCAAAATGTGTGGCAAACGCTTAAATTCGCAAGCAAAAGGGCTTGTTGCGAAATTACTTGATTATTTCATGAGAAAAAGAGAACTTGGGCCCTTTCATTTCTGTTAATGCAGTCCAGCAGGTAAATTAGAATATATTTATCAATACTTCTCAGTTTATTGAAAACTATTTTTGCAGCGTGTTGCAGATGCTTTGGACATATTTTGCGTATGATTTGCAGCATCAAAACATCTTCTCAAAGAGTCCAAGCTTCAAACAAAATAAAATACAAGCCTCGATGTAAAGCAAAGACAGACAATTTACCGGATAGTAGGCAGGCAAAACTTTGTAAATTAGTCTTAAAATTTCTTATTTACCTTCTCATTTTGTCAGTAGTGTCAGTAGATAGATAAACGTAAACGTATATTTTCAACGTAACCTCACTCGAGTGTCAAATCACAGCTGATTGGTAAGTAACGCGGTGCCAACATTGTAGATACAAAAATGTAGCTAGTTACAGTTAATCATTTTATGAAAATGGACTTCTGATCTTATTTTTTTTATAATTAATCAGTGGTAAATAATTATATCTGTTATTATTGTACAAAATAAATTGTCATTTCAAGAGTATCTACGAAAAGAAAATGTTTCTCAATTTTCATTGGTTGTTGGGTGATGAACAGAAGTAAAAAGATATTTTTCTTTTTCTCATGCACGCCACTGCTGAAGGAAAGAGTGAACTTGAATTGATTTGATTCATATGGTTGGTTATGACGCACACGCAAACATTCATTATACAGACTATAACATCACGATGACCAAAGTATAACTATTTGTGCTGCTTGGGTAGAGATGGGTGCGTGCTTGTGTGTCGTCTTATTACAAGATATATGTAACATATATGACCCTTGTATATGAAGATAAAGGTAATCGAGAAAGTTGAGTTTGAATTTTTTATTCTCCCGGACATATTTACAACCCGGATGCCTAAAAAAACCCAAACATGTCTGGGAAAATCTGGACGTATGGAAACCCTATTTAAAAGTTCATTTTTTTTACCAAGCCACCTATCTCTATAATACATTACCACAAGGAATATTGGTAGTCAATCTGCTTTCAAACAACGAGTAAAAACATTTTTAATTGATTATGTATAATTTAATACCTAGCAAGAATCCTAATTTATTATCTACGGAATTTAATATTTAATTTGCCTACTTATTAATTCATTTATAAATATGTTAAAACAGCGTCATCTATTTTATTTGTATCAATACTTACCTGTTTATATTATGTTCTTTGTTGCTTACTGGATATGTTTATTCGCGAATTTAATTTTAAGTAATCTACATATTATGTTTTTAATGTAAATTAAGTAGAGGTTGGGCATAAACAGCCATTGGCTGAGCCCCGCCTAATAAAGACTTTTGAATTGAATTGAAGTTAAAATACAGATAATTTAAAAACTAACAACATATAACATTTCAAAACTGGGAGACAGAAAACTAAATTAGAGTAATATTATTTCCCTTATCAGTTTGTATTGATAGAAAGGTTAACGTGATTAAAATTAATTTGGAAAATGCCTAACTGCATTTTATATACACATATTATATAAATAAATAATAAATAAATTTTACTGGTAATTGGTAAATATTTAAGATACATTACAATACTTATATACAGGGTGGTCCAGTTTATAATAGCAGGACTTTATTAGGAGCTACTGTAGCGTAAAATAAAGACATTTTGTTCTATAAACTATGGCCGAATTCGGCTTCGTTTAAAATCTACAGGGTGTTAAAGATGAAACATTTTTTAGAATAATTGGCCACAACTCAATATTAACAAAAGATAGCTTTTTGAAATGTAGCATAGATAGGTTATTTTGCATTCTGTATCGGATAGTGATTGCAATTTTTTATCAAGAATACAGTGGCGTGCGTATGGGGTAATCAAAAAATACTTTATTTAAAAACAAAGGTACGCCACTGTTTTTTCACAAAAGCGATATGCTTGTGAGATTCCCTGTACCATTTAGAAACTTTTCTGTATTCTTCAATGTTTCAATAAAATTCACCGTTTTCGAGTAAATTAACTTCAAAGATGAAAGAAACAATCATACACACAAATGCTGACTTGTAATAAAATTATTTTAATAACAATAACAACTTTTTAAGTAAGCTATGATGAATAGGTTTTGATATTTGGCTTAAATGAACATTTTCAGACTCGTTAATTATACTGGGTTGCGCCCGTTTAAATTTTTCAAATTTTTCATCTTTCACACCCTGTAGACCTTAACAAAGCCGAATTCGACCATAGTTTATAGAGAAAAATGTCTATATTTTACACAAAATTAGCTTCTAGTAAAGTCCTGCTATTATAAACTGGACCACCCTTTATATTGTTAGAGTACGGTAAAACAAAACCCAATATTTCTTAAAATAATAATTATTCTCCGTTTAACACAGATGTTTAACATATCAAAGAGAACCAACTATATTTCCAATACTCAAATCTGCTTCATCATAATATAAAACAAATATCTCGCCTAGTTTACAATAATTATACATGTACCCTGCGCCAGCGGCTTGTGGCAGTGAATGGATTATTTGTCCCCTGTTTATTTTTTGGTTTAATATTTTTATATATGGACTAAAAACTATAGTACAATGACATTCTAATGTGTTGTCACAGTAGTACACTAGACTACATGACAGTGTCTAACTTCTACTATGTAGTTCAATGGACTACAAACTAAAGTTCAATGACATACTAATGTGTTGTCACCGTAGTCCACTAGACTACATGACAGTGTGATTTCACTGTAGCACACTGGACTCATTCGGAATACGATATAATATATGATTGAGTCGTTTTCATTGCACACTGGGCTACACTATAGTGCTACACTGGAGCTCGTTTAAATGATATATTGTAGTTCACTAGACTACGATCTACTAGACAAGTCACTGTAATGCAATCATGTCTTCATAGCTCACTGGGTTATACTATACCACTATTGTTGCTACTGGACGTCAACAATATTGTGTAAAACTATTACTTTACAAACTAGGTTTAGACACAAGAACAATCATATATTTTTATTTGGAATGAACTTGACTACTGAAATTTTACAAATCTATTCTTTGGGCTGGATACAGCTTTAAACGATCACTTGCTACTACTCCTTTAAATTTCCTTTTGTCCTTAGAAACTGATGCAACTTTATAGCGGTCATTTTCCAGCACTTTTACCGGACCAATATATTTAGGTACTATTTTATCACTTGTCAACCCTTTTACTAACAGAGTTCGTTCTACAAGGACGATATCTCCTTCTTTATATTTCTTTGCATCCTGTTTGTACCTATCAAACCTTATTTTCATATTTGAAGACACTTCGTTGCATCTTTTCTTGGCCTTCTTGTGAATTTCGTTTAAATTTTTCCTATCGCAAGTTACTCTGATAATTTTAGGTCGGAAACCGTATAACATTTCACTAGGAGCGAAACCTGTAGAGGCATTCTTCGTGCCGTTTATGCCTCTCTGTACTCGCACTAAATATTTATCCCAGTCATAATGATCACCTTCTATGCCGGCGGCTAACGACTCTAACATCGTTCTATTTGACCTTTCTACTTGGCCATTATTTCTAGGGGAGGCTATGGCATTTTTCACGTGCTTTATGTGATACCTAGCGCAAAATTCTTTGAATATTCGACAATCAAGTGCTTTTCCTCTGTCGGTTATTACTCTTTGGGGCACATCGACCAATTTGAATAACTTCCCTAGGGTTGCACATGCGTGTTTGCTTCTGGTATCTGGTAATGCTTCTATCCAGACAAATTTTGTGAATGCGTCGATTATGACTAAAATCTGAGTATTACCATTTTCTGTTTTACAAAATGGTCCCAGGTGGTCCAAATGTAGAGTATGGAATGGTTCAGCAATTTTCTCGATTGGATATAATTTGGCACACCGTTTACCGGACGGTCTCTTGGAAACCATACATTCTAAACAGTTCTTTACGTATTTCTTTACAAAGGGTCTCATATTATTGAACCAATATGATGTTCGAATGGCATCTAGGGTTCATTCTAACACGTCATGAAACATTTTGACAATTTTCCATCTTATATATCGCAGAATTACTATTTTCGGTTTACCTTCAACTAATCGACAAACTTTATCTTCTGCCATGATAATGTAGTCTTCCGCCTCTCCGTGTTCTATTTGGCTCTTCACTAACAGTAGATCTTCATCTTGAGCTTGAATACCGAACACCCAATCATCAGTTTTTGTCAGTTTCACTTCAACTGTTGTTGCATCTGTCAATGAAAATAATTATACAGTAAAGGTACACTCTTGTCCAAATACGGACCACTCAGTAATCTCAATTAATATGAACAATACTCATAATAGTGAAAATAAATTAATAAAAAAATATAACCCAGGTTCTTAACATGTGGTTAAAAATTAGCTTCTTGTGGATTCGAATTGTTCTCTCAAAATCCTTCAATTTGATAGTAAATACTCATATACTTTCGCTTATTTTCAGTAATTAATTTGAAAAACAGTTAAAAAAGCAATTTTTTACTTGTGATTGTAATAGATTAATAGATTTTTAAGGGTATTTTGCTGCTTACACACTGGTTACTCTGTTTACAATATTATCAATCTTTATAATCATAAAATTAAAAATTAAAAAATTACAAATTATACTTCATATAAATAGTGATTGAAGTGTTAAATCACTATTTTAATATTAATTATAAATTAAGTTATAAAATTAAACTCAAACGGACTCAGTTATTCTCAAACAAAAATTACCAATTTTAAAATATAATATATTTTGGTAACAAATAATAATAATATACCACAAAACAAATCAAAATGAGACCATCAAAACTGACAAGTGACAAAACAATAATTTTAGGCTAGAAAATACCTCCGACGAACAAAGAGACGTAGATAAATAACAGCTCGTCGTTGTTTAAAGTAATGATAATATGAGTTTGTTTATACGGTCGCGGGATGTCATTGGTCACTTGCATTTGCCCTCTTACTTTTCGCTCGTAGTCATTCGATCTTATTGGCCAGCGGTTTGTATATGTTGCAATCAAGCAAAGTATATAGTCATTTGTATTGTGTTATTTATCTACGTCTTTTGTTCATCTGAGGGAAATACCAACGTTTTTTAAAAAAGGCGCATTTTTCTTTAACCAGTTAAAAATTAATATTTAACCCTTGGTTAATTAACGCTAAAAATGCTAAAAATCTTCTCTGGTTAATTAGCATTCACAACACTATTTTAAAATGTAATCGTTACACGCCAATTGCAATGATGTTAAATACCTTGCAATGGCTTTCTGTTACCTACTCAAAGACTTCATTATTTCACTATGATCATAATATATAAAATATTACATAATTTGGCGCCTTCTTACTTAATAATGAAGTACATAATTATTTTACAAGGACCAATAACAATATATAACATAACCAGAACAAAATATAAAAGCAACATGAAATCTTTGTTCTTTCAAGGTTTTAGTCTTTATAATCATCTGCCACTAGATGTTAAAAATAGTTCTTCTGTTAATGTATTTAAACATAAATTAATAATATATACAAGAAATGTGATATAACAAATATATTTATAATTAATATGTTATTGTCAGTAGTGTTAGTGCATGTATATTGTAATGTGTATTTGTATATTAGACAATTTCAATAAAGAATGTGAATATAAATCTTGCTACCAGATCGGTGCTCAATATCAAAATTGTATTCTTGCATGGTCATACACCTTCTACCAATACGAGGAGTGAGATCTCGTTTTAACCAAGTCAAGCGTACAGCATTGCAATCAGTTACAATTACAAAGTGGCGCCCATCGTTTAAACAATATTCATATTTCAAGAACTAACTGCCGAAGTACTATGAATACATTGTATTTTAAAAGTTTCCATAAATTTAACTATAAAAGATTCTACAACTTTAAAAACAAGGTGAGCCAATGAAATGGGACGATTTGGGAACGCCACCACAGAGAAAGTAGATGGAAGGGGGGCTTGGGACGTCAACGGTTTGAATCTAGAGAGAGGGAAGTTAGTTATCATGGATATTTTGGTCAGGTGAACAACGCGCATTTGCTGTTAAAGCGTATTACCAAAATAGGGAGAATTTCGTCCGTGTGAGACGAGCGTTTCGTTTACACTATCGTTTACCGCCTCGCGCTCGTGTACCGTCTACCAACGCTATTCAAACGTGGGTTAGGAACTTTGAAAGCAATGGTTCAACAACACAAAAAGAGGTGGCAGTGCTAGAACTGCGCGCACGCCAGAGAATGCGCAACGTTATGGGTAACTTTGCAACGAGGCTGCAAGAATGTGTGCGACAAAATGGAGGCCACCTTTCGGACATTATTTTTCGATTTTGCACTTACACATAATTTCCATTCGTGTAGATTATGTTTTCATCAATAAATTTTACAAAAAATGATTTTTTGAATGTTTTCCGATTTTTTGAAATCGTCCCGTTTCATAGGCTCACCTGTTAGTTTCAAAATCAAACTTAAAGAATTTATTAAGAGTAATTAGAATGTAATGAAATGTAATAAACTAAATACCCTTAATATTATGAAAGTTTTAAAGTAGGTACCTATCTAATTTGTTAGGTTAAGAATGTGTATATCTTAATATTATTTTGTATCTTTTTTTATCTTATCTTCTTTACATGTATATTAGGTTTCCTAATTCAATAAAGTTCATTCATTCATTCATCTATATAGGAAATTGTGAAATTTCTTTACTGCTTCGACGATAGCAAGAGTTTCTAACTCATACTTATGATACCGACTTTCAGCATCCAACGTTTGGCGGCTCATGTAAACAATAGGTTTCCAGTTGCCATCTGCCTGCTTCTGTAGTGCCGTTCCACCAAAACTTATTTTGCTTGCGTCTGTGTGCAATTGGGTATCTGCCTTTGGATCAAATACGGACAAGGTAGGGCTGGAGGTCAATTCGTTTTTCATCATCTCAAAGGACTTTTGCTGATTTTCTTGCCAACACCATACAGAATTCTTGTTTAATAAGGACGTTAATGGTTTAGCCTTTAGAGCGAAATTCTTGATGATAATAATAATAATAATAATAATAAAGCACTTTATTGAATCGCGGTACAATACAATTCATTAGGCTAATGACCGAGGTCCTTCTGCCTGTTTTTACATTGTTATATATATATATATATATATATATATATATATATATATATATATATATATATATATATATATATATATATATGTCTACAAAATAGTGTCCAATTTGTTCTTTACTATACTATCTAATTTAATTTGATTATTTAACAGCAAAAAAAAAATAGGTATATATTATCAACTAATTTGATACAATACAAGGTTGCAGATCATGGATTAAGCAAGCATTCCGAGTCTTTCCCATAAGGTGTGTTCGGGATGGTTGGATCTGGGCCTGCCATTGTGGTTTCTACGTAAACAGAACTTATCTAGAAGCAGGGACGGATGGGAAGGCCGGGCATTCGGGCAAATGCCCGAAGGGCCGGTGCCTTTGGGGCCGTCCGGCCGGTCTATCTAGTACCCCAAAATTCCACTATTTTCTATTACACTTATCTGTCCGACGCATAGTGGTCCCAAAATGACTTTTTTTTTTCAAATCAATCTTCAGGTCTTAATACTTAAGCAATCGGACATTTTTTTTTTCGGAATCTTTGTTTTTTTAATTGCATAACGATCTGTCATGCCAGATTTTCAATTTTTGTCTCTAGTTTTTCAAAATTTTCCAAGAAAGTTTGATTTTCATCAAAAAACGTCTTTTTTGTGTAAATATTAGTTTATTTTAGTATTTACAACAATTTTTTTTGAAATCTTCGTTGTTTACTTGCCTATCGATCTGTCGAGCTAAATTTTCGAATTTTGGGCCTAATTTTTCAAAAATGTTCATGAAAATTAAAATTTTTACAAAACTAGTTTCAAAAATCTAAAATCCACCTCGACAGATTGATAGACAATTAGAAAACGAAGATTTAAAAAAATGTCGCGATTACGTAAGAAATACAGTTTGTAAAGTCATATTTACTCATATTCACATATTCTTGATGAAAATACAATCTTCCCTGGACAGTTTCGAAAAATCGGAGACAGAAATCGAAAATCTGGCATAACAGATCGATAGGCAATTAACAAACGAAGATTTCAAAAAAAAAACTTTCCGATTGCTTAACTATTAAGACCTGCAGATTGATTTGAAAAAAGTCAGTTTGGGGCCACTGTGCGACGTGTTTGCGGCGATTCGGTATTCGGTGGCGTCGTCGTTTTAATCAGAGATTGTTCTCTAGTTTATTGATTTTTTTTAATACCAAAGTTTACTCTTAATGTTCTGGTAAAGTATTTTTTTTGTTATTTTTTACTCTATTGGTTTTAATAATAATAATCATGCTTATTTTATGATTTTTTTAAATCAATATTTTTAATTTTGTCTCTTGGAGTGGGGCTGTGGGGCTGCTTGTATATAATTTCCCGGACCGGTATTCCTTACCCCATCCGTCCCTGTCTAGAAGACGATGGTTTTCTTCGTTTTGTGCAAATCTTGTGGATAGAAGATTTAATCTATGCTGAATGGGTTGAATTTGAGTAATTTGATACAGGAATTGGATTGGCGGGTTGTGCGCTGAATTATTGGGATGACGGATTTTGGTTATTGCTCTCAGGGAACTAGTTTCAGCAACTTTTAGTTTGGTAATGGCTGGATTTTTGCAGTTTAGGAACAATACATGTCCATATTCTATTATTGGTCTGCATATTAGTTTGTAAATTTTGCTGGCAGTCCTTTTATTAATTCCCTTATTGTTGAACGTTAGACTTCAAAAATGTTTGGCTTTAGCTATTATCTTTTTCTTTACTTGAGATGTGTGGAGGTTAAAATTGATTTTATTGTCGAATGTGATTCCTAGATATTTGGTGGAGTTTTCTGGCCTAAGAGTGTGGTTGTAGAGGGTTAACGTAGGGGAAATTCTTGATGTATTTTCTAAAATATGACGCTAACTCAATAAACTGTCTCACTTGGTGCACATTTTCTGGAACCGGGAATTTTTCTACTGCCTAAATATTCTACGAAATTCTTCAAAAACTCACATTTTTGTATGTTCAGAGTTAAACCAGCTTCGTTAAAGACATGCAAGACCCTGTTCAACCCCTGAATACCTTCTTCCACTGACTTCGATATTATGAGCTGGGGAATTGGACAATCCGAACGGAACCCTAGTATATTGCCAATGACCATCCGGCGTTATAAAAGCTGTATATTTATGATTCTCTTCGTCGACTTCCAATTGATGATATTCCGATTTAAGATCTAATGTAGTGAAAACTTTGCTCCAGCTAACCTTTCCAATTGATCCTCGATCAGTGGCAGGGGATACTTGTCTTTAACAGAAATGGAATTTATTTTTCTATAGTCCACTACCATTCGGAGGTCGCCATTCTTTTTTTTGATCAAAAGAATGGGACTAGCATAAGGCGAAGTCGTTGATTCAATTATCCATTTGTCCAGTAAATCGTTAATAATTTCATTAACTTTTTCTCGTTCAAAAAACGACAGCCTATATGGTTTATAAGTAACTGGAACATTGGAGGTCAATTCAATATGCATTTTCACATCAATATTACTCAATAGATGATCATTATTATTAGAAAAATAGTTGGGATATCGAGCCAGAACATTTTGTAACTCAGTTTTTTTCGAGTTTATTGATTATTTCACCGATTTGGTGTGATCGGTCCACTCGAGGGTCCATTATAGTTGCTCTAGCCATACAACTACTGGGTTCAATCTCGATATTAATTTTATTTAAATTCATAATTTTGAGAACACCTTCCCATTCGAAATTTTCAGTTTATTACGAGGTAGTATCAGCAAAAATCCATTGTGAATTTGTTCAGAATAGTTTGTGTACAACACACCATCTCTATTATCGACTTTTACATGAATTAAATTAACACCAGGCTTAACAATGACGTTATTTTTAATCTTTTTCTTTTAATATATGTAAAATATACAATTCAATTCCCATGGAAGAAAGAAATGAATTTATCACGATTTAAAAAATATATAACTCAGCTGATACAGGACAGTAGAATCTAAAATGTTTAGAGTTTTTTAGAGTTTATATATATATAAAAAAAAAGATACATACAAGATATGATTTTCCCATATACGATTGCTACCTATATGTACTTCATCTACTCTTCATACTAGTTCTTGAATATGTTTAATAGACTTCTGCCTTTTTAGTTCTTTCTCGATCTCTATTATCTAATTTCATATAAATTAAATAATGCAAATTTTTTGTTTTCTTTTTTGTTAATTGAATACAAACATTTTTATGTTAATTGAATACAAAATATGTACAGTGAGCACGTAAAGGTTGGAATAAATTCTGTAAAATCTTTACAAAGCAAGTGACAAAAATTCGCTCAGACACGGTGATTTTTAAATTAATTTCTCAATTTGTTCATGACGGCAGGTCCTGCAGTTGATATCAGGAACCTCTACACCCATAACGCGACTTCGATAAACCAAAATGTTAATAACACCATCTTGACAGGCCACAATAAATCCCTGAGTCTCCGACATCAGCCCTGCTGACCTTAAAAAAGCGAAGGTCAGCTTTGTCGATAAACCCAGTGCTTCTATGTTGTTATAGAAAACAGCGTGCATGGGTTTATCGACGTGCTGCCTGGACAGATTCCTCTGTTCGGCAGCTTTAATATCTATAAAACATTGAATAGTGTGTTAGTTACAATTTCAATTTGTTCATCATTAATTGAAAGATTTAAGTTATTAATACTAAGTTTGTTTATATTGTATTTAAATGGTAGGAAGCAAAAGGTACTGTACTAGGGCCGATTCTTTTTAGCCTATATATTAAGGATGTTCAAGAGTTTCGCAAAATTGCAGAGAAGTCGCTGAAAGTTGAATATGTTATTTTTGATATAGAAATGAACCGGTCCCTGTTTTTTTATTACCTTCTTGTAAGTAGTTTTCGAGAAAATCGAAATTGAAATATATGATTGTAACATGGAGTCTTATGGAGATTGCATGTTCCCATGTTCGGAGACCTTCTCAGACTAATGTATAGAGGAGAAAATGCAGAGAAAATGGAAAAAACTATGCAACGTATAGAAGAGACTTCAAGGAAGATTTTGTCTATGAAAAAGGGGACGGTTGCAATGCATTCTGATTAATAAACAGCATTTTTTTTCGGAAATGCCGTGCTTTAGCAGACGTTTATGAAGTGTAATGACGGCAACGTCGCATTGAGAGAAAGAACGCGTTATATCATAATTCAAAATAATTTATAACGTCAAATGTCAAACAATCAAGTAGAACATCAAATCATGTTTATGTAATTTATCAAAATATATTTCATGAAAGCATGTCAGATAATAAGAACAAATAGACTTTTATACATAACAATAAATGTATAATTTGGCTGCATGGTCAATGACCTAATGCCATTAATAAAAAAAAAAAATAATAAATGTATAATATTCTTATCGGAGAATAGAACTACTAGGAATATTCGAAGTGAAGCTGAAATGAAGTTCTTGAATATATTATGGCAAGCTTTTCAGGTACTCTATAGAATGCTTTTTAATATTTTCTTGGTTTTGATGACTTGTGGTTTTCATCACATTCACCACGCAACAGTTTGATTGCTTGCTCTTCTCCCTGGGTTGTGTATGTTCCGACCAAAGTACCGTAGGTGATTTTTTATAGGTTAGACACTTTGTCACAACACCAGCAGAAAGAAAACGCGAGCACAGGAGAAATGTACGGTGTTGCCACCTCTTACGCCTTCTCCCACCCCCGGGACCTCCCCCGTCCCGCTACTCCCCTCTGCCCCGTCGATGAAACCCTTGAACATCCTTAATTTAATTGTTACATTTTTCATTAACTTAAAAGACACGTAATTTTCTATGTCTTCTTCACGCTAAAAATAATTTGAAATTATTTCTGTTATTTAAAATTTAAAAAAAAATTACATTAAAATGATCCTCACACCAAATTCTGTAGTTTTACTTCCTAAAAGATCGACTTTGCCATAAAATTCTTGTTTTTTTATCCTTAGGTAAAGAAATGAAAAACTTATCTGGCGATGTCACCGTGGTATTTTTACATTTGGGTACTGGACAATATTTATAATATTTTCTTTGATTGCCCATTTTGCATAAGTAAAGTAGACCAAATCTTTACGTATTGACACAAAATAGCAAACAAAATTACGAGAACAGTTATACATTATAGACTATGTCTAGTTGTATTTTAAGAGACGCCTCAACTGTGTTCATTTTAAAAATAATAAAATAAAAATAAAAAACGTTCTTTATTGGCATACTGTACAACAAAAATACACCAAATGGCCATCGACCGAAGTCCTTCAGCCAGTTAAATTTTACGTGTTGTAGTTTTAAATTTGAATTACAGATGTAAGGCAAGATATTTAACATTACTTAAACATGTATATAAAAAAAAAAAAAACATTTAAAAAAATCCTTACATATGGACATTAAGGCGTTAAGGCGGCGCGGCGCCGGCTGCAGGTGGTTGGATACTCGGATGGGCTGACGTCACTGTAGACAACGGAGCGTTATTCAATTCGCTGACTTTAACAATTTTTTAATATATGAAGACGATGTCTGATAAAAAAAAATTTCGCACACTTACTAAACACAGCGTAAACTTTAAGAATATGCAATGAAAAATATATGCTAAATGAGCCTATTCACGCCTATTCACTTAATGATAGCAATTTAAACTCAGAGAAATCATAAATATTACAATTATTATTACACCAAGGTTAATCACCCCCAATTCTATCGACAATACTGACTACACTATATGTATTTATAAAATATCGGTTAAAATTATTGGCAATTTCCAAATCATCACGAACACAAACAATTTCATTATTAATTTCAAATTTAATGTAATTGGGAAAATCTTTATTACACACTAGTTTTTTTAACATTTTCCACATTAGTTGTGGATTATTTTTATAACCATCAATCTTTTCAAAGTAATATTCATCCTTTAATTGTTTTAACATATTTACTACTTCATTTCTATGTTTTTTAACACGTTCCCTGCCGAGGCACATTTGCTTGTTTCGACTATCAGGCCATGTAATTTTTAAATTTTTTTCCCCAGAGGCCAATTGCATAAAGTACAACAAAACTAAATGAATACTAGTGAAAATTTTGAAGAATTACTCATATAGGACTATATGCTATAGGCATTAATTTTTTTCTCTCTCGGTCCAATAGACCGAGTCGGCGTTGGGCGATTTCAATTTAGTGTGCACTGACTCGGTCTGGTATGCGGTCTGAGTTGATCTGTCGTAACTTGTTTACCACATAGTTGTTTTATTATAATTTTTTATTAATTTACCGAGAGATGTTTTTTTTTAAATAAAATTACAACACAGAAATCTGTAAAAACTCGACTCAAGCTCAAATCGAGCGCACCCCAATATACGAATCCCAAAGTCAAAACTGTATGGTGCGAACTTGTCCCACACGCCAGCTCGATCTGTTGCCGTGTTTATTCTTACGAAATAACACACCTACGGCGCTTGGGATCTTAAAAATTATTTCGGTCTTATGGACCTAGTTGGCGCGTAGGACAAATTGTATCTCGGTCTATTTGACCGAGTTTTTAAAGTTAGAATACCTACTTCTCGGTCCTATAGACCTCTATGGCAGGGAACGTGTTAAAGATTTCCCAGTTTTGCGCTCTAAGCTGACCTACACTATTAATGAAATTCCTATTACATTAATTACAGTTTCTCAGTATTTCATCATAGATTATATCCACTTCTATAGCATCAAATAACCATTGAAAGTTCGATAAACTATTTTTAATTACCCTCAAATTATTTTCATTAAAATTTCTATATCTTATACAGTAGTGTTGTGTATTATGTTCCAAAACTACATTAATGGAAATAATTAAATGATCAGTTATTGCAGGACTGGAATGTACTCGCTTCCAAATTATCATGATTTGACAAAACATCTAATAAAGTTGTGGTGTCATTTGTGTTTCTAGTAGGCTTAGTAATCACTTGGCTAATACCATATGTTAACACGTTCCCGTGGGGGCGACTCACTGGTGGATCGCTACCCATTTGTCTACTCGACAAAGCGATCCACCGGTGGATCGCATCAGTTATTTGTCATGTGGCGTTGCGATCCACTGGTGTCTCGCCATCACGGCCGCTTTATATTGTGTTTTATTTAATACCGCCCAGAGTTAAAACATTCCCTATGATTGACCCGTCCTTCAGACATGTTTGTATAGTATGTCTCGACGCAGGACGAAATATTTTTGAACATATTTATGTATTTTTGGTTGTTACATTCATAATGATTTCAATAAAATAATAAACAATTTTTCTTTTACAATATTTATTAAAATATTAACTATTTTTGTTTTGAATGTATGGCATTAAAACACTCTAAACACAGAGTAGGTTCATTTTTACAATCTTGACAGAATGTTTTCACCTTTTTTGCCTTCCGATCTGCTTCTTTCTTTCCTTCCTTCTCTGAAATTTTCCTGTAACATTCTCTGCAACGTTTTCGTACTTTTCTAGCTTGACCCTCGTATGTACCTAAAGTATGAATCCTGCTGGGGGTCCTTGTTACTACTGGAGGGGTGTCTTCATTCAAAAGACTAAATATTAATTCTTCTCGGAATTGGAGAATGGACAATTTTTTATTCCCAAATTTATTTTGCACTACCCATGCATTCACTAACATGGTCCCAAATAATATCTCCATTGTGGCCTTCTTATACCATTTGATGGTTTTTCGTAAAGTAGTGTAATATGACGCCATTTGATCGGACATATCTACCCCTTTTTTTTCCTTATTATAACAGATGACAGCATCTGGTTTCTTGATTTGTTCACCTTTTCTGTTGTTTTTACCTGTTTCTATAATTTTACACAGATGATTTTTGCACGTTGTCAACATCATAACAGGTCGTTTATCAATCCATTTTAAAATTTTCACTCCTCCATTACTTTCAAGTGCAATAATATCACCTCGTTTCAATTTTTTGCTAGTTATTTCCTTCGGTATACCTTTTCTATTACTTCTCAGGGTTCCACAAATAAACGTTTTTTTCGATAGTAATTCTTCTGCTAAAGGCAAGCTTGTGTAGAAATTATCACAAATAAGAATACGTCCTTTATTCAAAAGATTTTCTATTAATTTCATTGTTATAGCATGAGAATGTCCTTTCCCTTCCACTGCATCACCCTTTCCTGCATAAATTGAAATTTCGTATGTATATCCCTCCGGCAAACATAATTTATAAAATTTTATTCCATATTTATGGGACTTGTTAGGAATATATTGACGAAAAAGTAACCTTCCTCGCCAAGGGATTAAACTTTCATCAATAACAACAGTTTTTCCAGGATTCACTATGTCATGAAAATTTTTATTAGCTTTATTTAGCAACGGCCTGATTTTATTAAGGCGATCATTTTTATCAGCATTTTCATTGTTACAGAGATGCCAAAATTTCAACAGATCTAGGAAGCGATCTCTGCTCATTGTTTTCTTGATTAGTTCATTTGAGTACAGATCCTTTTTTGACCAATGTAACCTTATCGGGAACATGAACAACACCCATTATCATCAATATACCTAAAAATTTTTTCATTTCTGATCCCGTGGTAGGTTTCCAAGCAGATTTTTTCTTTTTTGGTGTTTGTGAATTGCTAGGTTTTGACTTCAAACAATGTTCCGCGTATCGGTTAGTTTCAGTCACCATCATCATGATTATATCATCACTTAGAAATAATCTATATATTTGATAGGGTTGGTCTAAGTCAACATCTACCAGCAGTTCAGCACTTTTATTATATGTATCAAATGGAATCTGAGATTGTCCTACCTCTTGCCAAATATAAATAGGGAGTACAGTTCCACTAGGGTTGTCTTGAAAATTTTCTTCATTATTTTCATCACTCATTTCATTATACTCAGAATCATCAGTTAGCAATGAACCCTGCAGAATTTGGTTTTCATCCTCGTCAATATAATCAGGATCGGAATCTGAATCATCTATCGGAGATTCATCGTCCGAACTATAAAAATATTCTGGCTTTTCCTTTTTTCGTAAATTCGTTTTGATTCCTGATTGTCCTGGTTGAGGGTTATCTGGATCACTATTATTGTCACTGTCTATTTCACTACTGTTCTTTGGCCGCTTTCCATAAAAAGAAGATGTATTCATGATAAAATTATTTGCACAAACGTAATAGCACTCAAACGATAGCTGTAAATATTTCCCGCGCTTTTTCTAAAGTCGGACATGTATACAGAACGAAACTCTTTATTAGACTGAAGAAAGATGCACTCGCACACAACATAAACAGCGACCCATCGGCGCATCGCCCCGCCCATTGATAATATTTATAGCCACAGGGCGGGGCGACTCACTAGTGGATCGCTGTCAAATTTTTGTCAAAAATTAATGTAAGATCGAAATTTTTGATTATAATATGTTATTTATCACCTGAATAGTAAGAAACATGAAAAAAACAATATCGCCCATTAGATAATACCAACGTTGACAATACGCGTCAGGTGGACTAAATGAGAAATTATCACCCCCGCGGGAACGTGTTAAAAACAAATTTTTTATTTTATTGACAAAAATAACTATCATTTAAATAGTCCAAATTGAAATCTACCAAAATATAATGGTACCAAGTACAAAATATACTGTCAAACACATCCTCTAGTTTTTCAATAAATGCCGCAACCGATGATGATGATGGAGAATGATATAGTGTAACGAACTGATTTTTATCTGTCAAGGATTGCCTGTTTTATTTTAATATTTCCGTCACTTGGGTACACCCTGTAACTCTGTTATCATTTAAGTTATAGTTAAGGTATCAATTAATTGTAAAATCAGCTGGTAAATTAATTGATTAATTTCCGATAGTCTCTTGCATAACTAAAATCCGTTAATTGTTCAAAAATAATGTTCAAGCCGGAAGTAAAAAATCATTAGTTACGAAAACTTGCTAAAATATTAATCCGTGTCCGTTTTAATCACCGTTAGTTTGGGTGTCTCACTTGCTATTCGTCATCGCCAGCCGTTCAATTCCACAGCGTGCATAAATTTCGATTCTCTCGCACTGCGAGCCCCGCGTTGTACAAAATTTAATTTTTACCAACTGAAAAATCGTTGTCACATTTGTACAGGGACGGCCATAATCAAGTACCCGATTTTAAGTAGCGGCCGTGTACAATGCAAGGAAATAAAAAGCAAAAAAATATGGGTAGGACATTTATTTGTATTTAAAGTTTAAGCCTAAACTAAATTAAAGATGACGTCAGTCAAATGACCGCCTCTAACTGTGATGCACATCTGAGCTCTTTTTACGGCATGTTCCATAACTCGAGTCAAGACATTTGGCGTTAAATCCTCTATTTCTTGACGGATATTATGTTTCAGCTGCTATAGCGTCTGAGGGTTATTGGCGTATACCTTTCCTTGAGATAGCCCCATAAGAAGAAATCAGGAGCCGAAAGATCTGGCGATCTCGAAGGCCACGCTAAGTCGCCAAATCGAGAAATTAATCGCGCAGGGAACATGTTGCGCAACATGACCATTGTCTCTCTGGATGTGTGCGCAGTCGCACCGTCCTGTTGCAACCACATATCCTCCAGTCCTAGGACTTCCAACTGAGGTGACAAAAAGCCGAGACATGCCCAATTGTGTGGCGCGTCTTTCTGTTGACGTTCTTGGATCTTCTGCAATGCTTTCTCTTACACGCCGGATATTTTCAATTGAGCGTCCTGTTCGTGGTCGTCCAATATGCCTTGCATCAGCCGTTGTCCCACTACGCCGAAATTGTTGACATAAACGGCGTATTGTCTTTCCAGTTGGAGCAGGACGGTGAGGATATTTTCGGCGAAAATTTCGCTGAGTTGAAATAACCGATTCATTGTTTTTAATAAATAAAATTACTATTTCTGCACGTTCCTCTAGTGTGTATCGATTCATAATAAAACTTGAATATGTGCACTGGAGAAATGTCAAAAGTACACTAACGAAAGCTGTCAGATAAAACAATTACGAACGCTTCAAATCGGGTACTTGATTATGGCCGTCCCTGTACATAGCCGACTGTGTAGTCAACCGAGGCTTTACTTTATTTTATTTTATGTTATTTTGTTTTATTAATTGTCCGCATTTAATGAATAAATAAGTTATTACACCTATCAAAAATTTTGGAGTTTAATCTCTGTTATAATTTCCAACGTTTAATTTTTAATTAACCCGTTTGAGAAATTGTTCAAGTCTTACTGACAAAATAATCATCTCAAGACCTTCTGGCAAATACCGTGTCTTCAACTGTTAGCTATCTAGGGTTTTCCTGGGAACCGCCAGGAAACAAAAGTGTTGTTCTTTACACTTAAAAAGGAAAAGAACTGGCGCCCGAGTTTTCCGTCTAAAGAAAAAGGTTACGTCGAAAGTAAGTGTCATTACAATACTGCCCGATTAAGAAAGACCCCCGTATCTCCACTAGAACAAGTTTTGAGAAAACCGCGTTTAAAGATTTCTGTTTGTGCCGTTATGTTTTTGCTTGACTAATAAAAAAAAATCATTCATGATATGATTTGTAAGGCCATAGTAAACTTATTTAAGAAAAAAAACTGCAAAACTAGGCCATGGCTATTAGTTATGCTACATACGGGGTAAGGAAGAAAAGCATTATACTAAAATTAATTAGTTAAAACCCCGTATAATAAAAATTTGGCTTAAGCGTGGTTTTTATTATGTAATTATTATAAAATTTATATCCTGGGCCTAGAGATTAACATTTTATATATTTTAATATTGTTTCTTAGGAATATAATGTATAAAAAAACACATTTTCTTATTTACCTTTAAAAAAACTTTATGTACCTAACAACCTGGCATCGACAGCGCCGATTGCGGGCTTGCCGTATTCCTTAGACAAAACCTGGCATGTTAATTTTCCTTCGTTAAAAGCCCGTATCTGCTGACTACATACCAGGTTTTTGCTAAAAAAACATGATATACGAGGTTTATACTAAGCGAAAAGGCTATTTTTGGCGTTTACGGGGAAACTATTTTCCTTCATAAAATATTAAAAAATGTAAAATGTGGGGTTTTCTCTACGTAAATATACTGTATAAATCACGACTAGTTGTCTGGTGCAAATATCTCCATTTACGAAATTTATGGAGATACGGGGGTCTTTCTTAGTAGGGCAGAATAGATAACCAATAAGCAACTGGGATGAGCCAAGTTTAATTTTCAAAACTTTGCACCAGTAGTTTATTTCAAGGACAAAAGTTTTAAAAACACTATTTCATATTACTTTGTACATAGATCACAATCCCACCTGTGTATGAGAATCACACCTAATACAATAGGGTATGCGCATATGCGAGATTTTTAAGCAAAATTGGTTATAAAAGATAGTTAAAGATATAAAAAAATTAATAACAATAAAATTTTATTTATTTATTTATTTATTTATTTATTTATTTCCCAACAGGCATTAATGCCTAATTACAAGGAAACATGAAATATATATGAGTACAATAATTTTTTAGAACAAAAATGGTTAAGCCACAAAGTGAGATAATAAACAATAAACTAAACACTAAAGACAAAATAATAATGTACCAATATAAAATTAACTACATCTCCATAGCGCACATAGAAAACGTCGGCGTGTTTGAATCTCTTATCGGCGTCAAACACGCTGACGCCCCCCACCTGCGCCATATCGATGTAGTCGACTTTACCAATAACCAAAAACCAAAAACTGTGGGCTACAGAACTAAGTTATTATAGCTAAAAATAATATTAATAGTATGTTTAAATTTATTTAATGAATCAAAAAAATCGACATTATATTGTGATGAGACTTGATTAATTACACGACATAAGACCAAAAACGGGGCAAAGTAAGTCGTTCTGACAGTTGGTAAAAAAAGAAATTGAGAAGATCGAGTACTTCTAGAAGGAATATTGAACTGGAACAGGGAAAGAATATTTGCGTCATTTATCATGTTATTTAACACTTTAAAACCAAATAACAATAAGGCAAGAAGACGACGATTGTAAAGTGTATTAATTTTAAATTCTTGACACAAATGGATAGATCTGATAGTGTTGTAGTCAGGTGGTCTATTATATTTTTTGAAGTACAGAAACCTTAAAAATTTCTTTTGAATTTTTTCAACTTCAGATGTATATGTATTAGGTTGAGAGTGCCACAATACAGACGCGTACTCCAATTTGGGCCTTACTAATGCGTTATATAACTTAAGTATACAATTTATGTCAGATAAGTGTTTAGATTCTCTAAATATAGAACCCAATGATTTAAGAGAAGAGCGGACTGCGCTTTCAATATGCAATTTGTATGACAGTTTTGTATCATATGTTACACCCAGATCCTTCACAAATGACTGTCTGACAAGCAATACACTGTTCATAAAGTATGAGGCAACAAGTGGATTCGTAGATCGAGTAAATGAGATTGTAGAACATTTTTTTATATTAAAATCCAATTTATTAACTATACTCCAATCATATACTGCATTTATATCATTTTGTAGTAGATTGCAATCTTCTTCTGATTTTATTTCTCTAAAGAATTTAAGATCGTCAGCAAATAAGAGGGAAGTTGAGTTTGATAGAGTGCCCGGTAAATCATTAATAAAAAAATAAGAAAAGTAACGGGCCTAGATTAGATCCCTGCGGAACTCCTGAATAAGCATTAAATTCGTTAGAATAAAAACCATTAAACTTTACAACAAATCGTCGACTTTTTAAATACGAGATTATAAGATTGAGAGTATTCTGAGAAATTCCATAGTAATGCAACTTTTTTAGTAAAACATCATGGTCTACTCGGTCAAAAGCTTTGCGAAAATCAGTATAAACAGTATCAATTTGAACTCCGTGTTCAAATGCGTTGAGAATAAAATTATTGAATGTGAGTAGATTTGTTGTAATTGACCTTTTTGGGATAAATCCATGTTGAGACGGATCAATGAAAGTACTTAAATGACTCCAGAGAAACTGATGTAAAATTTGTTCAAACACTTTAGCAGGAGCGGGTAATACAGCAATTGGTCTATAGTTTTCTACATTAGATCTTTCACCCGATTTAAAAATAGGACTTACTATAGATAACTTCCATATGTGCGGGAATGTGCCTGTTTTTATGCATAAATTGTAAATATGTAGAAGAGGTTTTTTAAGATACTCCGCACATCCCTTGAGAACATATGGAGGTATGTCATCGGATCCTGATGCACGCTTAGGTTTAAGTTTTTTTATAGCCGTAACATAATCTTCTTCTGTAATACAAGATATATTAAGTGTATCAAAATTAGCAAAACTCATAATATTATCAACTATATAATCAGCTGGTAAATCTGAGTAAACGGAATTAAAATATTTTGCAAAAGTGTCGGGTATTTGGGTAGATGGAATTAAATTGTCGTCCTTGTAGAAAGCGACAGAATTAGTCCCTACCATACGCTTTTCTTTAACATAATTAAAAAACTGCTTTACATCATTATTTACCCCAATTTCTACGTGTCTTATGTATTCACGATAAGCTCTGCGAGTAATCTGTTTTAACTCTTTTCTTATATTAGTGTATTTATTTTTATAAGTCGTCGATATATCCTTTAACTTTTTATATCTTTCTTTTTGTTTAATTAGATCTTTAATTTCTTTAGAAAAGTAGCATGGATACTGTTTTTTATTGTTATGTTTTAACACTATCTTTGGGACACTAATATCAAATACAGCATACATTATGGTATAAAAATTTTCTACTGCAATATTTACATCGGTTTGGTTAATAACTGTAGACCAGTCGACTTCCTGCAACGCGTAAGTCATATTTAAAAAATTTGCATTTTTAAAATTATATTTTGTACTACTTTCAATTACAGTATTAGAGAGAGAGAGTAATATTTATTGGTCACCTCCAAAAGGCCATCGACCGGAGTCTTTCAGCCTGTCTTACACTTATATTTTTACATTTAATTCTTATTTAGGGTAAAATAACATTTTCTCAGTAAATTTAACATATACAAAAAAAAAAAAAAATCATAATTATATATATACACCTATATATCCACATACATAGGCGTACACAGTTTTATTGTTCTATATTGTCTGTGTAATTATTTCAATCAACGTTTTTTCAGGAGTTCTTCTTCTTCGGATAATATTTTCTTCTAACTGGACTGTAAAGGGTTGAATTAGGTTAAGAAAATTTTGAGATTGTGAGTATTTGTTGGTAAGTTCTTTAAATCGAGTAAGTATAGGTTGAATCCCAGTTATCTCATATAGTGAATTATTGGGTATGTTATGAAGAGAGTTGTTTGGGTGGCGGAGTTTTGTTATTTTTCGCAGACTGCTTCTTTCGGCCACTTCAATATTGTTTAATGCTGGTCTTCTGCAAGTGTTAAATAGGATGAAGCCATATTCCATAATAGGACGACATATCATTTTGTAAATTTTACTTGCTGTTATTATGTCAATGCCTTGGTTCTTGTAAGTTAGAGATCTAAAGTGTTTTACTCTGGTTATCATTTTTTACTTCATTTCTTTAATATGGATGTTGAAATTTAATTTTTGATCTAACTTAATTCCAAGGTACTTTACGAATGCTGCTGGTGTCACTATATGGTTAAATATTTGCAACGTTGGGGTGGTATTTGAGATGTTGTGATTAAATATTATTAGCTGTGATTTATTAGGATTTATTTTTAGTCTCCAGTTATTACACCACTCGATGATTTCATTTGTCGACAATTGCAGGTTGTTTATGATTTGTTCAATAGTTTTTCCATGTGTTACCCAGGCTATATCATCAGCAAACTGTAGTAGATATGACTGTGCATTGTTTGGTTGTTGGTGGTTATTCAGAATGTCATAACAGAATATGTTGAATAACACTGGTGATAGTGGAGATCCCTGTGGAACACCCTGTTTGGTTTCGTATGAATTGGAAACAGCTGTGTTTATTTTGATTTTTGTTTTCCTGCCCTCTAAGAAATCTTTGAGAAACCAGAGAATATAATTGGGACAATTTATATGATGTAGTTTAAATAGTAAACCTTTGTGCCACACCGAGTCAAATGCTTTGGTTAAGTCTATATATATTGCTGCCGATTTATTTCCAAGTATGCTATTAGTTTGAATGTTTGACGTCATAATGAATAGGGGATGAATTGTGGATGAGTTTTGTCGGAAACCAAATTGGTTCTTGGGTATCTGTTCGTCTAGTTTATCATTTAATCTGGTTTTTATGATTTTCTCCAAATTTTTCCCGATTACTGGTAACAAAGTTATTGGTCTATAGTTTTGTGGGTCAGAGTGATCTTGACTGTGCTTTGGAATTGTAATTATTATACCAGTTTTCCATTCTATTGGGAAGTAATGGTTTGTTATACAGTGGTTGTATATATCAATTATTTCTTCATGTATCTTTCTATCAAGTTTTCTTAGAATGTTCCTACTAATGTGATCATGGCCAGGTGCTGTGTTTTTGCCTGAATTTAGTACACTGTAGTATTCTTCTTCTTTGATGTTTATGTTTTCTTCCCTTATTGGATTTGTATTAAAAAAACCCTCATACCAGTCGTTAACCAAGTTTAGATTTTCCTCCTCAAAATTATCATCATTAGTAAATTTGGAGGTTTCCTTAAAGTACTCCTCAAAGGCATTGGCTTTTCTCTGATCAGTGGTATGGCTATTGTTATCGTAGCGGATTTCAGGAATAGCAAATTTGTTTGATTTGTATTTAGACAGTTTCTTGATTTCATTCCAATATGTCCTTCCTTTGGAGTCATTTATGTTTTTGCATGCCCTGAGCCACTTGTCTTGTTTGTACTGTTGTATCAGTTTATGGATTTGTTTAGTAAGTTCATTATATTTGGATTTAGTTTCTTGGTCCTCGTTTTGCCTGATTTGTCGGTATATTCTTCTTTTTTGTTTTATTAGGTTTAAAATAAATGGAGGTAGCTTGTAGTTAAAAAACGTTTTTACTTTTGTTGGTGAGTTTTCTGCTATTAAATCTTTAAGCTTTTCGTTGAACCTAGTTATATAATTTGGCGTAATGAGCTCCTGCCTGTTTTCTATAAATTGTTTCATTTTTTTATTGACAATATCAGTATTACATTTAGCTAATTCTAGAATTGTTTCTTGCGGCAAATTGATTGGGTTTGCTCGTAGATTAAATTTAAATTGAATAGCTAAATGGTCACTACCAAGGTCTGGGATTAATTCTACTTCGGTAATATTATTTTTAATATTTGTCGTACACATAAGTACATCCGGGGTTGAACTTGGGTTATTTGGCATAAGAAACGTAGGAGGTGTGTGAATCCTTTCAAAATTGGAGTTATTTATAAAATTTTTAAGTTGATTTTTTTTCCTCATAGTGTTTGGATTGAAATCGCCAATAACAATGCAATAATCATATAGGAGAGCTTTGGTGAAAATAGTCTCTTCTATTGTTGAGCCGTTGTCTATATATACTAGAAATACATGAAGCTTGGATTTCATGTATGGAATTGTAAAATGTAGACAGTTATTTTTTATGTTATTAATTCTTGGAGGGTTTTCTTTGCCTATCTGGAGATTTCTTTTTGCTTGTGCTAAACAGCCTCCTCTAATATTGATGTTAAATATATTTCCCTCTTTTTGAATTATGTTCCAGTCCTGGTATGCATCAATATATTTCTTATTTTTTGTTTCTACACACATGAGGCAATCAATATTGTTGTTTTGTATATAGTGGTTAATCAGATGCCTTTTTGGTAAAAAACTGTTGATGTTGGAATACATTATTTTAATGTTACTCCCCATTAAGGTGAACTACTAGGCCTTCGGTTGGAACTGTTGGTGACGTTGTGTTTGGTTTGTCTAAGTCGAACATTAATATGTACATAATTACAGTATTATTTAAATTAGTATAATATTCTGAAACAATATCAACTTCTAGTGCGGGGTGATATAAATCCTCTAATATGAGAGGATCATCAGCCCTTGAAACTACACAGTTAGAGTTTTCATTGGATGTTAATATAAAATCAAGTATGTTGTTACTGGCATTCACAATATTGTTAAGATTTCTCAGTGATAGCAAATTTATAAAGTTCAAATAATCATTGGTTTTTTTATTACTAATATTTTTATGAATTTCAGGAAGATTAAAATCTCCCAAAATAAATATATTAGGGTACGTTGCATTTTCTTCTATAAAATTATAAAGGTCAATGTAATGCTCACTATTTGAATTGGGTGGCATATATAGTACAAAGAAAGTGCACAAAAAATTTTTATATTTACAGTTGACTACTATTATTTCAAAACGCCTCTGATACGTAGTTACTTTGATAACTTTTAAAGAGTTCCTTTTATTTATACCCACGCATACACCACCACCTCTCAAGTTATCAAGACGATCACACCGAACCAAATCATACATAGTACTATTGAATACCTCACCATTGTATATACTATCACACAGCCATGTTTCACTAAAGCAAATAATATCATAATGACCATCTAGAGTGTTGGCATATACTTTATCTAACTTAGTTCGCAACCCTCTGCAGTTTTGGTAATAAATTAACATATTCTAGGGGAAAAAAACTAATAATAATAATAAATACAAAAACTTGGTAAGAAAAATACAAATATTAATATTAATCAATCCTTTGAAATAATCAAAATAAACTGATAGTTGTTCAAATATAAAAATTATATAGAAATATTAGAAAATGTACAAAATAAACTTATTAAATACTTAAGTTATAAAGAACATTATATTATTCCTAACAGCGAAATTTCAATAGCTCGAAAGCACTTTAAATTAATCTCGTTAGAAAATAGAAGGGTTATGTCCGATATTCTCGCTCTTTATAAAATTTTTAATAATGTTACTCAAAATTCTGATATTTTATCACAAATTTCTATTAATGTACCTCAAAGACATTTAAGGAATTTTGAACTATTCAATTTACCATTTAGGAGAACGAATTGTTCTCAAAACTCACCTCTTTGTAGAATGGTTCGAAATTCTAATAGGTATTGCAATATTCTGGATGTTTTTTCTATGTCACAGTTACAAACAAAACGTATATTAAAATCTCATATGATAGGTATTTAAAAATAATCAAGATGCAAGTGCAAAAGTTCTTAAATTTATTTCCTTTTGGAATAGGTACCTATTACATATCTCATAAGTTGTGTGAGTTTATTATTATAATAGAATTCTTTTTTCTTTGAAGGTATATAAGACATTCTTTATATAAGTAATAATTGTTTGTATTTTTTCGTTCTGTCTTGTTTTTTTTACTACGATATACATATATGTACTTATATATATATATATATAATATGTACTTGCTTGTATACAGTGGGTTCACTTTTTGACCGGGGCACTTTGTGGGTGAATGGGAGACAATAAAGCGAGAGCGCTAACTATTCTGAGATCGACATGCAGTCACGCATAGTGTTCTCGCTTTACTACTGTCTCCTGTTCACTCGCAGACTGCTTTGGTTTGAAAGTGAATGTACTGTACATATATACCTTAAATAATATCATCCTATAGTATAGATTGGTATATAATAATATATATTATGTAACAGTTTTTAATTTTAATTTTCTTATATAAGGCAGTGGATACTGCAGTGGGTTTCTTTACCTGTTTGTGTCCCGTATGATGTTAATAAATAAATAAATAAATAAATAAATAAATACAACAATCCGCATTTTAACAAACAGCATCATCATACAATCTCTTCTTGACTCCATTTGCTTTTACAAACACCTTATCTCCAGAAGTCCATACGTCACGACGTGGATATCTTTGGATAGCTTTCTTATATAAAACAAGTGTATCTCTTGACAGCTCCTCGTATATAACAATCCCAGTCGATTTTAAATGTTTTCTACTCTTCAGAATTTTCTGCTTATCAATAGAACTTGCAAATTTTACTATAATAGTAGCCTTGGATTTAATTTTGTCCGATTCTTCTTTTTGCCCATCTTCTTTATTCTCTTTTTTGTAATAAACACGATAAATATCCGCTATAGAATTTGTAGGCATGTTTACCTTCAAAACATTGGTAAATAAATTATTAACCATGACCTCAGTATTCTCAGTGGCGGTTTCATCCCCCATACCAACTATACGTACCGTATTTTTTACGAGAGATTTTTCCAGGTAGTTAACCCTTCTACTCAGATAATAATTTTCTTTTGTGACTTCATCCAACTTACATTGCAGATTTTCAATAAGTTTATTTTGTTGTTCAAATAAAGGTTTAAGATTTGCACTTACTTTTTCAGCCAGGGTAGTTATAAATTTATCATCCAGTACCAACATAGATACGGCTTCTTTGACATGAACAGCCAACTCATCTCTCTGCGCTCTTGTAAACATTTTCTATCACACACAATGCAAGTCAGAAAAAGACATATCAAATTTGTATAGAAGACTTTTCACTAGCACAATTTTAGTCGTGCACAATTTTAGTCGTAAGAATGATCAACAAAAAGAAATGATTATTTCAATAAAGTTTTGTTTAATGCGGAGCGTTTAGAAACGTGTCTACTCCATACGTTCTCTCGCGATTTTATCAACAATGTACCCTATATTTGTGTATTTGTTAATTAAAATTCATATTATTTTTTTGACAGAACTTTAGAGAATCTTTTATGTTTGCCGTTGTGCAATATGTTTTACTGTTTACGTGTAGATTCAATGTGCAATTTCGGTGTTAAATATTAACATTTTTCACGGAAAAGTGAGTGGAACAGATTTTGTAAAAGCCCAGAGAGATAATTTGGCCAATGTTGCTCTCTTTGTTGCTGTACTTCATCTACCTTTTTCAAGGCTGTCGGTGAGTCAAAATTCACCCATCTATCTCGGTATCAGTTGTTACAATAAATTTATTGAGATATAAAGTATAGATAAGATGGCATCAGCTTTTACACAATTTAAAAATAAATTATACAAGTATTTAGTAAGTAAGGCATTTTACTCTGTTGAAGAATTTTTATCCTTGTAATGTTTAGTGTTAGTTTTACTCTAATGAAGAGTTTTTATTTCTGTAATGTTTCTTTTTATTGTGCAATTTTGCCTAGCGTAGGAACTAGTATTTACTTATCGACAAGTCTGATAATTGTTGTACATTGTAGTGCAATATTTAAGAGATGAATAAAGATTATTATTATTATTATTATTATTGTACTACTTTTAAGTGGAAAGCGCCTTTTTCTACCAGTTCGACAATCAAAATACATAATCTTTTAAATGTATGTAACTACTCATTAATTTAAACATCATATAGTTTTCTAAATCTTCCTCTAATTGAAAAAAAAAGTAAAATACATACCTAACCTAAAATTGTATGATTTTAAAAAGGTACAAAATCGCACTTACGTTGAAATGATCCTCACATACAACCCCTTTAGTGTTTTCTGATATATCAGATTCACTCCTTCTCTGTACGTAACCATAATTTTCGTTTTTTCTTTAATTTAGAGCTTGATCGTATATTGGTAATGAGACAAATCTTTTTTCTGGTGTTTTTTTTATGGACGACTGGCACTGCGATATTTAACAGTACCTTGGATGCTTAAAATCAATAATATTCTTGTTTTCCATTGTAAAATGCTGCATTAAACGCTATTTTAACAAACATTAAATGGAAATGCGAGTTTCAGACGTCACAACACCACAGCAGCCATTTGTATGACGTCACAGTCATTTTTGGAATAACCCATTTTTGTTAATTTTTTTTGGATAATTGGTTACATTTTAACCGTTTTTTTATTATTGCGATAGCCATTTAGTAAGTTAATTTACAAAATTACATTTAATTCAAAAATCATGCGCATACCTTATTATAGCTGTTTATTTTGATTTCATTGGATTCAATGCTTGCGTCTAACCCACTTCAGCGCTTAAAGCCGCTGTATATTTTTTATTTAGACGGTAGCGCTTCTTGCATCCGCTTCACACAGCCGCTTTGCTAAAATTTAGCCAAATAAATTTGGGCTTAAAAACTGGATACATTTTCAGCGAATTCAATTTTGAGGTTATGTTAACTGCATATTGTCGGAAACGACGTTTGTTGTCTGATAAAATGGAAGACATGCACATCGAAATTTTCACAGGCTTTTAAAGAGCAGTGCAATCTGATCATCATTAATGTCATTTGCGTCACAAACATAAAAAAACTCAAGATTGAGGTTAGTATTATTTGCAGCCATTCAAATACCCGTCTAACCACATAACCATATTTTTGTGCTAGCGCTGAAACAGCTTTCGCTGACAGGCTGGAATGGGTTAGACACGAGCAATGTCTTTTGTCGTTCGCGCTTCACTTCCTAATATAACTTTAGGATTATATTGAATTAAACTTCCCTCTATTTGATCCTTATTTTTCAAAAGACTAGCCATTTAAGTAAATAATATCAGTGTTTAATTGTATATTCGGTTTATTGGTTAGTTTTTTTATCCGTCATTTAAAGCCATATTAATAATGGTTGGTTTGTTATTAATATATTTAAGTCTTTTACTATTATTTTACAATTCTCTTTCTTTGCTTGATATGCATTGTTTATAAATGACTTTGTTTAGGCTTTATACAAGCATAATAACAACAAACATATCCAAACTGATATACTTATATTGATGTTTCATCTCTAAACATGCTATTATTAAATTCATTGGACTTTCTTTAATACATGATGAATACTGGATTAAATATCATAAAATTCAAAACATCTAAAAAGAAATTATTAAAAAAAATTTTCAACTTACCACAAAATTCATTCAATATGGTAAACAATTAAAAAACGAAGTCCACAAGAAGATGTACATATTCTTTCGCTCTTACAAGCTCTTCAGGTGAACGATTAATCTCGCAAAATAAAGTGATTTACTTGAACTTACATTTTATAATTAATAAACTGTCATATGTAACCATAAAAAACAAATTTCTATAATTAATGCCGCCTACATTTTCATGTTTTCTTATAAAATACTCTACCTCTCTTTATTCGAGACTTGTTGTCTATAAACAACCTTATTCAAGCCTTATATGGCCCAATAATAACAAAATTATCTAATATATTTATTGATGTTCTATTTCTGAACATGCAAATATAAATTATGTTGAATCCAAAAAAAATTGTTGAAAACACTTTAGAACGTTGTTATTGTCGAATAATGCAAAAATAAAATACTCTGAAGGACTATATGTCATACAGCATTGAATTATATTGCAGAATCCATAACATTCAAAGCAAAACGCAAAACATTTAAATAAAAATTATTTATCTTCATAAAAATTAATATAATCTAGTTTTAGTTTAATTGTGACGTTAAAAATTCCCTATTTTTAATTTTATTCTGACATTGACATTAAAAAAATATATAACCTCATTCTAATGTCAAATTGACATTAATGAAACAAATTGATATAACCTAAATCCAATGTCAGTCTAATAGCGTTTTCCACTGACAAGCACTGAGTGCACATCGTGTGCGTGCAAATGACGTCATGCACTCCACGGTAAATAGTGGGTCTACCCAGTGGAACATACTTGTGTCAACCAGAGACATTTATTTTATTATTTATTAGATAGGTTATGTACAACAGAGTCCACAAAATTGTAAATTTTTGGGATATGGCTTTTTTCTCTAATAGCATTTATTATTGTCTCTTCCTCGCTACTATCTGATGAGGAACTATCGAGAAGTTCATTGATTATTAAACATTTTTTGTTAATTATTGAATGCGCCATATTGCACTCCACGATCGCACGAGCTACAGAAGGTCGTGGGAAAATACTGCACTAAGTGTGCACTACACGAATATAATTTTACCAGTGGACCATAAGAAACTGCCAAAGTTTGTTTTATTTTTTCAGTGGAACATACAACTTGCACTCAGTTCCGCACGAGTGCAGTCAGTGGAAAACGCTATAACATTAATTGACATTGATGTCAAAAATAAATCAAAATAAACTAGTTCTATTCTATCCTGACATTGATATCAAAAATAAATCAAAATAAACTAGTTCTATTCTATCCTGACATTGATATAAAAAATTAATTAGTAATAAAATTATATCACTCTCTTTTAGAAAAGGCCTATTCCTTTATATCTTATTTTACAATTCTCTTTCTTTGCTTGATATGCATTGTTTATAAATGACTTTGTTTAGGCTTTATACAAGCATAATAACAACAAACATATCCAAACTGATATACTTATATTGATGTTTCATCTCTAAACATGCTATTATTAAATTCATTGGACTTTCTTTAATACATGATGAATACTGGATTAAATATCATAAAATTCAAAACGTCTAAAAACAAATTATTAAAAAATGTTTTCAACTTACCACAAAATTCATTCAATATGGTCAACAATTAAAAAACGAAGTCCACAAGAAGATGTACATATTCTTTCGCTCTTACAAGCTCTTCAGGTGAACGATTAATCTCGCAAAATAAATGAATTTAATAATAGCATGTTTAGAGATGAAACATCAATATAAGTATATCAGTTTGGATATGTTTGTTGTTATTATGCTTGTATAAAGCCTAAACAAAGTCAATTATAAATCTTTTACTATTATCTCCATTTGCTATAATTTCATGAAGTTTATGCTTCACTTATTGAAAATATTGACGTTGGGCCTTAGTTTGATCACTGTAAATATTGTAGCTTGGAATTTTTATGAGATGCTTGTTTTTAAGAAAAAATTTAGTATCATCAGCAGAATCTAGATTCACTTTAATTGGTGTTGTCTTATTAGCTAAAAATTTTCCCAACCTAAATAGTTTCACATTTCGTTTCTCGATGTTTATGCCATCTAGAATTTTCATAACACTGGATTTATCTTGAGCAATACGATCTGCTTGAGTATTTTGTTGAGACTCTCTTACATTAAAAACTATAACATTGGACCTACGACTCTGTCTTTCAAGCATTCCTGAAATTAAGTCTTTATTATCATATACTGACCTTGATTCAGGATTTCTACTATCAGGTTGCTTTAACGCATCAATTTCCATTTGCATCTCACTAATTCGCTTAATCAATGTAGGTATCATTAAAATGCCGTTTTCACATTCTTCACACAATAACATGAGTTTCCTCTTTTTTAGTGATAGGCACCGTATTTCAGACACTGATAAGTCACAGTTAACACAACTAAATTTCTTACAGCTATCACATGGAAATATCTCATTAGTATCTTCATTTTTGTTAGCTTTGTATTTGTAACATACTGTGTCGGACAGGGGCGCCGGCTACCGGGCAAATGCCCGGTGGGCCTCCCTAAAAACTCAAAATGTGGCCCCCTCTGCCTCATATGACATTCCCAAATCAGAATTACAAAGATTCGGAAAAATCATGTTATTGTGAGAAAACTCAAAGGACAACATTGCTAAAATATATTCGATAGCAGTGATTTTCTTCTACGCCTGTGTGATCTGTGTTCTCTCGTGATGCTCTTTTTTACTATACCGGAGCTGTTTTGCAACTTACTACCCACAAATAGTAATTTCGAAATCTGGGGCGCCATTTCCATGTTTTAGAGTGTAAGGCATAAGGAACAACATTTTCTCTCTCAGTGGTCTTGACAGAGGCGGGGATAACTACAATGAAAACATGGTCTTGTCCAGGGGTCTGTGGATGGTTTTCGTACTGGCGGGGTAGGCAATTTATCATACAGGTTATTTGTACACAGACTTACTGAAAATTCGACGGTTATAAAACCAAATTCTACCCCTAGAGCTAAAGAGCATAGAACACAACATTAATTTGAAAATATCGGATATCACAAGTTCAGTTTGGAATAGATAGACCGCTTACGCTTGCGGTTAACTTAAAAAAAACAGAAATACAGAATATCTCTGCTTATTCGGATCAGGTACAGGGTGTTTCCTATAAAACTATACCCCCCCCCCTTATTTCGGTCAATTACCACCGATTTTAATTTTTCAAAAACCGGTCTAACACAGAATTTTCCATAGATTTTGAATATGCTATTACTTTTTTTCCTACTTCAACCGTATACGAGGGGCAGAAAAAGTATGTTTTTTTTAAATAGAACACCCTATATATTTTTACATATTTGGATTTGCCTCGTCCTTCTGATTACAAATATATATGACACATATATTTGCTATAAAAATGGCGTAAATAATTGAGCTTAGGGCGTTTCGTTCAAAACTATACCCCCCCCCCTTATTTTGGTCAATTATTAACGATTCAAAATTTTCAAAACCTACAAAGAATTTTTCGTAGATTTCATATAATATGCTATTACTTTTTTTCTTCCTTCAACGGTATACGAAGAGTGGAAAAAAGTATGGTTTTTTTTTATGGAATGCTTGTATTTTTTACATATTTAGATCCGCCCTACCTTTCTGATTATAAATATACGTGTATATTTCACTTGCTGAATTTGATCATTTTCGTTCTATACGTACATATACAGGGTGTTTGGGTAAAGGTATTCAGAAATCCAAAGGCATGTAGAACTCATCAAAATAAGCTAAAAAGTTCATATAAACTTTGTTCCAAAATCGGTTCCTAAGGGAGCTACAGCCCCTTTAAGAGGCTTCTAAAAATGATGTTTTTCTCACATATTTCAAGAACTGATCAATATAAACTAATAAAATTTTCTATGGTAGAATACTTTTTGTGCTTAACAAAATAGTAAACCTTAAATTTGAAAATTCTTCAGGGGCGTCCCTACATGGGGGTGTGCCAGGAATATCGCCCCCTTATTTTCTTTGAATGTAATTTTTTCACTATTCTGATAGAAATTTTCAAAATTTCAAGCAATTTTGCTTTAAAAAGATCCTCTTTCTAAAACTTCATAGATTGAACCGTTTTCGAGATAAATGAATTTGAAATTTAGTACGCACATCTACAAAATAATTAGAGTCTAAATATCACGTCTCCTGGTGACAATGTCTTCCATCAATACTTGCAATTGTTATTGTTTGTAAAGTGACATAAGTCAGTATTTGAAAAAACATTATAAAAACATCTTTTTTAGAAGCCTCTTAAAGGGGCTGTAGCTCCCTTAGGAACCGTTTTTGGAACAAAGTTTGTATGAACTTTTTGGCTTATTTTGATGAGTTCTACATGCCTTTGGATTTCTGAATACCTTTACCCAAACACTCTGTATATTATCATGGTGTTTTTGTTCTCTTTTTTTATTATTGTTGTAATTGTAATTACTCTTTATAAATTTTTTATTGTATATAAATTATGTGTATTATTCGTAAGGATTTAGTGTCAGAGTAGCCAATGTGGCTAAACTCCGACCTTTTTGTAATTGTAATTGTAGTATTACATTTACGAAATAAAGACGTTTATTATTATTATTATTAAATAATAAAGTTTCATTGTCAACAATAATTGTTTTTAATTATTTTATGGTGTATTTTGCATTTCAGGTGTACAGTCTCCTGGACCATCAGCTACAGATTGTTTCCAATCACCAGTGTCAAATAATTCATCAGTTAATAGACAATTATTTCCATCTGTTCAATCTGGACAATCTTTACTACAAAAGCATACACATATAGGTAAGTTTCATATAAATATCTGATAGGAATGTGTTCCTTATATTTTTATTTTTATATTTTATTTACTTGTATTTTATATTTAAATTCATAGTATCATTATTTGTCGTGTAGAGGGCTCTAGTTTTGAGATTGTGAGTGAGGTTCCCTTCTCTTTTGCACCAGGCAGAAATTCTCTGTCACCAGATTAAAGTGTATGTTGTTAGTAAAAATTACAGTTTTTTACAAGAAAGAAAGGTCAACACCCAACATAATATGGTTACGTCAGCCTCATGGTAGTTTAGCCTCACCTTTGAGCACATTGCAGTGAAATCAGTGCATAATATATAAGATAGCAAGACATGCACTTATACAAAGGAGTTACCTATTTTTACTGTAATTATGATAATAAGTGGCTTCATTAAAAACTTATTTAACCCCTCGGTTTGCAATGATAATTCCCTAAATGACATCAAATTTCATTATTTACTTTCCTGTTTAAAAGATAATGCTTCACAGATTTGAAGGTACTTTCTTTCTTTGTCGAAAGTAACACCAAGATCATAGTCAGAACTGGGAGATTCTAAGACGGTGGGATTTATGTAGTAACTATTAATTATAGGATTGTGACATTTATAAAAATGCAACATTTATTATTAATAATAATAATATGGTTTATTGGTGTTTAAGACATATAAGTAAATATGTTTCCAAAAGTCAGATCCAGAGAAAATAAAAACAAAACCAAAATAATATATTCCAAAAGGAATGTAACGTAAGTAAAGTAAAGAGATAAAAACATATAAGTTAAAAAAAAAAAGATACCTAAACGAATCACAAAGTGGAAGTTAAAATATGGTTAACAGTAAATAACAATATATTATAAGTAAAACGTTAAAAAATACGTATTACACTTACTTTAAAAATATATCTACAAAATCATTTTCGAAGTATTCCTCAAAGCTATAGAAAACTTTTTTCTTAAGTTACTTTTTAATTTTATTTTTAAACATCAAACTTTAAGGTTTTAATTGCATCGGGTAGTATATTGTAAAATTTTATAAAGTAATAACCTACTCCATCTCTAGACCTCGACAGACTTAGGTAGTTTAATTTAAGGTCGTTTCTGTTTCTAGTCAAGCGCTCATGCTTATCGCAATGCTTGGGAAACATGTGAATGTTTTATTTGATATAAATTAAACATTCCACATTGTAGAGTAAGAATGTTTAGTCTAATAAAGTTATTTCTACAATCAGCTCTGAAATTTAGATGAGCTATGACTTAAATACATTTACGCTGTGGGCTAAAAATTTTGTTACTACATGAGGCATGTCCCCAATTTAATACAGCATATGACATATTTGCATGAAAACATCCATAGTAAGTTGTAATTAAAGTTTTATCTGATACCGACTTTGATAGATTTCGATTTGAAATATATTTTTAGAAAGCTTTTTTGAGAGGGTATACAGGGTGAGCCACGGTGGGTGGAGTATTAGAAGTATATGGAGAACGGATCAACCGATTGCTTTGAAATTTTGGTTACCAAGATAATCGAGTATGATCTCTACAACTAAAATATTTTCGAAAGTGCAGTGTTGCCACTTATGCGTAAAACTGGCAACAACTTCGTTATTTTAAATGGAATGCCCTGTATATTTTTGCATTTTTTGGATTGTCGTCTCTTTCTGAGTAACTGTTGTTAATATTTCCGTATTATCTCAAGCGGTTTTCGAGATAATAATTTTTTTCTGAATTTATTGTAAAAAATTTGACTTTTAGTAAATCGTGTTTTCTCCTACCTACGCAACAATTAAAAGATAATTTTTTAGTTGCCGCTAGGCAAGGCCTGGGGGCATCTCCTCCATTAATCAAATGTTTTAAATTTTATACAGGGTGAGTTAGAGAACGCTTTCTATAAGTGACTTAGAAAAATGCACGAAACTCAATTTTTTTAAATGAAACGCCCTGTATATTATTACTGATTCGGAAAGGTGATACATTTACCTATTTAAAAAGGTAATACACTCTATACCTAGTGCTCACCGTTTTCGATTTATGGGCACTTTTCTGTAACCTTACTAAGAATATTAGTCTTTTGGTAGGTATCATGACGGGTGGGCCATGAAATTTTTATTTTGTCATTTTGTAATGACAACGGACATGCTACTTTTCTAAATAAATTTGACGTTAGTGATATTTGCAGTTAATTTGAATAGCTGTAGCACAAATATGGCAGAAAATAATTATACAAACACAGTTTTAATGGATTTGTTTATTATCCATGGACAGTACAATAAGATTATCAGCAGAATTTGTAGAAAAGATTAATGAAAAATATCCCAATTTGCCGCAGATGAACAATAGAAAAGTTCTACCAATTCAGAGGAATTTTATAAATTTTGGTTCTTTATAAAATTCCTTCGAATTCGTAGAACTTTTCTGTTGTTCATCTGCGACAAATTGGGATATTTTTCATTAAATTTTCTACAAGTTCTGCTGATAATCTTATTGTACTGTCCATGGATAATAAACAAATCCATTAAAACTGTGTTTGTATAATTATTTTCTGCCATATTTGTGCTACAGCTATTCAAATTAACTGCAAATATCACTAACGTCAAATTTATTTAGAAAAGTAGCATGTCTGTTGTCATTACAAAATGACAAAATAATTTCATGGCCCACCCGTCATGATACCTACCAAAAGACTAATATTCTTAGTAAGGTTACAGAAAAGTGCCCATAAATCGAAAACGGTAAGCACTAGGTATAGAGTGTATTACCTTTTTAAATAGGTAAATGTATCACCTTTCCGAATCAGTAATAATATACAGGGCGTTTCATTTAAAAAAATTGAGTTTCGTGCATTTTTCTAAGTCACTTATAGAAAGCGTTCTCTAACTCACCCTGTATAAAATTTAAAACATTTGATTAATGGAGGAGATGCCCCCAGGCCTTGCCTAGCGGCAACTAAAAAATTATCTTTTAATTGCTGCGTAGGTAGGAGAAAACACGATTTACTAAAAGTCAAATTTTTGACAATAAATTCAGAAAAAAATTATTATCTCGAAAACCGCTTGAGATAATAGGGAAATATTAACAACAGTTACTCAGAAAGAGACGACGATCCAAAAAATGCAAAAATATACAGGGCATTCCATTTAAAATAACGAAGTTGTTGCCAGTTTTACGCATAAGTGGCAACACTGCACTTTCGAAAATATTTTAGTGGGAGAGATCATACTCGATTATCTTGGTAACCAAAATTTCAAAGCAATCGGTTGATCCGTTCTCCATATACTTCTAATACTCCACCCACCGTGGCTCACCCTGTATATGTGCTTGTCCCATAATAATGTAATGGCTTTTACTTACGTAACCTGTACTGTTTGTAACTGGCTATCTACAAATAGGACTGGCCTGGCTCATCAGGGTGAGAACGCTAGCGGGGTAGTTGACAGTGGAGATACGGTTTTTGTCCAGAGGGTCGAAAGATGATTGTCTTGTTAATCGGACTGGACAATTGCTTAAACGGGTTAATTAGAAATAAACAACAGAAATAATAACTCGTAAATGTTACATACCATAGCATATTTATTTACTAAAAGCAATAGTTAAACAATTGAGGAATAAGCAGAATAATGCTGGGATTTACTTTACAGTCGGTTGTGTACAATTTTCATATAAAGATATAATGCAAGCTGGCAAACAAGAGTAAGAGTGAATATTATTTTATTTTGGACAGTGGTTGAATCCAGGTGGGGGGAATCAAACGGCTAGGGCGAGCAAGTGTGACTACACCAAGACACCAAATTATCGGAGCGCGTTCAATAAACCACAGAGATTCTTTTTGTTTCGGTTTCGGTTACTACTTAACAAACGTGGATTCCTACAGCCTCAGATACAGAGCTATTTTAACAAGGAAGTTATTTCCTTCCTTACCAGAAAATAACGATTTAAGTCATACGCTGGGGCCACATAACTACCATGAGCACTGGTGGCTAGGCCATACCATCCGAATAGAACATTGTAAGGCTCAACCGGTGAATGTGTGATATAACATTAAATACAAACAAACGTACTGGGCACGACTACGTTACCAAAAATACATTGATGAAGCTGGATACAAATATCCATCTGTATATTATCAAAATATACGAATTCTGTTTAAGAACACATTACATTCCTGAAGAGTGGAAAACGTGAACTATAGTCACCATCCCCAAAGCAAATCTTGACCACTCTAAAATGACTAACTGTAGACCGATTACACTGCTTCCAGTCCTAGGTAAGATCCTAGAGAAAATTATCAAAAACAGTTCAGCAAGCGATAGGGGACAAAATTCCAGACTATCAATTTGGTTTCAAAACTGAACAATCAACACTTCATCCACTAATAATACTCTGCAATAATATAGAGACTAGCAAACTCAATAGGAAACATTCTGCAGTGTTATTTTTAGACATTAGTAAAGCGTTTGATAGTGTCTAGCATAAAGGTCTACTATATAAACTCAATAAGCAAGGATCTTTCTCCTCAATAATCTCTTAAAGGATAGGAAAATAAAAGTAAGAATTCTAAATGCCAATTCATACGAATTTACGATAGGGGCTTCCATGAGGCTCACCATTGTATCCACTTCTTTATAACCTATACTGTGCAGACATTTATAATTCCCAATTTGATGACCCCGATTATTTCTCGCATATAGGATAACTACAATTTGCGGATGACACTGCCTTAATCTCCCATGACAGCACCACAATGAGTAAAGTAACGCAAAACCTCCAAAATCTAATTAACTCGACTTGCAATTGGTTTACACTTGGAGGTTAAAATCCAATCCATTAAAGTCGTACTTCGTTATTTTCAACCACCAAATATCAGAAACTTCTCCAACTGTCAAGATGTATCGACATACTATCACTCCTGAATCTTCTACCAACTACCTTGGGATTATTCTAGACAATAAAACCAACTTCAATGCTCACACAGACCTCAAAAAGAAGAACATGATTGCAAGAGCTAAACACTTCCATAGTTTAACGTTCAGGAAGAGTGGAATAAATACCCCAACTGCCAGCAAAATATATAAGCTAATATGTCGTCCTATGATTGAATATGGACATACGTTGTTAAACTGCAAGAATCAAGCAATTAACAGCTGAAACATCTTCAATCATGAAAATAACTAAGATCTGACATCCTAATAATCCTCTCCACAACCCTCCTAATCCCCTCCTATACCAACTAACCAATATAATTCCCATTGAACAACGTCTTCTCCATTTATCTACATGGTTTGCCCAAAACCCTGGGAACGTGGACATCGTAAGAAGATTCTGCATCACAAGAACCCCAGGAATTAGAACCAGGCTTAAACACCCACAACATACTATCTTAGAAAAAATTGAAAACCTTACTAATTTAAATTAAATTGTATTCTCTTACCCATTTCATGTAATCCTTTATTACTGAAATTGTAATTATTCTTAATTTTAAACTTATTAACTATGGAATATTTTAACAATAATAATAATAATAATATTTATTGAGCTCAAATAAATCTGGTACAATTACATAATATTACAGCACATATATAACATTAATGACCAATACAAAAAGTATGTGTAGTATGGTGTCATTACTATTGTCTTATTTGCTCTGGTTACAAAGCTCAAAAGGTATAATTCAGCATAGCTGATTTTCAATTATACCTGTTACTTAATTAGGTTTAACATTTGATTTCTTAATAAAACTTTTTTGACAAAATTTGCGAATCTACATTTAGAGGCACATGAAAGGCAGTATTCGATATATTTATTGAACACTGCACTACTTGCATATTCAAAGGACCCTTTGAATTTTGTTGTAGAATGTTTAGGGATTGCCATTTGATTTGTGAAATGTAGGTCTAGACTGTGAACATCAGAACGTTTTACTAAAAGAGTGGACAAATACTGTGGGGTATTTGACTTTATAATGTTATACAATTGTGTGTTAAATATTTTATGTATAGCAGTTTGTTTTTGCTAAATAAAGGTTATATTATTATTATTATTATTAAATTGCAGTTCAAACCTACTTTCAATCTTTAAAATACCAAGTGAGTTATATATGGGAGTGACATGATCTCTATACTTAATATTAGTGAATGCAAACCTGAGGCATGAGTTCTGCATCATTTGTAATTTATTTTGCACATTTGCGTTGAGATAATTATAATAGACTGAACTACAGTAATCAACTTGACTTAAAATAAGTGAATTAACTAAGTTCCATTTAACGTCAGAAGTTAAAAGGAACTTATATCTATATAGACATTTTAGCTTTGCATAACACAAGCCTAACTTTAAGTTCACATGATTTTCAAAACAGAGATGTTGGTCAAATGTTACACCTAAATTTTTTGCCGTATCGCTAATGCTGATGGTACAGTCACTTAAGGATACACTAACTACCAGATTATCTTTTACTTTATTACAATAATGTTTAGATCCGATACACATTGCTGTAGTTTTTTTCGAGTTTAAAATTAGACCGTTGTTCAGGGACCACTGTGAAATAATAACCAAATATTCATTAATACCCATTATTGTAGAGTTTACGGTACTAATATCACACGAAGCATACACTTGGGTGTCATCAGCATACATGTGTATTTTACACTCAGGTGGCAGGGAATTAGGCAGATCAGATGTAAAGATGGAGAATAAGAGATGTCCCAGTATGCTTCCTTGGGGCACCCCATGCGTTACCAAAATTTCTTTGGACAAATTTCCATTTATTTTAACTCTCTGATATCTATTGCTTAGGTAACTAGTCATCCAACTAAGCGCATCACAGTTAAAACCATAGTAAGCCAGTTTTGCAATTAGTAGCTCAGTATTAATGATATCAAAGGCCTTGCTATAGTCTAGGAGTATTAACCATGTAACTTTGGAGTTGTCAATGTTCCTTGAAATGTCATTGCTTATTTTAATTAAAGCTGTAGAAGTACTGTGACCAGGCCGGAATCCTGATTGTACTTGGGGAAGGATGTTGTATCTTTGTACGTGTTCAAAAATTTGCTCGTAAATAATCATTTCAACCAATTTAGATACTGTAGGGAGTATGTTTATAGGTCTCAGATCAGACAATTCAGTGGCTTTAGCTTTTTTAGGAACAGGAATAATGATTGACTTTTTCCATAGATCTGGTACAGTTCCATTTTCTATAGAGTAATTCAGGATATGTGTAAGTGGTTCCAAACAGAATGGAAGAATGGTTTTCAACATTTTGAGATTTATTCCATCATTGCCAGTTGCGTCAGTTTTTATTGTGTTAACCAACTTTTGTACTTTTTCTTGTGAGACAGAGTGGAAAACCAATTCAGAATCAGTTTCATCTTTTCTGAAGCTGAGGAATTTATTTACAACATCTTCTTCTATGTCTAGATAGTTTATGGAGTGAGTAAAAAAATGATTAATGGTGTCAGCATCTAGCAGCTCAGGTGATATTTCGTTCATGGGTTTATTATGGATGTTGGTCACAGAAAATAATTTCCATAGTTTTTTTGGGTCTTTTTTATGTTGATTAAACTTATGACTAAAATATGCCAATTTTTCATTCTTTAATGCTAGAGTTACATAATTACGAAGATCTTTATAGTACTGGTAATCAAGATCAGATTTAGTATTTCGGTATTTTTTATAAGCTTTATTTTTAAGGTTAATCATAAATTTTATAGTGTCGGTAATGTATTCTGGAGTTTTCTGTCGGGATACTATCGTTTTACAGGGTGCATGAATATCAAATAATGTAGTCACAGCATCACTAAAGAATTTTGCCTTCTCATTAATATCTGTCAAATGTTCAATTCTTTTCCAATCTATATAAGTGGCGTCGTAGCTAAATTCATTAATATTAAAATTCCGGAAATCTCTATATGTGTATAGTTGCGGTTTGCTTTTAAGGGTTTGCAGGGCCGTTTCACACCATACCATGCGATGGTCAGACATTTTCAGCTAGTCCAAGGTATCAGAATGATACTTATACAAATAATATCAATTAAAGTTGAAGAGGTATCTGTTATTCTTGTAGGCTGGTCGATTACCTGTGTAAGATTGAACGTATCTAACACAGATTTTAGTAGTTCAGTTTGACAGTTAGGTTTGATAAAATCAACATTGGTATCCCCCATAACTATAATCTGATCAGCTCTTGGGTATATATTAGATAGGACAGTTTCTAATTCACTAAATGATGTAGCGCTTGTCAGTGGTGGTTTGTATAAAACTCCAACAAATACATTGATTTTATTTACCTTGCAATTTATCCATAATTGCTCTAATGTTTTGTTTACTATAAAATCTGTATCAACTAACTTAAAGCTAATATTATTCCTCACGAAAAAACATAGTCCTCCACCTCTTGTTGGTCGATCAGATCGGATAATAGTGTAATGTGGAACAGCTATTAGGGTAGAAGGAAGATCTGGAGTCAACCAGGTTTCAGATATTGCTATTAGATCAAAATCTTTATTACTTATGAAATTTAGAAAATCATCAAAACAGCTGAGAAGGGACCTGATGTTAGCATGACAGAATCTGAAGTTATGCATATTACTGCCCTCTGATTGCTATACAGTACCCCACAAAATTTTATATTCAGCTTAGAAACAAAGATGGATTTATAGTACGAAAAGCGTGAATTAAAAAGAGAAAACAAACGGTGAATATGTAACGCCCAGTCGCCCGCACGGAGAGTGACAGCGGTAAAGACCGCAAATTAAAACACCTAAAAACTTGGGCAAAAAATAGGTACCGCCAAAGCATCAGTAAATATCGTTTTATGTATGCCGGTTAGCTCATGTGGTCGACTTGCATACATACGGTAAGTGATACCCTATTAAATTCTTTTTGCGGCGTTTTTTTCCCAAGTTTTTAGGTGTTTCAATTTGAAGTAAAATGGAGAGAGAGGCGTGTCTCTAGTGCTCTGTCTTTATTTTATACTCATTACTGATATTCTCTGTTCTTGTTTTCAAGTTGAATATAAAATTTTGTGGGGTACTGTATATTGCGGTAATCAATCGTATTGTTTAATTTCTTAATACTCCTAAGGTAGCATGGACAGTTTTTATCCACTGCTTCATGATTAACATCAAGATCTAAATTTAATTTGGTTTTAGCCTTAACACAGTTTATGCACTTTTTTATATCAGACGTACAGACTTTATGGCTATGATTCGTAGCAGAGCAGATCGAGCAGGTTACACTATTTGTACAGTCTTTAGCCACATTGTACATTTGTACAGTCTTTAGCCAATTGGCAGAAGGACTTTGGTCGAGATAGTCCTTTGAATGATAAACATTATTCGATAAAGAACATTTATTATTATTATTATTATTATTATTATTACAAACAAACGGAAACTTTATAACGAACTCTGATTTAATTAAGTAGTTCTACAAAACGTCGGTACTTACTCAATGATATCAACGCCGAATATCTATGCTTAGTTGAAGGCGGCACAGCTGAATTACGGCAGACTACTTGTTGCTCTTACCAAAATATTTTACGGAGCGGATTATCTCGGTTATTCTTCATATCGGTTTTCGGTGTTTAACCCTTTCGTCACGGGCGAGAGAATCATACTCCCACTAGTCCCGACCGGGCCAAGGAAAATGCGCGCCCCTGTGCATTACGCCGCTATTGGCAGCGTCCCCACTTGTACAATAATGTTATATACGTGTTACTGTTGCACAGGGTTCACATACTCAAAGGCGTTGTCATGTTTGTACCATTACGAAATTACAAAAACGGCGAAGAAAGGACACTAGACTCATGTGTACAGACTATGACGTTCCGCATTTTTCATACAATGAAAAAATATTGATTTTATTTTTATTATAATAAAAGAATTCGTTAAATAAATAAATAAATAAATATAAGTTTATTGCATGAAGAAAAAAGACCTACATACAAAGGGTGAGAGGTACCACAAAGTGTATTTTAACTTCCACCTGTCCTAGTTTTAAAACTTAATAATAGTACAAAAATAATAATGATCAAGAGAAGTAAATAAAATTACAGATTTAGCAGCTTGGCATTTAATATAACCTTAAAGTACCTATACAACAAAATCAACAATACAATATAGTGACATAAAATATAGTATAAAACATATAAGTAGAAGAAAAGACACATTATCACAGTAAATGTATGTTCCTTAGCAATAAATATCTTAAATACATTTATTTGTTATTTTATTTATAATAAAAACAATAAAAAATACGAAAACTTTTTTGCAGTATCGGTACGGCACTCGGTATATTGACACGAAACGTACCGGTACGGCTCGCGGCATGTAAATTAGAAACACGTACGGCACATTTATATTAAATATGTGTCATGTGCGACGGACCGGTACGTTCGTAGGCAAGGAAAATCATAAAATTATTATTTTGTATAAGACACTAGGGCTGGTTCATAGGATCAGATATCGTATGAGTACGGCAGACGGCCTTCAACAGCACCTTTAGTGACACGTACCAGTACTTTCACCGTGACGAAAGGGTTAACGAGGGTATCGATAATTTGATTGATATTGATTTGGCTGTTCCCGGTGAATTTATTATCTCTTTTCTTGCTGACGTAGGCAGCGGCACGGTCATATAGTGGGTGGAATCCGAATAGGTGACTCGAACTAAGCATGTGGTTTACTAAGTCCAAGCGTGTTATATAACTTGCCATATTCAACCGGGCTAACTGAAAACGGAGATGCGTTGTTTGCAATTTTTAAACTGAACATTATTTTTGAACAATTTACGGATTTTAACTATACAGGGGACTATCAGAAATTAATCAGTTAATTTACTGCTTGTTTACCAGCGGCTTTTACTATATTTTTTTTCAAATTTAGCCTGTTTGCAAGAAACCACTGTTAAAAATGTTAGACTGAGTGCTGTCAACTTTTTCCGCTAGTGAGTCAAGTTGGCGCTATTACTACAAATAGGACAAAATTTGAGAACATACACAATTCGTTAAGTCGTTTATATATATGAGGAAAAGTAAGGGGCCTAGAACGGATCCCTGAGGTATTCCATGTGCTATATAGGTTTTGTCAGAAATGTTTCCATTATAGGAAACATATTGAGATCTCTCAAACAGGTATGATTTTATTAAATTGATACTATTGTCACCCAAGTTTGTAATAATTGAGTTTTTGTAGTACAATGTTATGATTAACACAGTCAAAAGTCTTTGTAAGGTCTTAAAAAGTACCAGATGTGAAGTTATTATTTTCAAACTCATTTAAAACAATTTGTGTAAGATTATTTATAGCTAAGGAGGTTGAGCGTTTGTTGCGAAAGCCATATTGGCAAGGGTGAAACAGATTATGGCATTCAAAAATGTACTAATTTGGATATTTAAGATCATTTCAAAAATTTTTGCAATGATGGGTATGAGGGAAATTGGCCTATAATTTGATTCATCATCTTTGCAACCCTTTTTATAGATAGGAATAACTTTGGCAAGTTTAAGCACAGTAGGAAATGTATTATTTCTGATGCATTGATTGATTTATTGGTCAGAGAGTATACAATAATATTTTTTAAGGTTTTTATGATTCGTGCGTTGATATCATAGGGGTCTTTGCTGTTGGTATTTTTGAGATCATTTATAATGTCCCTTACTTCATTATAGGACACCTCCTTGAAATCAAAATTTATTTGAGTATCAATAGGTTTAATATAATCAGTGTAATTAATATTTATGGTTGGCAAATTTGTGACAATATTTTCAGCAATGTTAGTAAAAAAAAATTGTTAGAAATGCTAGCATTTAAAGAATCAGTGGGAGGTACATTTAAATTGTTATTATTATTTTTAATGACACGCCACATGGCTGCTTGGGAGTTTGCAGCATTCTTTATATAAATATCACTGTTTTTTTAGCATTAGAAATTGATTGACGATATTTTGTTCTAAAAGAATTTAGAATCTTGTTTGTTCACATCTTTTAGGAAATGTAGCTTATCACGCATAATTTTTAATTCTTCACTGAACCAGGTAACTTTAGAGGAATTGAAGTTTTTTTGCAGTTTGGACTTTATAGGACAGCATTTATGTTTGGTGTCTATTAATTTATCCATAAATGTTCTAAATTTTGTATCAATATCTAAAGATGAGCTATATACAAAGTCCCAGTGAATGCGTTCGCAATACCAGTAGAGCTGATGTAAAGCATGTTCCGTTATTTGCCTAAAATTTACTCTTGCATTTTTATTGTTTTCTGCATTTAACTCTGATTTAAATTGCATTAAGATTCCAAGACGATGTGACAAATAAGTATTAGAAACACTAGCGGAAAAGTCAGAGGAATAAAAGATTTGTAAATATATTATCAAGTCATGCAGTTTCTCTAGTATTAGTTGTAACTGTAGCTTTTAACCCAAATGACTGACAAAGATTGCACAACTCCACAGCAGTGCAATCATTGGTGTTGAATCTTACATTAAAATCTCCAGTTAGAATAATTTTGAGTTTTTCTAAGACTAGTGATGCTGATCTATTTCAATCAATCAAAAACAATGGACACAAAGCAATGAGCTTATTTAAAACTTTATTTAAAATTTAATATTTACAATACAGTTATTACAATTTTCTCGTATAAATTTCATTCATCTTAGTTCTGGGAAGATCTCAATTTATCGATTTTAAAACTGACTACCAAAACGTGAAATGAATTATCAATATGTCATGCCTGGTATTGTACGCGTTTTCATGGTAACGCGCCTATACCTACTCATCGTAAATTAGAAATGTATTTCTTTTAAAAACAATAATAGTTATAATTTATTTTAAATATTTAATGTATTAATTGTGCATAAAGTTTTGTATGCATTGCTGGCATAACTGGTTTTTATGATCTCACGGCGCTTTTCTAGCCCTCGCGCCAACGTGGTCGAGCTTGAAATAGCGCCTCGGACCATAAAAACCTTATTATGCCCTTAATACATAAATAACTATTATTGCTGAATTTAAATTATTGGAAATAAAGACGTTATTATTATTATTGTTTTGATTAATTAAACCATGCCACTTTGCTACAGAAACTATATGGTTGTAAGAGGCAGCAGGCAAGCCATAATAAAATCATAAACAATAGATACCAAAAAGTAATAATTAAATAGGATGGAAATTTTACATATCGGATGTAAAAAAAATTGAAGTTGGAGTTCCACAGGGAAGTATTTTAGGTCACTTGTTCATTATATATATATATATTAATGATCTCTGTAACATTATATCTACTACTCAATGCTCTCTTGTGAAATATGCTGATGATATGAATATTATTTTGCCGTGTACTAACGTTAGTGAGTTAGAAGATAAGCTAAACCAGAGGACTAACATTTGTTTTCCATAGCACGCTATACCCAATAATGACGTCAATTTACCCATTTTTATAAGAAATTTAAGATAGCTCTAAAACCGCACATTTTAGGTATAGGGAATGTGGAGTGGCATTATAAAAAATATTGTGTTCCATTTGAAATAAGCGACATAATAGAGGTTGAAGTTGCCAAAGTTCGGCTTCCATTTCTGGGCACCCTGTACATCTTACCATATTTGTAGGTTGCTTAGAGATAAGCTGAAACATTTGAAAAGATATGATAAAAATTTCGGCTACTAAAATTTACCATAGCGAAAGTAGATAATTTTAATAAAATTGAAAGAGATATGGAATGCTAATGAAAATTATCTCAAAATAATTAGCGGATTTCGAATTTGGCATAAAAAATATAGCATTCCATTTAAAATAATCAAGTTGACATCGACTTCCGGTATAAGCGGAAGTGCTACATAAGTGCCATTATTTTCATTGAATAGAGCACCTCTGAAAACCCCTACGTATCAATTTTCAGTAAAAGAATTTTTAGATTTTAAACCTTAGCGTCACCTAACCGTATGAATCTGTCCCTTTACAACAGATCTGCTTTTATTTGGCCTGTTTCATTTTTCGGCTTGTATTATATTAAAATATTTCTCCTCTGTATGACTGGATTACAATAATAGGTGTATATGTTACCGGCAGAACCCGATATTAGGATAAACTAGAATTACCTAGGCCAAACTAATACAAATTTAACGAATATGATCCTTCTTTGACATAAAAATATACTGCACCCGCCCGCATCTGCATTCAATCCGCTTTGCCTAAACTATTAGATAAAATTACTAGTTTACAATTATCACGGTTATGTAAAAATATTATAATTCCACAGCAACACGGATTTAGTGCAGGTAGATCTACAGTTAAAAATTTATTGTCTTACCAACAGTACATATTGAATGCCTTGGAGAAAGGTTTGCAGGTATATTCTATTTACACTGATGCCATGGCATTTGATAGAGTCAATCATGCTCTTTTAATTGAGAAATTAAGTTTTATTGGTTTTGGTGATAGTATTGTCATGTGGGTAGCTATTTTTTTGTCTGATCGGACACAACAGGTTAGAATTAATAACTTTATATCCAATCCAATTAATGTCTGTTCCCGTATTCCACAGGGTTCACGTTGTGGACCATTGTTTTTTAATTTATTTGTAAGTCTAAGATTATTATTAAACGCGGTAACTGTTGCCTAACCTTTTCTATCGATACGAAGTATGTCAAGTCAGTCCTCCGCTGGCTGCAATTATGCTTTTAATTCTCCTATATCTCGTAATAATTAAATAATTATAGGAATAAAATATGACAAAATACAAGACAATAGATATAAAGTATTGATCATACATTATCTAAATAAAAGTACGTTATAAAGAAACTAAAACTTTGTATGCAGATATTTATTCAGGAGATAAATGAGTTCCTTGAACACAATCAAAATCAGAATATAGAAATGTTTATAGGTGACATAAATATCAATATATTAGATAATGTAACCCCCACTGCAGTACATGTAAATAATTATTTAACTACTTTAGCCCTTCAGGGATACTCACCTTATATAAACGGGGTTACACGATTAGATACCTTAACATGTATCGATCATATATTCATTAAAAAAAATTTAAAACTAAATGACTCTAAATACACAGCTTTCATTATAAACTATGACTTAACAGATTACTATCCGGTCATGTTAAATATTACAGACAAACAGAATAAATGTAAAAATAACCATCCTGTGAAAACACATACAAAAATGAACTATAAAAAACTGAACGAATTAATGGCTGGAAAAAGCTGGTATAATGTACTAACCACAAATGACCCTGAAGTTGCAACAAACATATTTGTAGACGAATTACTAGTGGCAATAGAGAAATAAAAAATTAAAACAATTATTAGGGATACAAAAACAAAAAAATTAAAACCTGGGATCACCTTAGGGATTATCACGTCCATTAAACACAGGGATAACATTAAGAAAAATCTGTTAAAAAATTATAGCATAATAAATGAAAGGGCATGTAAAACATATAGAAATAATCTAAATAAAATTATAAAAAATACAAAAAATAACTATTATGCAAATAAAATCAAGAAAACCACAAAAACCTTAAAAAAATGTACAAACTCATCTCTGAGGCCACAAATGAAAGCGGTGATAACACTAATAATGATATACGATATACAGATTGTAAATAAAAACAAAGAACCTTTTGATGATGACATACAAATGGGAAACTATTGTAATAACTATTTTTATATATCGGACAAGATATGCAAAAGAACATAACATTACCCACAGAGCCACACAAAATATCCTTTTCTATTAATTTATCGATGTATCTAAGACCAGTAAGCACAAATGAGCTGATAAAACATATAAGTAGCTTAAAAAATAATAGCTCCCCAGGTAGGGACGGTATTTCCACAGAAATAATAAAAAACGTTCATCTCTTCATACTAAAACCATTACAGCATATAATAAATATAATATTTAAAACTGGATTAGTCCCCAACCACTTTAAGGAATCAATAGTAGTACCAATATATAAATCTGGAAATAAGAAAGAAGTCAGCAATTTTAGACCTATTAGTTTGATCAATAATTTAGCCAAAATATTAGAAAAATCTCTAAAGGAGCGACTTATACATTTTTGTATTGCAAATAACATAATATCACAAAACCAATTTGGGTTCACCGCAAGTATAAGCACAAGTGATGCAATGTTTGAGATGACAAAAAATATTACTGACAATTTAAATAACAGTCATAAATGTATTGCGGTCTTCTTAGACTTGGCGAAGGCATTTGACACTGTCTCGCATGACATGCTGCTTGACATACTAAGCAAATATGGCGTGCGAGGCATAGTGTTGGATGTCTTCAGGTCATACTTAGCAGACAGAGTCCAATATGTTAGAATTAGAAACACACTAAGCGATCCTAGAGCTATTAAAATTGGAGTACCGCAAGGTACAGTTCTCGGTCCAATTCTGTTCAATATTTAGAATAGAATAGATCTTTATTCACCACATATAAAGAAAATTATAGGTATCGTCAGGTTTTATCACAACTAGAACAACGCCATAATATGCATATTATAAAGTAAGTACATAGATACAATGTCCACATAAATGTATGCAACAATATAACACCACTACACATATTTACAATATACCCGAGAAAAGAACATACGACAAAAACAGCAAATAATTAAAAATAAAAAAATTTAGAAAGTTAAAAATTTGTTACAGATCTCTAATCATAGGTAGAGTTATAATACTCTTGTATAGAATAAAAGCAGTTATCAATAAGAAACTGTTTTATTTCTTTCCGAAACTTAGTGTAATTAGTAATATTTTTTAAATCACTTGGAAGGTGCTTATAGACATAGCTTCCCGCACAGTATGGCGACTTCTTATATTTACTTAGTCTGTAATTATCGATATAAATTTTATTCCCGTTTCTTGTGTACACTCTGATTCAGTTTGAATTTATTTTTATTATTGTATATAAAACAGGCCAATTTGAATATATATATTCCGGTGACAATCATCATGTTGTTTTTTTTTTAAATGTCTGCAAGATTCTCTGTACGAAAGATTGAACAGGATTCTAATAATTCGTTTTTGCATTATGAATACTCTATTTATTTCTGTAGATTGTCCCCAGATAATAACATTATAACTTAAAACCGAATATATAAGTGAATAGTAAGCAGTTATTAGATTTTCTGGGTTAACTTCCTTCCTTAGATTTAAGAGAGCAAACGAACCTTTGGCAAGCTTATTACAAATAATTTCTATTTCGTTCTCGAAGCCGAGTTTGCTATCAATTATGGTTCCTAAGAATTTTGTGTTAGCAGAAGTTTTTATGCCATTTAAGGTAGGTAGTATTGCTGGCACACTGTAGGAAAAAGGTAGAAACACAGTTTTTCCAATATTTATTAACAATTTATTTTTATGACTCCAACATTCAAATTCATTTATTACGCAGATGACTTTGTGTTCTAATTGTTCCATACATTCAGCAGAAATTATAATAGATGTGTCATCAGCATAGATGAAAATGTCACCATCCGTTATATGTTGCGGGAGGTCATTTATAAAAATTAAAAATAATAATGGACCTATTATTGAACCCTGTGTAACGCCTATGTCTATGTCAAAAATATCTGAGCAGTGGTTTCCAAGGGAAACTTTCATTTTCCTATCGCTTAAATATGATACTATCCAATTGAGAGCGTTACCTCTAATTCCTACAGCATTCAATTTTAGTTCTAAGGTTTCTTTGTCTACGCTATCAAAAGCTGATGTGAAGTCAAAAAACAGAGCGGCAACTTTTTCTCCATTGTCTAATTTTTTATAAATTGATTGCACAAATTCTATACAAGCAAGTTCAGTAGACCTGCCAGCCCTAAAGCCATATTGACAATTAGTGAATATTCACTTATTTATTTATTTATTACTTATTTACCCAACAGGTTCAAGACCCAATTACAGAGTAAAGACCCTTCCCTCACATAGGGCGAGGGAAGCAATAGAAACATAATAATTAAACATTAAGATGAATTATTAAAATAATTAAAAAAAAACAATAATAATAACAATTAATTAATTAAAGAAAATAACAGTAATAACAATAGCAATAGCAATTTGCACCAACTGCGATTCCACGCACCCAGCACATCTCTTACCATGTATCAACAACTTTATACATATAAAAATAAAAATTGAGATATACTGAGTGTACAGAAGTGCAATTAATGGAAAATGCTGTAACTAAGGTAAAATAAAGATAAGTTACGGAACTTTACAGAAGTAGCTTACTACTTTAAAACCATTACATTTGTTTGCAGTACAAGCAGACCTTATTTTTAAACACATTTGAATTTAAATTGAGATCACATAGCTCATGAATCTCATTGTAACACTTACATAATCTGTGAAGGGGGGATGCTACCATTAGGTTTGTGTTAGCTTGTGGCGTGTAAAAAAATGAGTTGTTCCGGCTATTTAGTCTAGGTAGGTGAATATTTAAGTTATTTATTTAGTAGGTGACTGCAATCGATGTTGTAATTAAGTAATTTGTGTATAAAGCAGCAGCTTAACAAAAATCTTCTACTCTTCAGACTTAACATATCAAATTTTTTAAGCAATTCACAGTTAGGATATCCAATTGGTGGATATACATTTTCGCTTTAAAAAAAAGGTATTTGAGGAATTTTCTTTGCACTTGTTCCAAACTGTCGATATACCTATTATACCGGGTGACCACGAAATGACCCTCGCCCTTATATCTCCTTTGTTTTACAAGATATTAATTTCAAATTTGGGCACGTCAAATAACAGTTAAATATGCATTATTTCAACGGTTTTATCACTTTCCGTCGCTTCCGGTTTCACCGGAAATGACACTAACTTTCGTTTTTTAAATGGAACACCCTGTATATTTTTACAATTTTGGATTCAGGAGGTCATTTTGAATGCAGTTAAGGCATATTGAGAAAAAAATATTATTGACAGACATTTTTATGAGCAAATTTAATTGTTCATCTAGGCGGCCGTGATCCAAAAAAAATATTTTGTTTTGCTTCAATAATTAATAAAAAAATACAATTATGATATTATGTCGTATGACATTTGTGTTATAAGATCTTAAACATTTCGGAAATCGTTTTTCCAGAATAACTCACCTTTTTTAAATGGCACCATGGTGACTCACTATGTTATTTTAATAAAGCATTTCATTACCGATAATTTGATACCAAACACTTCATTATTTGTTCATATTATAATACATAAAAATTACATTCAACAAGATATAAATGAAAATAAACTCATATTTAAAACTGAATTTCTATCAAATAGGTGCCTTTGAAATGTAACGAAAGAAACATATGAATAGTTTGACAGCTCAAATGGTGTTCTTGAGTTACTCTCTCTTGTCTCAGCTCCAGTTCTACATTTTCTTAGTGGATAGCGTTCTGCATATAAATCACGGGCTGCCAGATTATTTCTGCGACTTTCCCCGTATATCAACAGCATATCCACTTTGTCACTTTGTGAATAAACCATAATTTTTTAATACGCAGCAAAATAATACCTGATTCTCATAGATTTAAATATCATTTGAGATGTCAAACTATTCATTTGTTTCTTTCGTTACATTTCAAAGGCACCTATTTGATAGAAATTCAGTGTTTATATCTTGTTGAATGTAATTTTTATGTATTATAATATAATAATAATAATAATAATAATCGTCTTTATTCAACTTCCATTATAACATTATTTAACAGAAAGATATCTGAATAATAGGTAAATATCCATACATAAAAGTAAAACATATATATATATATATATATATATATATATATATATATATATATATATATATATATATATATATATATATATATATATATATATATATATATATATATATATATATATATATATATATATATATATATATATATATATATATATATATATATATATATATATATATATATATATATATATATTTAAATAAAAAATAAATAGTTACTAGGATATAAGTATAATCTACACAGAAGTGTGAAAGGCGAAGTTTCAGCTTAAAGCTGTTTTTCAACTTAACCAAGAAAAAAAAAATTAACATAAAAATACATTCAGTCTGCAAAATATTTTCAAAGAGATATAAATATATAATGATAATATAATAATATAATGATGCTTTGCTTTTCTCATGCTCATGTAAAATCAGGTAGTAAATACATATTTGTTTTTGTTGTGTGTTAATCCATACTAGAAGTGAGCGTCTCTCATAAATTGTTTTAACCTTTTTTTGAAATTAATTAACGATAAATTTTTTAAATTATTTGGAAGCTGATTATACTGTTTTGGAGCGAGATATGAAAAACTACGTGAAAAGGCAGTGGTATTATGATTTGGTATAAATAAAATATTTTTATTTCAAGATGATCTGTTAACATTAAAATTACTTAACTTGACTATTTTGTTATATAAATAACTAGGTGTATTTGAAATTAAGATCTTATGTGTAAAGCACAGAAAGTGATATCTATACATGTCATCAATTTTCATCCAACCAGTATCCTCGAATTTATGACTAATATGATCAAATTTCCTTATTCCGTAAGAAAAACGTATGCATGAATTTTGAATCATCTGAAGCCTATTTATATCTACTTTTAACAAGTTTGAGCCAAACAGAACGTCACAATATGACAATCTTGAAAATATTAGGGATTCACACAACTTTAACTTTAAGTTCTGATTCATACTATTCCTTTGCGGATATAATTGTTTCAAGGTACTGTAAGCTGTTTTTAATAGTTGATTTATATGTTTAGTAAATCGTAAATCTGAATCAAACCAGACCCCTAAATTTTTACATTCATTAACGATTTTAAGCTCGGTATCTCCTCACGAAATGGTCAACAAATCATTTGCAATTAATCTCTTCTTTTTAGGACCAAATAATATAACCTGTGATTTATTTGGATTTAGTTTCAATTTGTGTTCAAGTGATATTTTTAGAAGAGAATTTAAATCTTCATTTATTTTTCTATTAGCAGTAAATAAATCATTAACAGAGAAATTATAATAAAGTTGTGTGTCATCCGCATAGTGATGGACATCACATGCGGTAACTACAGTATGGAAATCAGAGATATAAATTGAAAATAGTAATGGGCCAAGTATGGATCCTTGTGGGACACCGAACTTAACAGAAAGCGGGTTAGAAACATTGGATCTCAGACATACTCTTTGAGTTCTGTCGCTAAGGTAGCTTCGTATAAATGTAACCGATTGCACATCAAACCCAAAGAAAATAAGTTTATTGCAAAGTATACTGTGATCCAGTGTATCAAACGCTTTGCTAAAATCTAATAATATCAAACAGGTTAATTTACTTTCATCGGTGTTATGTATTATATCATCAGTAATGTGGGTAAGAGCTGTAGCCGTGCTGTGATTTGGTCTAAACCCTGATTGTATTGGAGGAATTATTTTGTGTGCTAAAACATACTCTGATATTTGTTGATGCATTATCATTTCCAAAATTTTTGACATTGTCGGTAAAATACTTATAGGACGCAGTTGAAAGATTTCTGTTGGATTAGCTATTTTAGCAAGCGGTAAAATAGTTGAATGTTTCCAAGATGATGGAAATGTGGAGCTGGTTATGGACGAGTTAATTATAAAAGTTATATGATCAATCAGATAAGTGCTTATTATAAGTAACATTTTAATAGAAATGCCATCTAGGCCAGTAGAATTTGTTTTGATTTTATTAATGCATCTTTGAATATTGATATAATCAGTGGTTATGAATCTAAACGAATGTACAGAATTTGGTATATTGTTGTATTTGTTAAGTAAAGTAACATCCTCAGTACTATTAATATCTGCACTTACATTAAAATATGAATTAATTACATTAACGTCACATAAATCATCTGGAATGTCATTTCTTGAATTTTTGTTATTAATTATATCCATAGAACGTAACGTTTGCCATGTCCTTTTACTATCTTTATTTATTAGTACAAAATCTAAGTAAGCCCGTTTCTCTCTACGTATCGCCCCTGTAGTATAATTGCGAAGATCTTTATATGAATTAAAATCCGCAGGGAGTTTAGTTTTTTTGTATTTATTAAAAGCATTATCACGTAGATTTATCATATCTTTGATCGTACTAGTCATCCAAGGTGCTGGTGGTTTTGAAACACTTACTTTCCGAAGAGGAGCGTGATTGTCAAAAAGTTGCATAACATTTTCATTAAAAAAGTTCAACATATCGTCTACATCACTCAAAGAGTAGATGTAATCCCAATCAACCATATTTAAGTCTTGGACAAATGATTGCTCATTAAAGTATTTAAAATCGCGATATTGAACAAATTTAATGTTATTTTTAACCTTTATATTACTTAATTCACAATACGTTAAATAATGATCAGATACTCCTGGAATGTCTACTACTTTTGAGGCTTTTATAGTTTCACTATTAGATACTACTATAATATCTAATAAAGTGTTTGAATGGTCTGTAACACGAGTAGGCTCGGAGATTATTTGACTTAAGTCGTATACATCAAAGATATTATTTAATCTGAGAGAATTTACATTATCTATATATAAAAGATCTATATTCAAATCTCCCACCATTATAAGAGCATCAGAAGTAGGCATGATTTGAGATAACGTGTTGTCAAGTGCCTCCAATGCAGAATTTATATTGGACTTTGGAGGACGATATAATACTCCAAACAAATATGACTTACCTGATAAGTTTATTGATACCCATAATTGCTCCAAAAATGTATTATTTGGTAAGTCAATCACATTATAATTCATAGAATTTTTTATAAATAATCCAATTCCACCACCTCTGCCTTCCCTATCCATACGAATAAATCTATACTTTGGTATTAAAAAAATATTAGTGTCAATGTTTTCATTTAGCCAGGTTTCGGACACTGCAAAAATAGAAAAATCTTCAGAGCAGATATAATTTTTCAAAGAATCAAAACCACCCATGAGAGATCTAACATTCATATGACCAACTTTAAAATTAGACATATTTTTATTAGTTAAAATTAAACATAATAAGTTACGTATTTACATGAACAAGAGAAAAGAGAATAATCAATCAAATTATTTATCTACTAACGAATTTGTATTGCGGATAATATGCGAAAACAAGAAAGTTTCTTATAATAAAAAGCGATAAACAATTTATATGTTATGAGAGAAGCAAAGCAAAAACAATATAAATGAATTATATTTATATTCTATTCAAAAGAGAGAAAATAAGACACCAAGGAATTCACAATGTTTGTTAGCCCATATCCAAACCATAATAAAAAAATCAGGATAATATATATTGCAGTATAAATTATGACCTGGAAATTTTATCTAAATCTGCTAGATTTCGTATTTTAATTTTGCCATTATTTCCAGATACGAAAATATTACCATCCATCGACCAAGCTTTCTTCTTTCCAAATATCTTCTTTGCTTCATTTAATAAAATAACATTATTTGCAACAAGGTCATCGGAAATAAATATATTAGTATTTTTCAATTTTGTCCTGTTCTTTATAACTAATTGTTTGTGTTCAAATATATCAAATTTTACAGTGACTGGTCTAATTTTACTTCGAGTTTTACCATCATTTTTAATATTATTTCTATAACAGCTGATGCTTTCCATATTTATGTTTACATTTAGTTTTTTATCAAAGAGTTCAACTACCTTCAATTTAATATTCTCATTATCTGCCTCCTCTAAGCCAACTATGCGTATATTATTTCTTTTTGTAGCTTGTTCCAAAAAAACTACTTTATCACGGAGTTTTTTGTTTTCACTGGTGATACTGTCTAACTTATCTTGAAAGTTTTTTAACGTAACATCCATTTGTTCTTTAATTCTCTGCACGACTAAGTCAGCTATTTTACTTACTAGCACATTATTTTCATTGAAACATTTTTCAATTGTTTCAATAATGGTTTTATTTAAATTATCAGGTTCTTTTTTTGGTGCCATGGTTATCACAACTGTTACTTAACACTGTATTTATCACTTTAAATTATTAACTGACAACTAGAACACTTTTAATTTGCAAATAAATCAGAGCTATACAAACGTGACTACACTCAAGCAGACATTTTATTTCTATCTATTTTATCTATTTTAAAATATGAACAAATAATGAAGTGTTTGGTATCAAATTATCGGTAATGAAATGCTTTATTAAAATAACATAGTGAGTCACCATAGTGCCATTTAAAAAAAATGAGTTATTCTAGAAAAACGATTTCCGAAATCTTTAAGATCTTATAACACAAATGTCATACGACATAATATCATAATTGTATTTTTTGATTAATTATTGAAGCAAAACAAAACTTTTTTTTGGGGTCACGGCCGCCTAGACCAAAAATTAAATTTGCTCATGAAAATGTCTGTTAATAATATTTTTATCTCAATATGCCTTAACTGTATTCAAAATAACCTCCTGAATCCAAAAATGTAAAAATATACAGGGTGTTCCATTTAAAAAACGAAAGTTAGTGTCATTTCCGGTGAAACCGGAAGCGACAGAAAGTGATAAAACGGTTGAAATAATGCATATTTAACCGTTATTTGACGTGTCCAAATTTGAAATTTATATCCCGTAAAACAAAGAAGATATAAGGGCGAGCCTCATTTCGTGGACACCCGGTATATAGGTGACCAGCTAACGCATGCATATTCTAATCTACTTCTTACTAACGTAAAATATAAGGTCTTTAGAGCATTAACATTTTGAAATGCTTTACAATTTCGTATAATAAATCCCATCATCCGAGAGGCAGCGGCAGTTATGTTTAAAATATGGTCTGAGAATGATAGTTTTGTGTCCAATGTTACCCCAAGGTCTTTCATTGTGTTTGGTCTCGCAAGTATGCTCCCACTTAAACTGTAATCGTATTCGATAACATTTTGCTTCCGAGTAAATGTCATGGATTTACATTTGCTGAAATTCAAATTGAGATCATTATTTGAGCACCACTGACAGATTCTGACAATATTCTCCTGTAAGTTGATACAATCGGATACACTATCAACCCTAGTGTACAATTTTAGATCATCTGCAAACAGCTGTTTCTCGACAGTAATAACATTTGTTATGTCATTGATGAATATTAGAAATAAAAGAGGTCCCAAATTCGACCCCTGGGGTACCCCTGAAGTGGAGATAAACTCAGGAGATTTAAAGCCATTGTACTGTACATATTGATGGCGGCCTCTTAAATATGAATTGAAAAATGCTATGAAATTGTCAGCCAACCCAAATCTATCCATTTTTGAAAGAATTAATGAATGATTAATTTTGTTAAATGGCTTAGCGAAATCTGTGAAGATCACATCTACTTGCCCTCTACCATCCAGTGTATTGGATACATAGTTCAAGAAACAGCATAGGTTTGTAGAAGTAGATCGTTTATTCATAAAGCCATGCTGGTAGTCTGAAAGTAACTGCTTGCTGTTTGCATAGACATAATCATATAAAAGCATTTCAAACAATTTGGAAAACCCGCAGATTAAAGATATTGGTCGGTAGTTAGTTATATCATTTATATTACCATTTTTGAAAATATGACAAATTTTTAATATTTTCCAGCGAGAAGGAAAGGTTGATGTTTCTAATGATAGATTAAATATTTTACATAATGGGGTGGCAAAAGCATGGATGCAATCTTTGATTAGGAAACTCGGAATTCCATCTGGTCCACTGGACATCTTTGGTTTTAGTTTACGACAAATCTTTATGATATCTGCTTCTGTAAATTGGGGTAGATGTATACAAGGAGAATTATTGTACTGAGATTTGCAGTTCTTGTTGCTCGGGCTGTCAAAAACACTACTAAAATATTTTGCGAACGCTGTAACAACTGAGAGCGGATCATCAAATCTATCATTATCATAAAACATAGAGCCAGGAATAGTAGATGCTTGTTTTTTACTTTTTATAAAATTCCAAAATTGTTTAGGATCAGTGGTCAGCTGTTCCTGTATATTAGTGATATAATTAGAATATGCTATGTTAATTTTGGTTTTAGTAGCAGAGCGCAAAGTTTTATTTTTGTCTAAGAAGTGATTATTTTTTGTTTGTTTGTATTTTTGAAATAACTTGTACTTTTCTTTAATGTCTTTAATAATGTCTTTAGTATACCATGTAGAGTACCGCCTTTTGAAATTGTGGAATTTAGGGACAGTATTTTCGATAATGCAAATAATTTTTTCATAAAAGATATCGCACAAAGCATTGACATCTGAGATACCATTGCAGCAGCTCCAATCTATATCCAAAAAACTCATGTAAAGAGTTTGTAAATTTGCTTTTTTGAAATTGAATGTCTTCTGGCTAGTATTAATATCGAATTTTTGTTGTGTCTCTGAGGGAAGTTCTAGAAGTAATGATAGTGCTGGATGGTGAGCATCCTCCCCCACAAGAGGGGTATTATCATGAAATGTTTTACAATTAACATTCGCAAATATTAAATCTAACAGTCTATCATTTCTATTAGAGACGCTGTTAAATTGGCCAAGTTCAAAAAATTCTAAAAAATTATAGATTAGTTCAGACTTGATATCATGATCTACATTGTCAGTCTTGTAATTTTTAAAGTTTGGAGCATTAAAGTCACCTACAATGATTAATTTCTGTCCATAAATTGTCTCATATAATTCAAAGCACTCAAAAAGTTGATAATAGATTTCGGAGTTTAGTGCGGGGGGCACATAAACCACGAACAGGTATATTGAAACTGAATTAAAAGTTATATTAGCACCAACTATATCAACACTGGGGGTTTTAGAGTGGAATAGCAATATTGACAACCTTTCTAAATAATTATATGTTCTCATTGTCAAGGCTTTTTCAGCTATTTTTGAGATATAACATAAAAGTGTGATTGGTCTATAATTAATGATCATATATGGGTCGCCTTTTTTATATAGTGGAACTACAATGCCTAATTTTAACATGTCGGGAAATTGCCCGAGTTGGATTGACATGTTTATAAGTGTGGCTATAGGTTGCGCTAAGACATACTTGCAGTATTTTAGTAAACGTATGGGAATTTCATCTACTCCGACTGAATTTTTATTTTTCATATTGCCAATGATGGCTAGAACCTCGTCACTTGTTACGGGACTAATAAATATGGATTCTGCTACAGGTTGTTTTGAGACTGTACCTGTATTATCTACAAAATTGTTATTCATATAGTATTCTTGTATTTTGTTTTTCACGCTAGAACTAAAGTGTTCAGCAAATTTATTACATAGTGTTTGTTCGTCGCTAATTAATTTATTATGTATTGTTAGGTTTATATAATTTTTTACTCTCTCCCGTCCTAATTTTTTATTCACAATCATCCACAGTGTTTTGTTCTTATTTTGAGAATTATTTATACACTCTGTGTTTTTATTTATTTTTATCTGTGATATGTTTTTATTTATAGATTTTTTATAATTTTTATAAGAATCGAGTAGTTCGGCGCTGCCTGATGCTTTTGCAACACGATGTAAAAAATTTAAGCGGTCCAGTTCTTCTTTCACCTTATAATTTAATTTTGGTTTTTCGTTTTTTAACCTAATTTATCTTTTTGGACAAGTTAAGTCAAGACAGTATTCAAAATTAGTAAGAAATTCCTTGTAATAAGCATTAATATTATCGAACTCTACTTCAAAGAGATTTTTGATGTTGTTAAAGAGATTAGCAAAGTTTCTGCATATCTTGTTATCGTTATATATTTGATCTGATGGGATTTATGTTATATTCGTTAAGAGTATTTGCCCCATATGATCGGAGATATGTGGATTAATCACTAGACAATTTACATCATGCATATTAGTTAAAACATAATCAATAGATGAGCAAGATTTGAAGCCTGTTCTCGTGTCTATTCTAGTGGGTTCATTGACTAGAGACTTCAACATGAATGAATTAAATACATCTTGTAAGAGTTTGTAATCTTTTTTTTTTGCTTAAGGCATCTACGTTGAAATCTCCAACCACTATGGTATATCTAAATTGCTCTATGCTATCTGATAACCATTTCGAGAGATTTTGTAAAAATAAATTATAGTCGCCATTAGGAGGTCTATATATACAGGTAATACTTATATTCTTATCAAGGCTAATTGATACTATTTCTATACAACTCTCAATACAATACATTTCTGTACATATCTTTTTGCATTTATTTACTATGTTTGTTCTACAATAAATAGCCACATCTCCATGAATATGTGACGTTCTACAGAAGCTACTTATATTTCGGTAGTTATTAATAATTACAATAGAGGATGACTGTATAGAATTCATCCAGTGTTCTGAGAGACAGATTACATCAGGTAAATTTATCTTTAATAAGTAAGCTTCCAAGTGAAACAATTTCGTGAATAGGCACTGTACATTAATATGGAATACCTTAAAATTAAAGTTAGAGCTAGTAGATCTATTTACCTTAGGCATATTGCCAGTTTCTCTATTATGTTTCCACTTAAAGGTATTTAAATCATTAAAGTTATTTGCGAAAGTCGAGGGTATAAAAAATTTTCACCACTGGAAGTGCTCACTGAGTCGATATTAGTTGCATCGCATACGTTAGAAGACTGTCTATATGCATGTGATGAAGATTCCCCAGGTTCACTGTTGTCATCTGTACGTGTGTCGTTCACTTTTCAATATTTTCCACACGTTCTTGAATACTTCTCGCACTATTTATATCACATAAGTTGACTGAGTTATTGAAGTTCAGGTTAGTGTTATCAATAGTTTTAACCTCTATTAGGTTTTTGTTAGCACTATTGGATCCTATGTTGCATATTTTGCGCTGTGACTTAAAAACATACTTCTTCTGTTGAGAAAATTATGTGCTAAACGCATTATTTATGTCCAAATAGTTGACGTATTTATACCGTTCAGCTGCATTAAACAGACATTCATACACCAGCATGTTTAATTGGTATTTGTCCTTTACATAAGGAAGACCTAAAATTATGACATTTGTATTTGATAATTTTGAAAACAGGTTACTGATCCTGCGTGTATTAACCAGCTTACACCGCTTAATATTGTGACATCCAACAAAAATTATGACGTAGTCATCCTTACTGAAGTTAGTAGCGAGTTTTTCACAGTTTTCAATGACACTTTCAAATAATGCATTGGTTTAAATATTACGCTGATGTCGTACCGCTTCCCATTAGTATTACTCATGATTTCTATTTCAATTTCAATTTCAATTTATTATTAAATATCATGAGACATTACATACAAAATAATGTGTGATACATGTCAATACAAAATGTAGAAAGACTAAGTACACAAATATAAAAATACAATGAGACAAATGGCAATAATAAAATATATTAAATAGTGTACAGAGAATAAAGTAAGAGAAAATATTAAGCCCAATAAAAGGTATTAGGTATATACTACAAGGTAAGGAAGAATGTTACATTTATACATGATAATAAATTTTATGTAACGAAATCATTTATTGTGTACGGCTCCTTTTCACACAAATAATTGAAAATTTTGTTTTTAAATTTGAAATAATTTCCTTCATCTTTAATGTAGCTTGGCAAAGAGGTAAAGAATTTTATAGCTCGATAATAGGGACCATTCGCTGTTAAGCTTAATTTATGTTTGGGGTATATATAGTTGCCCTTATGTCTTGTGTCATATAGATGACGCATTTCCGATTTTGAAAATTGGCATTCAAATTTTTTTAAATATAGAAGACATTGATATATATATATATATATATATATATATATATATATATATATATATATATATATATATATATATATATATATATATATATATATATATATATATATATATATATATATATATATATATATATATATATATATATATATATATACTCAGTAATAGTACTAACCTGAGCCAGAAATACAAATTTTTATGCACAATCCTGAACCACCCTGACCGACCTGAACCATATATGTGGTTCAGGTTCGTTTTGCCTAATAAAAAATTATCGAGTTGATTTATTTATAGATTGTACATTTCTTTGGAAAGTTAGGACTAACTATTTTATATGCCATTTACTTTGATGAAAAAAATGCGAGGGAAAAAAGCGCGGGAAAACAGTATTGTTTATCATACAATGGTTCAGGTTTGATAGAAAGATATGTTTTTGGGTTCGAGCTTTGCCCGCATGTCTGTGTGGCGCTGCTTTGAATTCTGTATACAAGTTCAATTATATTTCGTATAAAGCTGAACCATTAAATTTAGCAACACTGTATTCATAATATTAACGTATTTGCACTCATGAGTCATGAAGTTATTATGGATGGTAATTCTTCATTTAAGAGATTTGAGTAATTCACCCCATTTTTGACCATGTTTGTCACAACTTTTATTGCACTTTCGACCGCTGAGTCATTTTTTGAAACATTGTTTCTAAGAAGAATGAATTACAAAAACGTTTATATTTCTTTTTTCACGACATAAGAGTACAGGGTGATTCTTTTATCAGGGGAAATGCGTTTTTATCGTAAACGGTTAATGGAAACTATTTTTTGTAAAAAGTATTATATTCTTACCGACTGTTACTAAAAACTAGGATAGAAATATAACACAAATGTGCTGGGCGCTAGGCGTCGCGACGTTACAAAATTTTTTTTTCCAGCAACATACCACTTTTATTACACCATTGGAAGGGTCTTTTGATTTCGAGTGTTTTTTCTCGATATTTATTCGTTAAAAAGTTATGACGTAATATTTGCCCCCTGAAACGGGTTTTTCGCTCTCTTTAATGGGCTATAGCTCCCTTAGGAAGCACATTTGGACATATGTTTGTATGAACTTTTATTCTTATTTTCGCATGTAGAATTAGCTCCAGAATTTCTTGATAGCAATTTAATAACATGGATATATCATCCATAATAATAGGTATATCACCCATACAGGGTGTTTCTAAATTATTGTCCAGAAGTTCTGGAGCTAATTCTACATGTAAAAATAAGAATAAAAGTTCATACAAACATATGTCCAAATATGCTTCCTAAGGGAGCTACAGCCTCTTAAAGAGAGCGAAAAACCCGTTTCAGGGAGCAAATATTATATCGTAACTTTTTAACGAATAAATATCGAGAAAAATAGAATATAGAAAAAAAACTCGAAATCAAAAGACCCTTTCAATGGTGTAATAAAAGTGGTATGTTGCTGGAAAAAAAATTTGTAGCGTCGCGACGCCTAGCGCCCTGCACATTTATGTTATATTTATATCCTAGTTGTTAGTAACAGTCGGTAAGAATATAATACTTTTTACAGAAAATAGTTTCCTTTAGCCGTTTACGAGAAAAACGCATTTCACCTGACAAAAGAATCACCCTGTACCTACACATAAAAAGGAAATTATTTTAAAATCCCAGTTTTTTACAATCATGTCCTCCCGGTGATTTCTGTGTTATACTAGTTGGCCGATACAGTTCTATGACCGGTATGTATTACAGTCTACTTTGATGAACTCTTAGCCAAACTTTTTTGGCCAAATACATTTTTGTAAAAATGCTGCATTTCTTGGTGCAAAGTTGTTCTAGTTTGTTCCAGTATTGAGATTTTTGAAAATTTTTGGACAGATCTTTTCGAAAAACTTTATTCAACTGTGACAATGTTAAAAAATCAAAAATATTTATCAGTGTATTAATTAAAAAATATTTATTTGCAGAATTTGCCATTTTTTTGGTATATGGAAATTTCTTTGACCTGTATTTATTTTAGGGAAATGTTTTTGATTTTTGAGAGTTGAATGAAGTTTTTTCGAAAAGTTCTGTTCAAAAAAATCAATACTGGAACAAACTAGAACAACTTTGCACCAAGAAATGCAGCATTTTTTTTACAAAATATTTATTTGGCCAAAAAAGTATGGCTAAGAGTTCATCAAAGTGTACTGTAATACATGGCTTAAGTTAAAATTATTATTTTGACAGTATTTCTGGGAAAAGAAAAATGTTTAAAAATATAGTTCATAATTTATGCGTTAAAACGGTGGAAAATTTCATTTTTCGAATTAAGCAACTAAATTTAACATTTAGATGTAACTTTGCATTATAAACAACTTTTTCAAATAACATTTTTCGATATCTTTAAAATTAAGAGTAGTTTATTCTTGAAAATTTAAATAATTTGATTTTCCGACCTAAGCGTCCGGACTAACACAAACTTTAGTAGACACTTACTCGTTTGAGACCATGCACAAACTTTTATCAAGTATAAAATTTTTCTGAAAGTCAACAACAAAATAATTTCCCATATGGTGCAGACTTTTTGGCACTGTAGTACAATTTTTGTAGTCAGGAAATTATAAGGATTTCGAAAATATAATATATAGGGTGTTCCATCAAAACCCCTAAGTTTATAGAGTTTTGCTATTTTGCGATTGTCACTTGTTTGTTTTAGTGACAGATTATTAAAATTTAGAAAAAATACTGCAAGTTTTGTATATAAAATTTTTCTGTATTCCATCAAATAAATTCTGTAGGGGGGTGGCTAATTATAAGGGAAAACCCTGTACCTGAGTTACTTAATTCGTTAAATTGTTTAGTTTACTGTTTCGTTTCATTTTGTTTGGTTTTTAAAAATGTTTTATGGTACTTAAATAAATGAATTGTTTTTCTCTCTTATTTAGTGGCTTTTAGAATTAACAATTATTTGAAAATTTTTGGTTGTCATGGTAACCATACGTTATTGGGAGTCATTTTTCGGACTAATTCGTTGTACGTTTTTGAAAATTCATTTTCTTATAACTTTTTTATTATTAAATAATATTTCAATGAAATTTTGATAATCCAGTGGTGAAGATTTTCGACATCGAAAAATAATCAGAGAATGCCTTAAAAATGAAAATTAATTTATGAAAATTTGTGCCGAAGTAGAATGCTCTATGTATAAAAAAAAATGCGAATCGGTTGAAAAACATGGATCTTCCAGAGGTGCTCCTATTTCAAATGGATCACACTGTATATTTAACTTACATTATCCATTAATTTAGAATTCTTAATATTATATTAACTCTTAATATTAAAATTTAAAAACTGTTTTATTAACTGTTTATACTTCACCTTTGGCAATTTTTATTGTACACTACCCACCTTGGAATTTTATTATAAAATTTTTTATCACAATATTTAAAACCACAATCTCTAGTTTTGTGTATTCTTTTCTCTTGCAATGACTTTTTGTTAAAAATGCTTGCTTTTCTTAAAAAAATAAATTAATATTTATTATTAGTAATGTTAAATTTTACTGTGTTTGAAATATTAAAAATTGAAAGTAGGTATAGTTAATATTAGTTAATGAACTAAATTAATACGTATTCTTATTGGGTTGATTTTAGAGGATATCAGGTAGAATAAATATTTATGTATATATAGATTTAAGCTTTATTGACCTACAAATTTATGAAGACAAATAGTCAATAATAACAATAAACAATGAAATTTATTCAACGAAGACAATAATCTTATATATACCACAATAATTGAGAAATCTAGTAAACAAGGGAGAAATCTATTAAATTACTGAATATAAAAGATAAGAAAAAAAATGTGCATTAAAAATTTAATATTTATTATCTGTCCCCACAGTTAGAAGGGATAAAAGGGTAAACTTTTTTATTTCTCATTTTACACGGAAAACTTATTCTTCATAAATAGTTTTGCTTTTGTTAAAATTATGATTGCCATGTAAGTTAATATATCATGTACACGGTTCAGTAATAAAAAAATCTGAAAATAATGTAAGAGTAAACCACTTTTAATTTTAACGATATGAAAATTCCAAATTCCAATTTGTGGATAAATCTGCCTAATTCGACTTTTCACAATAGTTATTATATATTAGTATTAATAATGAAGTAGAAAATGATGGTCAGTAAAATGACAAATCGAGGATAAATAAATGTCACTGTCAACCACAAGCCAACTCCTCAGTTATACAGTTTTTAATTTTTATGCCACTTGATACTTCCGTAAAATTTTTTAAAAAGTCGAATTAGGCATATTTATCCACAAATTGGAATTCTGACAAATTTTAATTCTAAGCAACTTTTCATACCGTTATAATTGAACATAGTTTACTCTTAAATAATTTTCAGATTTTTTATTTTCTGAACACCCTGTACCTACATGATATGTTAACTTACTCCATGGCAATCATATTTTTTAACAAAATCAAAACTTTATATGAAGAATCAGTTTTCCACGTAAAATGAGAAATAAAAGTTTACCATCTTATACACTCTAACTGTGGACATACTGTATATGGAATATGTGACAGCGACCTACTTACTTTGCTAAAATTACAAAAAACAATACTTATTCCACTAAAATAGAAAATAGTAATAACATAAGATAGCAAACACAAAATTTAAGTGATAGAGAAGTGAAGAGAATATTTAAATACAAAAATATTAAGGCATACAAGAAATTAACGCACAATTTTTAATTTTCCAGTATAAATGTTGTATACAACAGCCTTAATTGACGTCCATGGTTTACCTCCAAAAATATCGGGATAAGTCTCGACAAGTTTATCAACTTCATGCCTCTTAGGAGCCCGTTTGTTTTTAATGTTCTCTGCAAAATACGATGCAATGATCTTTTTCTCATTGCTACTCCAAGAGATTTTTTGTTTTTGTACAACCCTTTTATTTATTTTATGTTCTTTATTTAAACGGTTCTCTTCAATTTGAACTGGCTCATTTTCCGTCGGATTTTGGCTCTCAGATTCATCATACTCTTGGGCAAGCTGTTCCATCGTCGTTTTGTCGTTTATCAAATCTAAGTCGATATTAATGTCATCAAGGTGCATCCCCTTAAATTGCTCTGCTCCCCCATGCGACATTAGAAGTAGAAGTTTGGATACTTTTGCCGTTTGGTACAAGCTATCCGGCAATCTATAAAAATTACAATGAGTATTCAAAGTGTGCCCCATAAAATTAGATAACTGTTCTAAATCTTTTTTTGAAAAATTAAGTAACTGTGTTACAGTGGCAAGGTGTTTCCTTAAATTTGTTGCAGTAATACTTTGAACGTTTTGTATACCACATTTTTTTACGTATTTCTGTAAAGTCTTCGTGCCATCAAGAAAATTTGTCCCAGCAGTGTGAAAAACATAATCGTTATTTGTAGTAAACTTGTCTCGAATTCCAATTAAAAAATCAAAATTCTTCCTCATATCAGGGGAGAGCAAGACAGGTACACCTCGGCCTCTTTTGCCTCTAATTACAAAACGACTGTATGATTTTAAAAGTATTTTTTCAGTTTCTGTTAGGCAGCTTTGAAATTCCCCCTGTTTATTTACATCTAAATCAATAGAGTTGTACGTTTGAATTTTGACTTGTGCAACTTCCGCCGGTCTCCTCCTGTTCAACAGAATTATTTGACAATAAAGTACTTCTTTTAAGCTGTTGTACGCTGATTGGTCGTTTATGTTTTCTTGCAACTTATCATAACTTTCTTGGGCCATTTTTTCTAAAAAGTCATTTAATTTTTTCAAATCTGCAGTAAGGGGTACCAGTTCATTTTTATTCCATGTCTTCTCATTTAAATTCGATGCAGCTTGTGCCGATATTTCGTTAGACCACTGTGATTCTATAAGGGTTTTCAAAATATTTGCTTCTTTTCTTTGTTCGTTGGTATTCGGAATTTGTACCAGATGAATAAAAGCTAGGTCACAGCATTTTTTTAAAAGTGTTCCAAAGTTCATGGCCAAAGTTGGAGAATGATATGTATCTGTCTCATGATTATAACAAGCTATTTCATTAACTTGATCAATGATGAGCTTGAAATGACGTGGACGGAGTAAATCAATTAGGTCCTTAATTGATTCATTTTTCATTCGGGCCAATCGCAGCAGCTTCGCTAACCGTCTCATATCTTGCCTTACTACGTCTAAATTTCCCTTGCTCCTCCGACCTTTTAAGTAAGAGTACCCATAGTTGCATATAAGGAAATCTTTTTTAACAATCATGTTAATTTCATCAGCTCTCATCCGCGGCCACAGTACTTTTTTCAGTAGCGTATCGTGCTTTATTAAACTACCCAACAACAGTGTGGTATGACCATCACTTTGTGAGGTTTGTCGCTTATTTTTGCCTGAATCGGAATTTTTAGGGCAACGCTTTGTATGCCTAAACAGAAACCGTTTTTTATAAAATCCAAGGCAATGTGCACAAGGAAGATAATCGTCCGTCGATTTTCCGCTAGTACTAGTACTAGGAACTCTTTTGACTGGTCGGAGTTGGGTGTTGGTTCTGTTTTGAACAAAGTTTCCTTGCTTTCTTAAAAAAGATAAAGCTTCTCTTCTTTGCCGTGAATTTGAAGGGAATGACAAAATTCGTTGGGTATCAAGTTCAGCTGAATGCCAAGTAAATAAATGCCTAGCAAAGTGGAATACATCTTTATCGCAAAATAAACAGAAATCCTTCTTATCTTTATAATTTTTTCTTTTTATCTGTTCAACGTGCACCTGTAATAAAAATAAATTTGAAAAAAAAATAGTATTCTGTTGCCGTTATATCGAGTAACATAAAACAATATGTTACATCAATGGTTTTGAAAAAAATCGGTCACGGAGTTTTTTATTTAAGTAGTTAAATAAAACAAGACCAAAAGCTTTATAGTCATGAATAAAAAATAATATTTAAAAAAGTGAAATTTATAACGAAGACTGAAGATGAATCGGACTTTAAACTTAAAACGAAACACATTTTAATTTCAAAAATCTCACCTCGCTTTCAACTAGTTTTTCTAAATTATTCTGTTGATCAACCGCAACTTCCATTTGAGTATCAAAATTTTGCGAAATTATGGGAACGTCAATATTTGATTTCGGTTCTGAATGCTGAAAAAGAACATTTTGAAGTATTATTCTAATTATAGTACAGCGGATTAGCTAACCTATTGTGCACTTTTTGATAAAAGCACCAAATTTGGCACAGAGGTAGACCGATGTAATATGAACAATTTTGGATGTGGAGCCATCGGCCAACTGCCCCCTGGCGGTCGTGGCGGCCATTTTCCAAAATGGCTGCCAGTGGACACCCGAAAGACAACAGAAGTTAGATAAAATTTGCTGCTGAAGGTTTTAGTGAATGTTTATTGAATGTTTTGAATGAGATATAGTTCGTAAGTTATATACAGGGTGTCCCAAATTGCTTGATTTTGGCTGGTTTTCCTATTTCCAGACCAGGTAGAGAAAAACTGACATATGAGTCTAGAGCTCGATTTTTGTGAAACGTCGATTGGTGAAAACCACATTTCGATATCTCTAGCCGTTTCCGAGATATCGGCAAAAATTGACATTTTACAGATTCCGAAAAACTTTTTTTAATGTTAAAAAATGTAATTTTTAAAGAGAAATGTGTTATATTGGCAGCAAGGATGACTAGACATATCTTGGCATATATATTTTTAGAAAGCTTATATTTTTTTCCTATTTTCTAAAGTCAAATCCAACTATGGTTTCCACAAAGTTAGCTTTGATATCAAACAATCGAAAAGCGATATATTTTTTTTGACAAATGCACCTTATTCTACGTCAAAAAGTGCCTGTAGAAAGTTTTTACTGTTTGAAAAATATCCACAAATAAAAAAGTTGACAGTTTTTCGGAATCTGTAAAATGTCAATTTTTGCCGATATCTTGGAAACGGCTAGAGATATCGAAATGTGGTTTTCACCAATCGGCGTTTTACAAATATCGACCTCTAGACTCATATGTCAGTTTTTCTCTACCTGGTCTAGAAATAGGAAAACCAGCCAAAATCAAGCAATTTGGGACACCCTGTACAGGGTGAGTCAATAGTGCGTATTTCTTTTGTATCCCCTGTCTCGTTAGAGATAGAGGCATGGTTCAAAATTTTAATTAAATTGTGAGAAAAAGTACATTTTTTTAAATTATTATCAATTATACAGGGCGATCCGTAAAGTGGTAGATGAAAGAATATACATATATTTTTTAAAATGGAATTAGCCAATTTTTTTATTATGTTTGAATACCACTATGATGGCCTATTCAGCGGTAAAATATTTTTAAAATTTGTTGGATGGTTAATGAAATAAAAAATATTTTTACGGAAAGTTGATGTTTGCAGGTATCATTTTGAAAATTGGTTTTGGACTTATTTTTGGAGAGTAATTTTTTTTCTTTGACATGGTAGTAGTGTATGCCATTAACTATTAGCTGATGTAAAAAATATTTCTTTCATACAAGGTGTTCATAAGCGCACTGCTAACTTATAAATATTCAAACTACCAAAATTCTACTCTTTCAAATGGAACGCCTATATATTTTTGTAAAAAATTGTGTAATTTTAATTTCTCTGCAATTTTGATATGATATGTCCTATACCTAAAATGAATAATTTTCTAGATGTAGTTGTTTAGGTGTAAATAGGTATGTTTTATTCAGAAAAGTCAACGTACCTACCTTTGAAATTATTTCATAGAAACGAAGACATTTAATTTCAGTTACTTTCAATTTTCTTTAGTTTTCACTAAAAAATGAATTTTACGAAACATGAATTAATGACAGAAATTGTTTTTTGGCCTCCAGAACTTACGCTCAAAAGTATTCTCACAGAACCCATCCACAAGAAGCATCTTCCAAAAGTTTAAAAACAGATTTGAAGAAATAGGTGACATTTCTTATAAAAAAGTCCATCGTAGAAAAAGTACTACAAATGAAGATAACGACTTTTTTATAGGATATCTCACCTGTTTCTTCAAATCCGTTTTTTTAACTTTTGGAAGATGCTTCTTGTGGATGGGTTCTGTGAGGATACTTTTGAGCGTAAATTCTGGTGGCCAAAAAACAATTTCTGTCACTTTCACCAAGGGTATACATCATACCAATTAATTACTGCTTCGTAAAATTCATTTTTTAGTGAAAACTAGGAGGTTTGCAACAATATTGAAAATATCTAAAATTAAATGACGTTAAATGTCTTTGTTTCTATGAAATAATTTCAAAGGAAATATTACACAATTTTTCTACATCAGCTAATAGTTAAAGTATGGCATACACTACCACCATGTCAAAGAAAAAAATTACTCTCCAAAAATAAGTCCAAAATCAATTTTCAAATTGATACCTACAAACGTCAGTTTTCCATAAAAATATTTTTTATTTCATTAACCATCCAACAAATTTTAAAAATATTTTAGAGCTGAATAGGCCATCATAGTGGTATTCAAATATAATAAAAAAAATGGGTCATTCCATTTAAAAAATATACAGTGTGTCTCACTTTTCACCACTACACCCCAATATCTAGGCCATTTGTTGATCGATTTAGATCAAATTTGGTATACTTCTTTTCTTTCAGATTGTGTTTAAAAGTTATTAATAAAAAATGTTTTCAAAATTAAATACGCCTACTATGATCAAAAGATATTGGCAAAAATTATGAATTTATATTAGCGATTGAGATAGGGTTTTTGTTTTTACAGATTCTTGTTTTTACAGATTCTTGTTCAGCATGACCTAAAACGCCTGTATACACAAAAAAAAAGTAATAAAAATCTAAGATTTCAAAAATAATCACCCTACTATTCCAGTTATTTATTAATAAAAGTTGAGTTATTTGATATTTTCTAAAAAAAGTGTCCTAATGCTTAATTAGCGTCATTATATCACCCAACTACCAAGTTATGTAAATATCCGACAATAAATAACTGGAATAGTAGGGTGATTATTATTGAAATATTAGGTTTTTATTACTTTTTTTTTTGTGAAGGAATGAATATTTTTTAACGAAATTTGGTATACAGGCGTTTTAGGTCATGCTGAACAAGAATCCCTATCTCAATCGCTAATATAAATTCCTAATTTTTGCCAATTTCTTTTGATCATAGTAGGCGTATTTAATTTTGAAAAAATTTTTTATTAATAACTTTTTAAACACAATCTGAAAGAAAAGAAGTATACCAAATTTGATCTAAATCGATCAACAAATGGCCTAGATATTGGGGCGTTGTGGTGAAAAGTGAGACACACTGTATATTCTTTCATCTACCACTTTAACGGATCGCCCTGTATAATTGATAATAATTAAAAAAAAATGTACTTTTTCTCACAATTTAATTAAAATTTTGAACCATGTCTCTATCTCTAAGGAGACAGGAGATATAGAAGAAATACGCACTATTGACTCACCCTGTATATAACCTACAAACTATCTCTCATTCAAAACATTCAATAAACATTCACTAATACCTTCAGCAGCAAATCTAACTTCTGTTGTCTTTCATGTGTCCACTGGCAGCAACTTTGGAAAATGGCCGCCAGGGGGCAGTTGGCCGATGGCTCCACATCCAAAATTGTTCATATTACATCGGTCTACCTCTGTGCCATATTTGGTGCTTTTATCAAAAAGTGCACAATATGTTGAAATATCCTATGCTGCCGCACTATTAGCAATAAATTACTTAATCCCACTCCTTCATCAAAAATATCTTATTTACCTTGTCTTCCGCCTCCAAAGGAAAATAGTTAGGATTGCTGCTCCTATTATCATTACTTATATCCGATTTAGTTTCAGAATCCTAAAAAAATAAATATTTTTCAAAAATATTGCTTTTTTTGAATAAGCACATATTTACCTCGTCTTCGGTTTCCGAAGGAAAATAGTTAGGGTCATTAATACTATCATCATTGCTGCTTTCATAACTTGTTCCTGCAATTATCTCCGGTGACCTAGTTTCGGCAAATTCTTTTGATTGTTCCTGTTGATCAGTTTCGATTGTAGCCTCTCCTTTTATTTGATAAGCCGAAATTTCCCGAAGAACTGTGGGTAAAAACACTGGAATGAAAATATCCGGTTTGGGTTCTGAATCCTAAAAAAAATAAAAGTTTTTAAAAAGTATTTCCACTATTATTTAAATAATTAAACCCATTGCATTTCCTGAATAAGAATATATATTTACCTCGTCTTCAGTGTCTGAAGGAAAATTGTAGGGATCTTTTTTACTAGTATTGCAGCTACCATGACTTGTCTCTGAAACGACCTGCGATGAATTTGTTCCATTATCAAAGTTAAACAATATACTAGCTTCGCCGTAATTTTTTCTAATTTCTGTTGCATTTTCAATTGCATTTTTTTCTTCTTTAGGTACTGTAGCTGATGGAATAATGACTACATTCGATATAATGTTTACATTTTTTGAGGCATCTTCATACGCAATGGCCAGATTTGGTTTGGTTCCTGATTCCTAAAAGATAATATTATAGCTTGATTAATTAACACCTGTTTCTTTCTTTCCTTATTTGGAATTTATTACCACATTCTTGAATATTTTGAAGTCCTTGATAATCTAGAAAATATCTGGCTTTTTTTTAAATAACCTTTACTTACGCCTTACGCCTCTGACTTTACGTCAAAGGAACAGTTAAATGTTGGTTTACAGTAGCAGAATATAAATAAAATAAAGATAAAATAATGATATTTCGCAGACGTTTCGAAAACTCAACTGTTTTCTTCCTAAGTGCTAAGATTCTTTTTTATATGTATAAATCGTGAAATTACGCAATATTTTCACGTTACTTTAAAAAAAAATTCAGGTTATCCGGGAATTCAAAGTATTCAAGAATATGGTAATAAGTACCAAATAAGAAGAGAAAGAAAATTAAACGATGCCACAAATAACTTTTAGACAACATTAGTTAACACCTTTTTAAACAATTTCAACTAAAATTGCTTAAACAGAAGCGTACTGACCGATGTTGACTGTAGTCGGGTAACGAAATAAGCATAGCCCATAAGAACCTAGAAAAAATTCCGAATTTTCTGAAATTTTCAGGAAATGTTCTATATTATATTATTATTATTATTATATATTATTATTTATTATATTAAATCCACCTTGTGCGTTAGCCGCCATATTGTAAAAATGGTAATCAAGCATAGCAATAGAAAATATTTATTATCTCACTTGTTTTTCAATAAATTTTGAAAATTCGAGAAAGAAAATAACCACATAATACCATAGCATATGACGACATTTTTATTCATTTTTAAAACGAACCGTTAACGTATTTTATATTGAAAAATATTTAGACATTAGTTCTTCCTAAGCGATTTCCCTCAATTTGCTTGAAAATTAAAAATAATTTTGAAAAATGTCTCAAATTAAATTTGTAGAAAAAACAATTCTAAATAATGCAGTTTTTTCAGATTTGTGATTGTTCAAAAATTAACGGAGTCATGAATTTTTAAAGATAAACAGCGCGCGAGTTTTACTTTATACCTATGCAGTTTACGGCTAGGTCAGAGTGTTTGCTTAACGTGTTCGTGTTTACGTTGACAAATTTCCGAATTTGATTCGAGATAGTTTTATTTATATTTGGATTATTAGTTCTACTAATATTTTACATTGAATATACAGTATGTCCCCGGATTGAGTTTACAAGAGGGAAAACTTCTTTAATTTTGATATTAAGAAATATACTTGTCAGCACTTAACTATGTACGCAGCAAATATTCAAAAAATAAAAATTTGTTTCTTCATAAAAAGTTTTCCTTCAGTTAAATAAGAATGCCACTGATAAAAATAACATTTCATGTACCCTGTACATGAAATGTTATGTTATTAACAAGCAATAATGTGAAAATAATACAAGAATAAAGTACCCTGATGTTTAGTTTTATGCAAAAATGTCAAAGGAATACAGTATTTTAATTGTTTTAAATCCACGAAATCCGTGATGGAAACGTCGACGGACAGTTTTTTTAATTATCACTTAAAAATGGTGATCCATATAGGGTAATTATTATAATTTCAGTGTCCGAACCGTCAAAATGTCAAGTTATTGATCATGTTAACAATAATTGAATATTAAAAGTATAAAATTTTTATATTCCCACTAAGCTATGGTCGGATCACCATTTTTAAGTGAAAATAAAAAAATATATATCCGTCGACGTTTTTATCACGTATTTGGTAGTTTTAAAACAATCAGAATCTTTTATTTCTTTGACATTTTTGTATAAAGCTAAAAATCAGCATATAGTGGAGTCAATAGAGGTTGAAAATATGCATTGTTTCGGAATAATTACGGGAAGCTTCGATTTTCCTAAAACCTTTTGATATCACTTTTACATAGCTTAAAATAAAAAGTTATAAACATATAATTGTGAGGAAATTGTTTATTAATTATTTAAACAAAAAAACTTTTCTTTTTAATCAAAATTATTATAAGTTGAGTAAGTTTAAGGCAATTTAATTCTAATTGACATATTAGGGGTTTTCGAGGTCGCTAAAACAGATTATGATGTCAAAAAAAGTTTAGTCAAAATGGCTGATCCAATATGGCCTACTTTTCGATAAAAATTTCATTAATAATTACTACAAGTATTATTTTTCTTGGGTATATCGGTCATATACAGTAAATTCACTTTTCAACCAAAGCACTTTGTGAGTGAATAGGAGAGAATAAAGCGAGAGCGCTAACATTCTGAGATCGACATGCAGTCACGCATGTGTAGTGCTCTCGCTTTACTGCTATCTCCTATTCACTCACAAACTGCTTTGGTTCAAAAGTGAATTTACTGTATATAAACAAATTTATTTATTTTTTTTTTTTCTAACGTTTCGGTTTATTTATAACCATCATCAGAGAATTATTATTTTGTGTTTGCTTGATCTTAATTTAAACTACATTTTTTAATGTGATGTATTGAGTGTCTTAAAGGCACTTTAAGACACTCAATACATCACATTAAAAAATGTAGTTTAAATTAAGATCAAGCAAACACAAAATAATAATTCTCTGATGATGGTTATAAATAAACCGAAACGTTAGAAAAAAAATAATAAATAAATTTGTTTATATATATGACCGATATACCCAAGAAAAATAATACTTGTATTAATATCAACGGTCAAGAAAAAACCTAGAATATATATCTATATATTAATAATTACGTAACTAGATAAATTTTAAACAAATTGCGCTCAGATCAACTTATTCAATATGGTATTGGTCTCAAAAAAATAATATACGTATCTCGATACAAAAAGTAAAAATGGTTTACACAAAATAAAAGATTTTTATTAAACACAATACATATTCAAATTATATTGAACGATATAAATTAATTTTTAAATTAGACCCAGACCCAGAGCGTGCGGGGAAGATGATGCTATCTCTTTCTGTTATTCAGGCATTATAATTTGACTCATGGCCCTGTACCACGTGAATATTTTGAATATGTTTTCGATATTTTAAACAGGATAAAAATTTTAGAAAGATTAATATCGAGTCGATTTACCGAAAAATACTTATTAGTTTCAATATTTCGTAAAAAGTGTAAGTTTATACTGGATGGGGCGTTTAAGTTGACAATCGCAAATTAGAAAAAAGTGTTTCAGACATGAGTTCCATCATTTCAAAGCGGGATCTAATGGCTATAAGTTTTTTAAATATGGTGAAGGTCAACTTCGTTTTTTTTTAATGTAAACCTCTATTTTCATTGCTTAATTACTCACAAACAATGAGTTGAATTAGAAAAATGGTAGTAACAAAAGCTGTTTATTTTTTAGCGCTAAATATGAATCTGTAAAAAAATAGGGATTTATATTAAAAGAAACAAAATTGACCTTCAAATGGCCGCTTCCCGGAATTTTTCCGAAGTGAAAACTTCTATTTACTCCACTAATACTTGACTCTGTGTTTTAAGAATCAAATGTTTCGTAATACCAAAAATAATTAAATTTTCCCTCTTGTAAAACGGCGACATACTCTATATTATTATATTATTATAATATAGTGTTAGTAAAATAATAATTAACAAAATTTTTCTTTTTAGGGGAAACTTCTTGGTTGAAATTTGATCTAGTGTTATTTAGTTTCCATTCTTATTATTTTTTTTCCCTAGAGATGCCTTTTATTCTTTTTACATCTAATATTAATAATATCTATTTCTTGGTTAATATTATTTGATAGAGTGTTCTAGTTTTGGATTTCTTTCTGATTATTTGTTTAGGTTTCTGGAAATTCCTTCAAATTTTTTACATATAATATTAATCGGACCTGCGTGTTTAAAAAATGGAAGACCGTTGGTGTATATTTTACTGTTAAGAAGCGTTTAAATACTCATCTCATGGTGCTACATACAAAATGTAGGAAATAATACACACATACATCAAACTACAGTGCAGCAGTATAGTGCTGCTACATCTGAGGTACAGGGTGTTCATTTTTATTTTTACACCCCCCTTAACTTTGTTAGTTTTGGAAAAAGAAAAAAGTGTAAAGACAGAAGTTTTAGTTATTTTTGCGTAGATTTTAAATACGATATCAGAAAAACAATTGCTAAAAACACTTATAATACAAACTTGTATTTTTTTTATAGTAACACGCTGTATGTATGTAAATAGTTCAAAAACCGCAAAAGATAAAACAGTGTTATATATTTTTGAGAAGCTATTTTCATGCTCTTCCGTATTCCGCAAATACATACAGCATGTTATCAAACAAAAAGCACAAGTTTGTATTATAACTTTTTTTGGCCTTACTGAATTGTTTCTCTGATATCATATTTAAAATCTACGTAAAAATAACTAAAACCTCTGTCTTTACACTGTTTTTGTATTTCCAAAAATAACAAAGTTAAGGGGGGGTGTAAAGATATAAATGATCAGCCGTACCTGAGTTGGATCAGAAATCTTTTAGGTTTGGAACTGAGAATAAATTCGATTTTAAAGAAAATTGCGTTTTTGTAAGAGGTACATTTTATATACTTTACGCGCACGCGCTTATCTTTGAAAATTCATAACTCCCTTAATTTTTCAATAATCACAAATCTGAAAAAAACTGTATTATTCAGAAATGTTACCTCTACAAATTTTATTCAAGATGTTTTTCAATATTTTTCTTAATTTTCTAGTTTGAGAAAATTCTCTTAGAAAGAGCTAATGTCTAATTATAGTTCAATATAAGGCATGTTAAAGGGTCTTTCAAAAATGTAATAAAAATGTCGTCATCTGATAGTACCTATAGGTATGGATATTTTCTTTTTTGAATTCTTAAAATTAGTTAAAAAACAAGTAAGATAATAAATATTTTCTATTGCTATGTTTGGTCACCATTATTTCAATATGGTGGCTAACGCTCAAAGTGGATTTTTTGAGACTTTTAATATAGCAATATATTACTAATAAAGACAATTTCCTGAAACTTTCAGAAAGTTTGGAATTTTTTCGAGGTTCCAAATTTCCTTGCCCGACTACTGTGAAATTCTTCATGAAAGGGTTACTCAAGTAAGTGTTGAAGATATTAGTGTGACTTTTGTTCAGAAACTCTTTGATTGAAATGCTCTATACATAAAATGTTAAATAATTAGAATGTATAAAAAATTAATGAATTAATATGAGTATACTTAATAGAATACGAAAATACAAAAATATTTACCTACCTGATGTTTATTATCCGAAGAAACATTGTTTGGAAAATAATTTCTCGGAGATGTGAGCTCCGACACACTTATTTTATTTTGTTTGGCTAAACACATAATTTTTCTCGTTCTAAGGGACATGATTGTATAAAAACCGAGATAATAACGCACTCTAACGCACCCACTAATATCAATCACTGAGGTCCAAAAGATTTATTTACTCGGTATATCTTACCCTAAAGAGAGAACAACACAGACTGTTAGTTTAATAAACTATCACGTGTTGATTGCCAAACAAATTCTAAACCCCTAATCAACATTTTTTACTTACACATTGTGATTTTTCTCTGAACATTTGGTCTATTTATTTTTTAAGAATAAGAGGCTGAAATAAAGTAAAGGTCAATGGTTACAATGGTTAAACTTCTTGCACATGTTTCTCACAGACAAAACATTTTTATTGTTGTCAAGTGTTTGTTACCATTTTACAGAAAGACCGAGGCACTTGGGTATTTAAATTTTAAAGGAATATAATATATCACTATTAAGCTGTATTTCTATAGTTTGATATTTTTGGCATAAACTAACGCAAATAATAATAAATCTTGCAAATATATGCCAGTATTATAAAAATATAACGTATAAATTTTTATTTTTTCCTGACCGTTGAATTTAAATACTAGTTAGATTTTCTTGGGAATATCGGTCACAATTATAAACAATTTTATTTTCTAACGTTTCGGTTTTTATTAACCATCATCAGAGAAAATTTATTTTTCATTTGTTTGTTTGAAATATTTAACACTTGCCTTTAACACTCGAAGCAGCGTACCAACAATAAAAAATGTAATAGTATTTGTTAAATATTTCAAATAAACAAATGAAAAATAAATTTTCTCTGATGATTGTTAATAAAAACCGAAACGTTAGAAAATAAAATTGTTTCCTAATTCCTTTCGTTTTCAAGATAGATCGTGTTAAAAAAATTTTTTAAATATTATTTATTTCTTATTTCTCAATTTCTTTTCGTTTTTTTTTCAACGTTTTTTCACAATGAAAAATTTTCCCCTCGATTTTTCATTTTGGGGGTTTATGAAAAATGAAGTATATTCCGAAGAAATAAACAATGAAGAGCATTTATGGAACAGAGTTATTGCTGATCGGTTTCGTAATAATCCCGGGATATTTCAGAGATGTCGTCAATCAATTTGGTTTCCATTGTTTCATTAGTTATTTAAGAGAACATGGATATTTTATTAAATTAAATCGAAAGTAAATTTTTCATTGTGAAAAAACGTTGAAAAAAACGAAAAGAAATTGAGAAATAAGAAAAAAAATAATATTTTTAAAAAATTTTTAACACGCTCTATCCCGAAAACGAAAGGAATTAGGACCTAAGTGTATACGAACTTTTTTCATTATTTTACGCTCCTCTACCTTGTGGCATTATGCATTGCACTTTTTTCATGGTCACCCTGTATATGAAGACAGTAGAAGGCTAGTTTTGCTTTCCCAAAAAATTAATATTTTAATATCTACCGGAGCAAACATATGACATATTTATATGGTTCAAATCAGAAAAACGTATAGAATCCGAAAATATAAAAAAATACAGGGTGTTCCATTTACAAAAAACATAACTTGTATCGGTAGATCGCAAATACGATGTTCAATTGTCAAAATGGGATTTTTAAACCCTTAACATGTCCTACAACTTTTACTTGAAACTTTTTTCTCTAAAATTACAAATTAAAAAGTTATCGGGGTGATCATTTTCGGTGGAAAACCCCGTACATACATATTGTACTTGATTAAGCTGAAATCGGAATTAGGTATATGTATTCCGAGAAAAATATGAAACTCTGAGAAAATATGTTTTCGACGACATTTTTGAAAAAAGTTTCCAACAATATTTATTTACAATAAATCAAGTGAGAAATCATTGGTTACCAATAACTTTTCAAATTAATATTATTTTTCGCATTTTGACTGATAATATGCTATTTTACTAAATTCAAAATCGTTTAATAAAGTGGCACTTTGCCATATGAAAATGTCACTTTACTAATATAGTAATGTTAATAAAAAACGGTTTGACAGAAAATATTTCATATATACCTTCTCGTGTTTGTCCTTCGATTTTTAAAGAAAGTAAGCTCAAAGTTGCTTCTCGAGCGGCATTTAAAATTTTCTAAATTGTTTTCAGTAGCAAGATTCATTTTTATAATTAATAATAACTTAAAATCAATTTGACTCACAAAAATTATATGTAGGTACTTAACTGTTATTATATAAATAAAGCCGTGTCAGTTACTATATTACGGAAATACTATGACATTTTTTAAATTTCAAATTTTGTAATGCTTTTATACAGTCTATCACTATTTGCTTCCATATCACTAACCATAGGTGATATGGAATCGCCCAAGTAACCTACATATGCAGGTAAAGTATGTACACTTACCAATGAATCACTCTGTATATATGTTGTATCTTATATTTTACTGTTTTTTATTTATTCCAAATTTCGTGAACAATATTATTTATACCAGCAGCATCTGCAATCTGCATGGTTATCAATCAGGTTAGCCATGAATGAAAAACAATTAATTTGACACTTATGCCTTACAGAAGCGTCAAATTAATTGTTTTTCATCCATGGCTAACCTGATTGATACGCATGCAGATGCTGGTGGTATAAATAATATTGTTCACGAATATTGTCTAAAAGTTATTTGTGGCATCTTTCTGTATTTTCTTTCTGTTCTTATTTGGGATTTACGGCCACACTTCTGAACATTACCCAGATAATCTGAAAAATATCTGGATTATTTAAAAAATAACCTTTACGCCTGTGACTTTACGTCAAAGGAACAGTTAAAGGTTGGTTTTTTGACATAAAATATAATTAAAATAAAATAAAAACAATGATGTTTTTACACAAGAGAAAGACTACTTAGCATTGAAAAAGGAAACAGATTAAGTTTCCGAAACGTCTGCAAAACATCATTGTTTTTATTTTATTTTAATTATATTTTATGTCAAAAAACCAACCTTTAACTGTTCCTTTGACGTAAAGTCACAGGCGTAAAGGTTATTTTTTAAATAATCCAGATATTTTTCAGATTATCTGGGTAATGTTCAGAAGTGTGGCCGTAAATCCCAAATAAGAACAGAAAGAAAATTGTTCACGAAATTTGCAATAAATAAAAAACAGTAAAAGATAAGATACAACATATACAGGGTGTTTGGGTAAAAGTATTCAGAAATCCAAAGGCATGTAGTACTCATCAAAATAAGCCAAAAAGTTGATATAAACTTTGTTCCAAAAACGGTCCTTTTAAGGGGCTTCTAAAAAAGATGTTTTTGTCACATATTTCGAGAACCGATCAATATATTTTAATGAAATTTTCTATGGTAGAATACTTTTTTGTGCTTAACAAAATGGTAAACCTTAAATTTCAAAATTCTTCAGGGGCGTTCCTACATGGGGGTGTGTCAGGAATGTCGCCCCCTTATTTTCTCTGCACTTAATTTTTTCACTATTCTGATAAAAAATTTCAAAATTTCAAGCAATTTTACTTCAAAAAGATCCTCTTTCTAAAACTTCATAAATTGAACCGTCTTTGAGATAAATGAATTTGAAATTTAGTATGCACAATATGCACATCTGCAAAATACCAATGCTTTTTAAATAATTTTATTTAGTTTCATTTCTAATACAAAATGATGTATACTATAGAAAAGTATTCTACCATAGCAAATTTTATTAGTTAATTTGATCGGTTCTCGAAATATGTACGAAAATGATCTTTTTTCTTTTTTAGAAGCCCCTTAAAGGGGCTACAGCCCCCTTAGGAACCATTTTTGGAACAAAGTTTATATGAACTTTTTGGCTTATTTTGATGAGTACTACGTGCCTTTGGATTTCTGAATACCTTTACCCAAACACCCTGTGTATATATATTTAAAATCACAAAAAACACAGATTTAAAAAATGTAAAAAATATAGGGTGTTCCATTTAAAAAAATGTAAGTTAGGTTTGTCCCGCTTTTAAGGAACACCCTGTATATTCTTTGCAGGTGTTTTAAATGAGTTCATTTGATTCACTACAACTTTTATTTGAAACATTTTTTCCTAACTCGAAAAATAAACAAAATATAGGGGTGGGCCTTTTCGTTGGATAACCCGGTACACTTGCAGGTAATAAACAAATTACTGGTTACTGCTAATGACTTTTCAGCAATTATTTTATAGAGAATAACTTTTTCTCGAAAAATTATTAATAATAGGACTTGCCGGATTAGTTTAAGTCCATCCGGGGGGACACACGATATAAATATAATAAAATTGAATTACAGATTAATAAATATTTAAAATAAATGCAACTGTTTGACAACTGAGTTTAACTGATTTAAAGCTCAAATAAATTAAATTTTTTGTGTATTTTGTCAACTATTATTTTTAGTAATGCATTATTTTTGTAATGGTAGCTATACAAGTAATCCATGTAGGAGCTACGGCGTTACTAATGCTTTTGTACGGAAACCTCATTTTTTTTAAACATTTTTGAATTCTATGTAAATTCTAGGCATATTTGATGTAACTACCTCACAAATTCGACTGTTTCCAAAATATTGAAAATTTTACTATTTTAATGTTTATCTTAGTTTTTTGTTCTCTAAGAAAGTCGACCTCAGGTATCATTAAAATGGCCTGGAAGTAAAAATTTTCTCATAAACCGCAAACTGATATTTAAATTGAAAAGGGAAAATTAAGATAGAAATGTCTGCCATATGTCAGAAAATAATTTCTAATGCACACCTTTTAAAAATAAACAAGATAGTGCTCTTTCAAATAAATAGCAAGTTATTAACAAAAAAAAATGGATATTAATTTCAAACCTCAAACCTAAAAAAATATTATTATTTACTCTAGCCTTTTAGAATTTAACTATCCAAAATGTGTCCATATCGTTTACGAAAAGGTACTCGCACTTAAGAATAATACAAATTCTCTATGCTGAGTTATGACCCCTGAAAATAAAGGCAAGCAGGTAGCTTATAGTTTAGTGTAAAATTGGCAACGTTGAAATGGTTCAGGATATGTCATTGAATTATGTATTACCGTATACAGTGGCTCAGGTTAATCTTATTAGTATACTGATTCAGGATTGCATCATAAATATGTATATATACAGCTATGTTTATTTATAAAAATATGAAAGTATACTTTACAAAATAGGTTGTCCGACCCCATACATACGCCAATATATACAAATATTTCTTATCTACCTCTTCTATAAATAGGTGGTTCAGGATAGTATGGATTATCTGGTGATTCAGGATTGATAGAATGATGTATATATATATATATATATATATATATATATATATATATATATATATATATATATATATATATATATATATATATATATATATATATATATATATATATATATATATATATATATATATATATATATATATATATATATATATATATATATATATATATATATATATATATATATATATATATATATACCCGCCCAGCTATCTATTTCGCCTCCGACTACCAAACAGACACTCAGGCCTCCGGCATATTGGAAGTAGATATAATTAAATTTTTGGAATGTATCAATTCCCTTTCTATCATTAAACAATGGGAACTTCAGAGGGGTAAACATTTTTAATATTTTTTATAAACATGCAGAGATAAATTGGACGTATCAAATGGACTCCGTTTGTGAACCTGACGTACATGCCTCCATTTGTATAAAATTTATAAATTTGATCGCCGCTTAGGCCTCCGAACAGTGTTGCCGTGTAAAGTATATACCAATTCAACCAAATTACAAATTATAGCCGCATTATGTGTAAACACCGAATGAAATCGCATTTTTATTTCATTCTTTTTAAATGTCTACAGCTAGTTTAAAGAAAAATGATAATAATAAATTGTGGCCGCTTTGATTGATTGTTCATGAATATACATTTTGTGTTTTTAGTTTAGTATGACTAGAGTAGGTCAAATCCACATATTTATTCTGTGACTTTCATATTTATAATAAAAAACAACATTTTAGTATTATTGACTGATGGTCGAGATGGTAGCGTACCTGTCTCTCACCCAAAAGTCCCGGGTTCGATTCCCGGTCGTGGCAATGGAAAATACTGTGAGAGGGATTTTTCCATTATACACGGATATTGGATGTGTGTCCCTTGTCTTTAAATGTGTAGCCCCCTCCCGCACAAGGCTCTTCGAGAGCCTTCTGGGATAAAGGGGGTCGTAATTACATGTGGTGTATTTATATTAGAGAAATTTTATTAAAGAAACAAACAAAATGTTACAAATATAAAAAATATAAGTAATGAATTTAATAGCTATTACATAGTTGTAGGAAAATCTTTAGCCGGTAAAATTAAAATGCATAACTACTCCTATAAATTCTAATATACATAAATTCTAATATACTACACAACTTCTTTTTGACTATCACAAATTAACCTGAAATTAAAAAAAATATATAATGAAAACTTAAAAAACAAAAAGGCACCAAAAAAAGATCAGCCAAATTATTTAGAACCATATATAAGCAAAACCTCTCATTTGCATCCACAACACTATTTTTGAAACTGGACTATATCCAGAGCCTTTTAGACGCCGTTGTTACACCGATTTTTAAAAGTGGAAATGAGCTTAATGTAGAAAATTAGAGATCAATTTCAAATCTTTATTTTTATAAAGATTACTGACTTTTTTCTTGAAATCCGTACTGAGATTCTCTTATTAACTTGTATTTTTTATATGACGTATCTCTAGTTTTTATAATTTTTTCTATAAAAATATTAGAAAAAATTATAAAAACTAGAGTGACGTCATATAAAAAAATGCGAGTTAAGAGGAATGTTTGCACGTATTCCCCTAATATCGCGAATTATTTGCCCTGTAAACAATATTTGAAAATTAAATAACGTCGGTCTTGCGAAAAAAATGCAAGGGCCCTTTTTTGTTGCAAATTTTGTCCCCAATAAGATGCATATAATAAGATTTGTCTTAAATAAATTTTAAGACCTTCAAAAGGAATGTTGACGATATAAAACATGTACAAAATCAGGAAAACGCGCTACGCTCTAGAGACTACAATTTTTTAAATACCTGATCAATATCTTTTTTAAAGTAAAGAGGAGTAAAAATACTCTAAAGTGACCAACGGTTTTTTAAATCCCATAATAAATAATATATTTTGTAATCACTTACATTAATGGTTTTTAAAACATTATTTACTTGTACTTCTAGATAAAATTTTCAAAAAACCATTGGTCACTTTTTAGTATTTTTACTCTTCAGTTTAAAAAAAAATAATCAGATATTTAAAAAATTGTAGTCTCTAGAACGGGGCGCGTTTTCCTGATTTTGTACATGTTTTGTATCGTCAATATTCCTTTTAAAGGTCTTAAAATGTATTTAAGACAAATCTTATTATATGCATCTTATTGGGGACGAAATTTTCAACAAAAAAGTGCCCTAGCATTTTTTTCGTACAACCGACGTGGATTATTTTATTTTCAAATATTGTTCCCAGGCAAATAATTCGCCATATGAGCATTCCTCCTAATAACAGAATCTCAGTATGGATTTTAAGAAAAAAGTCAATAAGTGACGCAATAAAAATTTACCATTAAGTTAAGACAGCTGTGTTGACAAATTGAAGCTCTCGCTATAAGTATCTTCTTAGACCTAATGAAGGCCCTTGGCATTGTGTCATATTCTTAACTTCTTCAAAACATAAATCAGATTGATCTCAGCGACTGAAGTTAGTCAAAAGTTATCTGGAAAATAGGCCAAACCATGAATTACCTATATAATATACGGGTGTCCCAGATTTAAACGGACACAGTGAAATGGGAGATAAAGCACACTTTGCTGAGTTCAAAACACCCCCACACTTACCTTTGAAAGTGAATGGTTTTCGAGATACGGGGTGTTTTATGGTTCTTGGCCAATTATTCATACCGCCATATTTTCGGAATGGTCGCACATATCGGGATAAAATTTGGTACAAATATTATACTCTTTTAGTTCAATTAAAAGCATAATTTATTTTTGAAAAATTCCAGGACCGGACTCGTTTTTTTTAATGTTGCTATCAGTGCTTCGAACAACACCCTGTATATCATTTATTGGAAACTGTTAGTAAACATTGAAAAAGACAATGGATCAGTGTATAAAATAATGTCATAATATTTGATGGCACACGTACTGTTATGTTTTAATAAATTTTTGAAATTGTCATTTGACCAAATATTAAAATCTACAAATAAAGTAGTCAGCAAACTTATAGTCATTATATTGCTAATTTCACTGAAATAGCCTACAATAGACCTTATTATTTGTTTTTCTGTACATGAACCGTATTTAAGCTTTTTTGAGCTTAAATTTCCATTCAAAATAACACAATCCATTTCACTCATAGAAAAAATTTAAATTAGCTATAAGTGGGCTTGTACTAATATGTACTATTAAAATCAGTAACTAAAGACTTTAGAAAATAATATTAAAACAATGAATTTTATAACATAAGGGCAGAAATACACACAAACAAATAATTTATTAAGTAATATTAGAAAAAGAAAAGAAGAAGAAAAATAGGTAATAAAATTAATTAAAATTACAATAGATTCTCAAAATGAACGCCTCCAGCGTTAATGCATGCTTGGGAACGTTTTAATATGTTTCTTATTGATTATTAATCATTTGCGGGTTATTTTTAATACAATAACATACATTTCTAATAACCGTTCCCGTGTGTCGAATTCTTCATTGTACACCTCTGACTTTAAGGTGACCCCATAGAAAGTAGTCTAAAGGTGTAAGATCAGGAGATCTCGGTGGTCAGTTTACTGTACCTTCTCGACCAATCCATCTGTTGGGGTAAGCAGATTGAGATGATCTCTGACCACTAAAGCAAAATGAGGACCAGCACCATCATGCTGAAACATATTCTTGGTATCGATCTCTCTCAATAAATATCTCATAGAAAATAAAAGAAATAAACTTCACCAGTTAACCTTCCTTCAAATATGTGAGGCCCTATTAAATTGTTATTATAAATTCCACACCACACATTAATATTAAATCTGCGTTGGGAAAACACCAGTTTTTCATTTAGTGACATATTAGACAAACGCCTACTTAGGATTTTTAATAGTAGTTAATAAAACATCTAACTCAAAATTTAAGATACGCGTACCTAATGTAAAGTTTGTTGTTTTTTTAAAAAAATTATTATTCCTTAAACGTCAAAAATGTATTAACGTAACTAATTTTAATCGTACATATTAGTACAAGCCTACTTATAGCTAATTTTAATTTTTTCTATGAGTGAAATGGATTGTGTTATTTTGAATGGAAATTTAAGCTGAAAAAAGCTTAAATACGGTTTATGTACAGAAACACAAATAATAAGGTCTATTGTAGGCTATTTCAGTGAAATTAGCAAACTATAGTTTGCTGACTACTTTATTTGTAGAATTTAATATTTGGTCAAACGACAATTTCAAAAATTTATTAAAACATAACAGTAAGTGTGCCATCAAATATTATGACATTATTTTATACACTGATCCATTGTCTTTTTCAATGTTTACTAACATTTTCCAATAAATGATATACAGGGTGTTGTTCGAAGCACTGATAGCAACGTTAAAAAAAACGAGTCCAGCCCTGGAATTTTTCAAAAATAAATTGTTTTTAATTGAACTAAAAGAGTGTAATATTTGCACCAAATTTTTTCCCGATATGTGCGGCCATTCCGAAAATATGGCGGTATAAATAATTGGCCAAGAACCATAAAACACCGTATCTCGAAAACCATTCACTTTAAAGGGTAAGTGTGGCGGTATTTTGAACTCAGCAAAGTGTGCTCTATCTCCCATTTCACTATGTCCGTTTAAATCTGGGACACCCTGTATACTTAACACAAAACAAAATCCGTTGCACGTCATCACCCACCAAGAATTATAAATGAAGAGCAATAAATGAAGAGCACAGCATATATCGGCATATGTTTTGGCCTTAAGGTCAACAGTTGGCAAGTCAACCATGGTGACGTCCCAACAGTTGACCTTAAGGTCAAAATATATATACTTTTCGTTTATAATTCTTGGTCGGTGGTAACGTGCAACGGATTTTGTTTTGAATTAAGTATACGATAGGGTGCCCCAAAGTACAGGGTGTTTCCCTTAAAATTATACTCCCACTTATTTCTGTAAATATTTATGACTAAAATTTCTTTGGCTTAAAAGATAAACGAGGTAAATAGAAAAATTATAATTTTTTAAACGGACATCCTGTATATGTTTTATATGTTTGAATTCGTCGAGTTCTTCTGATTACGATGGCATATAACACTTATATATTTAAAAATGTTTATAGCATAAATCTGAGGAGAAGTAATAAAAATTGATGTCAAAAAAGGAAACTATAATTATTATAATTAAATAAATATAAAGAAATAATTATTATTATTTATAACACAAAATGGGCATACATTAAAAAATATATTAAAGCAAATTTTTTCTGAATCTTCCATTGCAAACTTCGTTTTTGGAGAAACGGTAAGATATTTTGTTGGAAATATTTACATCAATTTTGAAATAAATATACAAGTGTTATATACCATCGTAATAAGAAAGACGCGATGTAGATATAAATATATAAAAAAGTACAGGTGTTCCATTTAAAAAAATTAAAATTTTCTATGCACCTCGTATATCTATTAATATAAAAAAAGTAATGACATACTACATAGAACTAGTTTTTGAAAAATTTTATTGAATAATAATTAATAAAAAATTAATAGTAACAAAACATTTTTAATAACAAGCTTTTATTTAAATGCTCTAAAAAGAAGAAAATAAACTTTAAATTAAATCAAACCCATCAATTTACTACATTATACAATATATATGATATAAAAGCTTGTCGCGAGAGTTTAATATTGTATTCTTGTTTATTTACCCAGGAAAATCTCGCGACAAACTTTTATATCATATAAATTGTATAATGTAATAAATTGATGGATTTGAATTAATTTAAAGTTTATTTTCTACTTTTTAGAGCATTTAAATAAAAGCTTGTTTATAAAAATGTTTTTTTACTATTAATTTATTTTTTAGTTTTTTTCGTATTCTTTTCGTATACTTCTAGGCAAACCCTTTCATTTGATACCCATTTTATGATGGTAGATAAGAAAATTTTGTCCGCCATCTTGGGGCGTCCGCCATATTGAATTTAGTGTGAAGTCATTTTATTTTACCCATTCTTCTCAGCAAACCCTTTAAATTGATACCCATATTATGGGGGTGCATAAAAAATAACTAGTCCGCCATATTGAATTTAATGTGACGTCATTTTATTTTTCCTATTCTTCTCATCAAACCCTTTTAATTGATACCCATATCATGGGGGTGCATAAGAAATAACTAGTCCGCCATCTTTTGGAGTCCACCATATTGGATTTAGAATGACGTCACTTAGCTAAACATGCAATTGTCATCCAAACTAAACGTGTATGCAAAATTTCAGCTCAATCGGTTGGGGATGACAATTTTAAAATTCAGTTGCAAGATTTGACCTAAACAAACAAACTAACAAAAAAACAAACTAACAAAAAAACAAACTAACATACAAACATTGCAAGTTAAATAAAAGCTTGTAAAAAACATGAGGGTATAGTTTATTATTTACGAAACATCCTGTATAGATTTGAGCCTTATACTTTTTAGCATTTATGTAAACACAAATTCCATGAGAAAGATAATATCCTATGATCTTACCACAATTTTTTATACATGCAAACCTGAAAGATCTGAAAAATAGTATTGAGGAGGACCTGAAACCTGAATAGTGTATAATTGCTTATCCCGTTTAGGAATTTATAGACTTCACTCTTCAATGTATTTCTGTTTGTGGAGACAAACTAGAACATTTTCGGCGCAATCATTTAAAGATACTCATCTTTGAGATAGTATATAAGAGAGCAACGTTTGCGCCTCCTCTAAACGATGTGCGACGTCGCCAGTTATACGGAGTTGTGTACGTACGGTTGACTATGCGGAGGCCTATTCGACTTACCCGTAAACATAAAATTATATGCCTCTACTCTAGCGCTAGAAAGCGGAATTTTGCTGAACTAATCTGTATAACTGTATGTGTGTATAGGTCGTATAGGCCTCCACCAAAAATTTTGTCAGAGCACTCATGATGACATCACATACATTCTGTGAAATTTTTAATAGGGAAACGTAAGTGCCTCCGAATTTTCGTTCTCGCCTCCGATTTCGGAGGCGTAAACAACAGTCAGATATCATTTCGGAGGTGTGTAGGTATGCCTGGCAAATATATATATATATATATATATATATATATATATATATATATATATATATATATATATATGCAAAGTGTCTTATACACCTCCAAAATGATATACGTATTTAACGAATACGCCTCCAAAATCGGAGGCGACTTCGAAAAATCGGTGACCAATACGAACCTATGTGTTCATTGTCATTATTACGTCATTAGTAGGCGTTTCCCAAATTTTATGTCGGAGGCCAATTGGTATGGTGTACATATACAGTTATACAATGTAGTTCACTGTAATTCCACCAGAAGGCGCCACCAGTTAATACGCATATACGCTACAAATGGTGGTTAAGCAGAATTTGCCTCCACATGTTCTCTACACCAATACACCTCAGAAAATTGGCAACAGTGTACGGAGGTAAGTTAGTACGTTAGTTTAATATGTGTGTAAATATTATTCATTGGTGTTATTTTACCTTCTGTGGAAAAGCGCTCGCGTGCGATTTGACTTCAATAATGTTTTATTAACATGTATACGTACTAGCTTTGTTTATGAAGTAATATCGTTGTTCAACTAGTAACTAGTGTTAGTACTAGATTGACATTGATTAATGATTAATTAAAATAGACGAGTATTACAATTTTATTATTACTCAGTCTCAAAAAATACAATTAGTTCAAAAATAATTTGGAAGTAGCTTATTTAAAACAAAATAAGAATAAACATAATTTAACGTTTTTATTTATTCAGAACAAAAATTTGTGTGAATGATTTTGGTGTGTGTAAAATTATTTATTTATTCCTTTGGTTGAAAATTAATGTTGGTAGTGTACGTAGTATTTCAATATGTTTTTCATAAAAAAGTAACTAAAATTGCAGTTATTAAACCAGTATAAAATATGTAAATTAGCAATAATAAAATCATCTGTAAATGAACAGTATCAAAAATATTTGTAAACTGTTCTGAATTAGATTAAATAGATACACATACACATTTTATACAAAGGTGTTCAAAGATCAGCTTTAACCTGAAGATGATGAACTCGACAATCTATTAATACAGATATGTATTAATAGATAGTAAGTAGTATTATTCCTTTTAAATTTTTATAACCAATTATGACTTTATTTGCAGGTTTGACATTATTCAAAAGTAAGTGGATATACAATATTGCATAAAAAATAAGCTTAAGATTTTATTGGCAACATGTCATATCAAATAGTTAAGTAATGTTCTTGTTTTAATACATACAGTGTGGAACAGCCAAATGAAATAAACTCATTATCTCAATTATTGTGAATATTTTTTAAAAATCCCTAGGTACCTACGTCGATTTTGGATTCTGAAATGACATCCTGCAACGTACAAATTTCATCTTTTAATTCAACCCCGTTCAAGTGGCAGTTGCAAACCCTAAATTTTTTAATGGACTTAAAGTAAGGACTTGTGATACCTTATTTGGAACATATTTTTACATTTATAGATTCAGGATGTCATTTTGGATACAGTTATAGCATATTGAGATAAAAATATTAATGGCTGACATTTTTATGAGCAAAATTAATTTTTTATCTAGGCGGCCGTAATCCCAAAAAATGTTTTGCTTTGCTAGGGTAATTAATCAAAAAATATATTTTTGACATTATGCCACATGGCGTTTGTGTTATAAGATTTTAAACATTTCGGAAATCATTTTTCCAAATTAACTAATTTTTTTTAAATGGCACCATTGTGGCTCACTACGTTATTTCAATAAAGAATTTAATTACCGATTACGTGGTACCAAATAATTCACAATATCTTCATATAATTATACATTAAAATACATAAGAATAACATTCAACTAGAAATGAAATAAAGTTATAATATTTAACAATGGATCTCTATCAAGTAGGTGCCTTTGATCTCCTGAATCAAAAAACGTAAAAATATATACAGGGTGTTCGATTTAAAATTCCAAAGTTAGCATCATTTTCGGCGAAACCTGAATCATTGAGTAAATAAATAATATAAAGAGGCACAACCGTCAAGGGGCCGAGATTTTAGTAGGTATTGTATTTTTTGCCAATAGCTTCAGGATTGTTTTCAATTTTTAGTGCTATGAGAAGGTATTTGTTATTCGGTATAGCCCTAAATATTGTAGATAATTCTATAGTTATTGACAAAAAAATACAACACTAAAATCTCGGCCCCTTGACGGTTGCGCCTCTTTATATTATTTACTCAATGCCTGAAGCGACAAAAAATGTTAAATCGGCCGAATTAATACATATTTAGCCGTTATTTGACGTGCCCAAATTTGAAATTCATATCTTGTAAAACCAAGAAGATATAGATAGAGGCAAGTGACATCTCGTGTTCACCTGGTATATTCTCTGGGTTTTACAAGATATGAATTTCAAATTTGGACACGTCAAATAACGACTGAATATGCATTAATTCGACCAATTTAACATTTTCGGTTGCTTCCGGTTTCACAGGAAATGATGCCAACACTGGATTATTAAATGGAACGCCGTATATTTTCACATTTTTTTATTCAGGGGGTCAAAGGCGTCTGCTTCATAGAGATCCACTGTTAAATATTATGAGTTTTTTTTTTCATTTATATCTTGTTGAATGTTATAATATTCTTATTAGTGCATTCTGTGAGTCGGACGAACATACAAATATTTGGGGAGTCAGCCAAACTACCGCTCCCCCCCGTTTTCGAGGACGCTGAACACGATGGTGATGTTTTTTCTGCTTCCTGAGTTGACCCTACCCCCTAAACGGCCAAAGAACCGCCCCCAAAGGGGGAGAATTGCGTATTTGACGTCTTCCACCGGCAAAACTTATATCACCCCCGTTTTCGAGGATGCTGAACATGATGGTGATGTTGGTTCTGCTCCCCGAGGCGAACCAACCCCCCAAACGGCCAAGAACCACTCTACAAGGGGGTGAAAAATGTTTCTCGTGTTACAAACGAGAAAACCCGCGTTATCTCTTATTTTTGAGTATGATGGGCAAGAGAAATATATTACGAAGTCACCTCGACCACCGCGAGCCCCTCGAATGGACACAAATTACCCCTTTGACGCGCGGTTTTATGAAGTAAGTGAAGTAAGTTAAATCATAAACATTTTTATTGACGCATAAAATTACTTATTTACTATATGTAAATATATATCATTTCTAACATTTGTCGGGGTGACTTTGTAATGTTTTCCTCTTGTCCAGCACACTCAAAAACGAGAGATAACGCCGGTTTTGTCATTTGTAGCACGAAATACATTTTTCACCCCCGTGGAGGGTGGTTTTTGGCCGTTCGGGGGGTTGGTTCGCCTCAGGGAGCAGAACCAACATCACCATCGTGTTCAGCATCCTCGAAAACGGGGGGTGACATAAGTTTCGCCGGTGGAAGGTGTCGAATACGCGATTCCCCTTTGGGGGTGATTTTTGGCCATTTGGGGGGGTAGGGTCAACTCGGGGAGCAGAACCAACATCACCATCGTGTTCAACATCCTCGAAAACGGGGGAGTGACATAAGTTTTGCCGTTGGAAGACGTCGAATAAGCGATTCTCCCCCTTTGGGGGTGGTTTTTTGGCCGTTTGGGGGGTAGGGTCAAGTCGGGGAGCAGAACCAACATCACCATCGTATTCAGCATCCTCGAAAACGGAGGGGGGAAGTAGTTTGGTTGACTCCCCAAATATTTGTATTTTTCGAGTTTTTTTCCGACTCACAGAATGCACTATATGTATTTCTATGTATTATAAATATGAACAACATTAAATGCTTTATTGAAATAACGTATAGAGCCACCACGGACTCATTTAAAAAAAATAGTTATTTTGAAAAAATGATTTCCGAAATGTTCGAGATCTTATAACACAAATTTCATATGACATAATACCATAATTGTATTTTTTGATTAATTATTGAAGCAAAATAAAACATATTTTTGGGGTCACGGCCGCCTAGAAGAAATATTAAGTTTGCTCATAAAAATATCAGCCATTAATATTTTTATCTCAATATGCCATAACTGTATCCAAACTGACCTGAATCAAAAAATGTAAAAATATATAGGGTGTTCCATTTAAAAAATCAAAGTTAGTTTAATTTCCGGTGAAACCGTAAGTGACGGGAAATGTAAAATTGGTCGAGATAATGCACATTTAACCGTTATTTGACGTGCCCAAATTTTCAAAATTCATATCTTGTCAAACCAAGAAGATATAGCAAGCGTCATTTCGTGGTCACCAGGTATACCGTGCCTTCAATTTTCGTAGCTACATGGAGATAAAGTGATCGTGTACATTCGAAGTAGTGGGGAGTATCGTGTGCATGGTAAATTCGCGTTCACGAATGCAAACGCGTATGAATGCGTTTGCGTATGGACGATGATACATGGCAGCTATCTCCACTATTACGGTCGGACTCACGAGCTTTACCGAATATTTTCTTGTGCAGTGTTTTGAAATGAAGGCACGGTATGTTTTGTGTCCCAAAAGTAACGAATTTAATTTATATTTTTTTTGTTTGCCTTTTAAAAAAGCAAAATATAGGTCAACTATCATATTATAAAAAGTGTTACTTTTCTATAATATTGACAATTTGTCTTCGTCATATTTCACACAGCTATAACAGTAATATTTTTTTACATAGGACACCATATGATATAAACTCTGTTTAAAAAATAATTAACTCTATAGATTTTACCCTTTTACCAACAAAGTAGTTTTCGAGAAATGTCAAAAATGCTCTGTATGAGGAGAAAATAAATTATAAGAGTGATTAAAGAAAGATCTTATTACTTGATTGACAAAAACAAATTAAATAAAAATGATAAAAAAACAATAAATCTTCAGATAGGTAATTAGTTAATCTAAATTAATATCTTGTAAAACAAAGAAGATATAAGGGCGAGCGTCATTTCGTGGTCACCCGGTATATTTGCATGTTCGAATTCTACTAAAAATTATAAGCATTCTTTGTCATATCACCATACATCAAAATTAACTGTTTCCGAGTATACAGGGTACTTTCAGATGCTGTATATTCTAACCGGTGAGACTCAAAGTAAAATAACTTCTACATTCCTGTCTTAGTTTTTTATTCCCTACCCGAATATGGCAACTTCCTGTTCAGCTTATAACAAATGGAAATCGAAAATTTGGTCATTGGCTGGATTTGGACTCCTCTTCTACTCTTGTCATTTTTAACAAAAAAAATCCAATAATCTAGAGTACCTAGTTTTCTATTCTATTTAAATTAATAAAAGCTATTATTTTACTAAACCACACGGAAGCAAGTAAAATATTATTACCCAATACAAAAATGTTACATAGTGACAAAAATGCGATAAATTATAAACCGCGCAAGAACTGGGAATGACATATTGCAAAATATTATGTCTCCTTTTAAAGTGTCTAAAAAAATATTGGCCCTATTACTCTATTATCTAAAATTCCACACCATACATTTACCGATGAACGACCCAGTGCTTTTAATCTGACAAACTGCACGAGGATTTTGTAGAGCCCAGATAATTTGCTTTATTAAATTTAAAGGTGTTCATATTGTTGTAAAGCCGGCACTGCCTGCCTTTATACCCTGTATATCATTTCATACATTAGTTCATGGGTAATATTACGATTTATAATTATTTCATCATGCTCACATATTTTGCTTAGATAGTTTTATCTACGAAGTCCAAGTAACGTCGTACGATGCAAGATCAGCATTTAATTCCTTTGTTCTATGTATTGCACAAATCGCCTAAACGTTGCATTTCCTTTGTTCTACAAAACTGCAATTTTACAAGTTTTTCATAACGCATAGTTACTAACGATAGTTAGGGGCACGTGACCAAGAACGGCAGTAAAACCAAAAGACATGCAACTAAAGGCAGATAACTATTTTCGTCGGCGAGAAAGTTGTTTCGAACCTGCTAAATTTTGTAACTAAGTTCTAAATTCTAAATTATTGTGACTAAATTTATGTGTTATCCAATTTCTTGTGTTTAGTAAACTTTTGTGAACCACCATCAATTAAAATCATTAAATAAACTTAATTTTTGTGAACTAGACTTTGTGTTTTCGTCCAAACCACCAGAACATCGAACCCGCTCACAACAATATGCTGAGCATAATTTAAACTGTTAACTTATAGTAGGGCCAAAAAGAGTAGTTAGTAGATCAAAAAATTCACCGGAAATTCTTCAAAGTATTTAGCTTTTATTGAATACAGAAGCGGCAGCTCTTTTTACCATATAATCCCATATAATTGAGAGAAATATATCAAGTTTTATCCGCCTACCAGAGATGAAAACCACAACTAGTTCCCCCTGGATTTACTGACTACTCTTTTTGGCCCTACTATATTTTAGACCAGGTGGTATGGGCGCAGTCGTTTTGAAGTAAATTCGGACTGATTTTTTTGCTGGAATCGGTTCAGGAGACAGTGCCGATTATGAAAATCTATGTTACCAAAAGGTAACCTGGTCTGATATTGTTTAAAACAGTTTAAAAAAAGGGAAAAATAACATTTTTTTTCTCAAATTAATTAAGCATTTTTATATTTTTCGACCGATTTCCAACAATAACTTTTTTCCGTAAACTTGATATTTTCAATGTTATTAATTTTTAAAAATTAATAACTGAAAATATTTCTTCCTTTTTTTAGGATTTATTATATCTCTTGAAGTTACTATCGAAAAAACTTGTTTTATCTAACAAATATTCAAATTAACCAGTTTAAAACTGGGAAATAACCTCTACACCTTTGACGTGATGTCAGAGGAACAATTAGAGGGTGTTTTTTGACGACTAATAGGAATTAAAATAATACAAAAACACTGCGCTGACGTTTTGGAATCTATCTGTTTCCTTTTTCAAAGTGTAGGCTTTAGATTTTTATGTTACGTGTAGATGTAGATCCACTATTACAAATCTTTTTTGTGTGACTCAATTCATAGCAGAATCTATTGATCCAGGACTACAAACTGATGTTGTTTACACTGACTTTTCTAAGGCATTCGACAGACTTGATCATAACATACTTATTACTAAACTTAAAGCTCATGGTTTCTCTTCGAGTCTCCAAGAATTTTTTAAATCCTATCTTACGAATCGTAAGCAATATGTTGAATGTTCTGGTCATCAGTCTGTCGAGATTTCAGTAACATCTGGTGTTCCCCAAGGGCCACTCCTCTTTAACATATTCATTGATGATATCACTTGTAGTCTAAAGATGGCTTATTGTATGCCGATGATATGAAACTGTACTGTAACATCAAAAGCATTGAGGATTGTATGGAGCTGCAAAATGACTTAGTAAGCATCAGTAATTGGTGTTTTGCAAATAAGTTGCCCTTAAATGTAGCAAAGTGTAATGTCATGACATATAGCAACAAAGCAAATCTAATTACCTTTAATTATTCTATAAACGACACAAATTTAAATCGACCTGTTACCTACCGAGATTTGGGAGTGACATTTGATCAGAAACTTTCATTTGTTAATCACATCAGTAATCTTACTTCAGACTGTTTTAGAGCTCTAGGGTACATTATAAGAAACTCCAACTACTTCAACAATATTAGCATATTAAAATTGCTTTTTTATTCCTTTGTAAGATCGCGTTTAGAGTATGCCTCCAGTATTTGGAGTCCCTTCTACAATGTCCATATTCAGAGTTTAGAAAAAGTGCAGAGAAATTATAAGTAGAAATCCAAGTAACAACTTCTCAACGGGTAAAAACCCCGACTTGCATTGAATTACACTTGGAAATCCAAAATTGATATAAATTTTGGATTTCCAAGTGTAATTCAATGCAAATCGGGGCTTTTGCCCGTTGAGTAGTTGTTACTTGGATTTCTACTTATTATTTAGCATGTAGTTTAGTCCACCAGGGCTAGAAGTCGCCTGCTTTTGGTATTTGCTTTGCAAATCGCTATCTGTCACAGAGATATCATCGATGTCTTGACAGGTAGTAGCAACTGACCACCAGAGGGATGTTTCTTTCTCTCACCACTACCAAATAACACGGTGTAAATGAAAATTGTTATTATTATTATTCTATACATTACATTAAAATCTAAAGCCTAAACTTTGAAAAAGGAAACAGATGTAATTTAAGAAACGCCAGCGCAGTGTTTTTGTATTCTTTTAATTCATATTAGTTGTCAAAAAACACGCTCTAACTGTCCCTCTGACATCACGTCAAAGGAGTAGAGGTTACTTTCCAGTTATAAACTGGTTAATTTGAGTATTATTTAGATACATCAAGATTTTTCGATAGGAATTTCAAGAGATATGGTAATAAATCCCCAAAAGATAAGGAAGAGAAAAAATTTATGAAATGCCACAATTAGCACTTAAACAATATGAACAGTTCTTGTTGGAAATCGGTCAAAATATATAAAAAAAATTAGTTTAAGTAAAAAATCGTAATTTTTCTATTTGTTATAACAAAAATTGTTTTAAACAATATCAGACCAGGTTACCAATTGGTAAGTTTCAAAACCGATTCCAGCAAAAAAATTAAGTCCGAATTTACTTCGAAACGCCTGCACCCATACCACCTGGTCTGCTACACAAACGAATAATATTCTAGCGCATCATCTTAATACGAATTCACCCCCCACTCCCGCTCAATATATGCGGCAACACTGCTGGAGGCGTAACCGAACTCTAGTGTACAAAAACTTATACAAAAGAGGCGTTTCCGCTACTCAGTATTTGGAGGTGTGTTACATTTACAAGTATGGCAAAAATTTGTATATATTCAGAATGCTTATTCCTTACCCCTCTCTTGGTGCTTGTGTAGAGGTGTGTTATTATTTACCATTTGCTCAAAATACACACAAAAAACGTACTTCCTTAACGTGGAGGCTTGGGTGCCTGTGTGATGTATGGAGGCGATTAAGATAGCCGTGCACGTATATATATATATATAGCTGGTACAGTGAGGAGTCTATTGCATGAGAATACTCCTCTACAAGAGTCAGAAAACTTCATCTTGAGTATGATTCTTAAAGCTCGTTTTTGAAGAAGGAATATTTTGTTTATGTTGGGCGAGGTACCCCATACAAGTATACCATATTTTATTAAAGAAATAAAGTTTGCAAAATATGTTGTTCTCAAAACAGACATATCAAATGACTTAGACAGTACCGTAAGGGCAAAACACTGTTCAATTTTTGACATAGTATATCTACATGCTCATAATATTTTAAATTGTTGTCTAAGGTTATACCAAGTAATTTCGTTTGGGAGTTGCAAAATTTGCCCTGTCTGTCTTGAAGACAACACAGTTTGTTTTTTCCTCATTTAGAATTAGTTGATTTATGGTAAACCAGTCTTTAACATTACTCCAAATAGTATGGATTGAATTTTGAATATCTTCGATATCTTTTCCCATTAATAAAATGTTACTATCATCAGCATAGCTCACTAGACTGGCTCTTAAATTGTGCAAAGTATTTGGTAGATCATTTAAATAAATTATAAAAAGAAGTGGCCCCAGGACACTGCCTTGAGGAACGCCTAAGTTGGAAAATTTTATATCTGATTCATATACTGCACCATCTATAATTATTCTGGTTTTTTGCTGTCTACCTTTAAGGTAACTAGAGAACCATCTAAGAGCTATACCTCTGACGCCAATACTATCCAGCTTATAAAGAAGATGATCATGATTAAGGGTGTCAAATGCTTTAGATAGGTCAAGAAAAAGGCCACAAACAATTTGACCACTATCCAAAGCATTTAAAATCTGAATAACAAAATTAAATAAGGCTGTATCCGTGGATCTGTTTTTTAAAAAACCATGTTGGAAAGTGTGGAAAAAATTTTGACTATTTAAAAAGGACATGAGTCTGATGTACATGAGAGTTTCCAGAATTTTTGAAAAAACTGATAACAAGCTTATTGGCCTGTAATTTAGTAAATTATTCTGATTACCCTTTTTATAAAGAGGGAGAGGCTAATTTTAGAGCTGTAGGAAAAGTCCCACGAGCTAGTGATAAATTGAAGATATGCTCAATAACAGGCGCAAGAGCAAATATGCATTTTTTTAGTAATTTTGATGGCATTCCATCAAAACCACTTGAATTTTTTGAGGGAAATTTTTTTACAATATCACATATTTCTTCTTTCGAAGTGGGATAAATAAACATAGATTTTGTGTTTGAGTTTAAATGATAATAATTTTTTGTCATTGCAAATTGATCTACAGTAGCTATTAATTCTGGTATGGTAGAGATAAAATGTTCATTAATCTTGTTTGTAAGTAATGCTGGATTTGTGGTAGAGGGTAATATGTTGCATGAGTTTTTTTTATTAAGAGACGTATTCACAAGATTCCACATACATTTAGATTTATTTGTTGACTTATTGATCACATTCCTGTAGTAATTACTTTTTGTCTCCTGTAGTATCCTACTATAATAGTTTTGAAAATAAGCCAGAGTGGGTTTAAATTCAGGATTACAATTTGTAATATTCTGTAACAGTTTTAGATGATCTTTTAGGGAGACCAGTTCTTTTGTAAACCAGTTTGATTTTGAAACGGGACTAATTTTCCGTTTAGTTCGTGGAAAATAATAGTTAAACAAATTTTGTAAGATGTTGGAAAATTCGATAAATTTTTCATCCACCGAAAGTTTGGTATATACAGTATTCCAATCCTGTATTTCTAATTGAGCAATAAAATTATTAATATTTTGATCCGAGAACGACCTAAAATAAATTTCAGGTTGCTCTGTTTGTTTAGCTGAAGCTGAAAAAGTAAAAACGAGGGCTTTATGATCAGATAAGAAAGAAGGAATAACTTCCGTTTTGTGATTGTCTGTCATATTGGTTATAAAATAATCTATGATAGAGTTTGTTGTAGCAGTAACTCTAGTGTAGTCTTTAACATTTACACTCAAGCCATAAGAATCAAGAATACTAACCAGATTGTGTTTGTGTACATTGTCAACTGCAAAATCTATGTTTAGATCCCCTGTTAGGATAACGATTTTACCTCACTAAACAAAATATCAAGCATTTGATTAATTTTATGAAAAAAGGTGCTCATTACATCTTGATTATAGTTTGGAGGTCTATATATACAACTTATCACACATGGATAATCATTAAAAACACATTCAATAGCTGCACATTCAAAAATGTCTTCTTCTGATAACTCTGCAATATCCGTCCTTGGAATCCAACACAAATTAGGATCTGCATAAATTGCTGCTCCACCGTGGCGCCCATGTTGACGACAAAATTGGGAAGCTAAATTTAGATTAGAAATTTTCAACATTTTTAACTGCGATTCATCTAGCCAGTGTTCGGTAATGCACAGAAGGTGGCAAAACTCCAGACTATCAAGAAACATTTCTAACTCGTTAATATGCTTTTTTATCGATCTTATATTTTGGTGCAAAATTTTAATGCTTTTTATTTTATCTCTAAAAAAGGTAAACTGTTAGCTTGTGCAGTATCTTGTTTTGTGTCTGAAATTGGCTTTTTTGTTTTAAATCTTGTAATTATTACTCCTTCCGACCATATTTCTGGTTTTATAATGATATTAACAAGGTTTGCTGGAATACCAATTTTAAATGAATTGTATGTATGAACTGGACCCTGAGGTTTTAGTTGTTCCACTGAATACTCACTTCTGTGAACTACATTAAGGTCTTTAAGTAAATCTTCGGCTGGTACTTGTTTACCCAGTCTTGAAACGAAGAAATAGTGCTGCTTAGACACCACTGGAAGTGAGTCATTTTTGTTTTTATTTGTACCAAAGATTAGTGGTGCTTTTCTTTTTTGGTTGTGGTAGTTTTGGGATGTTTCTCCTTTATCCTCTCCTTGACCAAGTTGTTTTCTCTGCATTTTTCTTCTGTGTACTGTTGTCCAACTATTTGATTCATTATTTAGAGCAGTTAGAGTATTATTGCTTATTTCATTTTGTTCGTGCTGTGACCCATTTTGATTTCTTGACAGGGCAGGAAGATCTTTGGTTTTAGGACCAGATAGATTTATAATATTTTGCATTATTTTCCTTTGTTCTGATTCATAAAATGTTGCATCTCTTATTTCAGGTTTTGTTTTAGAACCACTGGGAATTTCATTATTTATGATAGTGTCTTTACACTCTTTACAGTCTTTTTTTTCTTTATTATTTTTATTTTGCCCTTCAAGGATATCTATAATTTTTTGTTTATCCATTATCATAGTTTCTTTGTCATTAATTATTTTTTTGTATAATACGATTTGTTTTGCCAAACTTACTTTTTCGTATATTATAGGTTTGCATTCAATGCATAAATATAGTAATATTCTGCTTTTTAGTGAAAAAACTCTTGCCTCAGTAGCTGATATATTAGCACAAGTCATACAGAAGAAATTTTCACAAATTTCACATATTGCAAAAGTATCTAGACTATCTTTTTTGCATTTAAAACAGGAGCACATACTGGACATGTATTCACTTTTCACACACTTTCATATGACTACCCAATTCTATACTTCTATACAATTAGAACCATTGTCGTCCGATAATATGAGAATCTTGTTCTTATTTTCAGTACTTCTGTTTAATGTTTGTAATTGTTTTCCTCCTGATTTGTCAATAAGTGTATTATGATAATCCTTTTGAGTTAACTTGTTTTCCTTAATATGTTGAGTTTGTATATGTATCTTACTTTGTGAGGAAGAATTTATTTGTGCACTTATATTTATAACTTCATTTGAGTGAATTACAATCTTTCCTTCATTCTTGGTGTGCTTAATGCTGTTTATACAATGAGTTTCGGGAGGATTTTTTTTGCCTGTAGAGTCAGTTTGAATAATTGTGACCTTTTTTGTATCACCCCGTATATCAACTTTGGATTCATTTAATATTTTGGCACCTTTGTTTATTTTACACATTTCCATATCTATAGCAGTGGATACATTCTTTATATTTTTTTGTGTTCGTGTACCCACATTTTTTGTTGTTTTATCATTTTCTTTGATGTACTTTTTTAGCTCATTACTCTGTCTATTTAACTCACTGATAATTTTTTCCTGATCGCTTGTGAGTGTTGTTAACTCTTCTTCCGTCTTTAAGGCCTCTTGCATCAATAGTTCACTTTCATTCTTTAATTTTCGTATGTGTTTACTTTTCAATTCATTGTCATCGGTAAGGTCGTTTATTGTTCTCTCCAGAATTGAATTCTGTTCTTCATCATTTAAATAGGTTTCCTCGGCCGATTGGCAACAAATAACTTTATTTTCTTTTACATGCTTGATTGCGTTTTTATATTTCGGTAAACAGCACTTATGTATAACATTAAAACACTTTACACAAACATAATGAATAAAAGGTCTATTTTTACAACATTTGTAGTTAATAGTTACGGAGCTCTGAGAGCTGCTGTTTGCACCCGAAAACATGTTCACTTGTATATAGTTGGTTATGCTATATGTATAAGTAAGTAAGTAATTTATTTAAATAGGAAATCCTAATATACATATATCTAAATACATTTCACTTAAAAACATATCACAAATTATTATAATCACAATATAAAAACGGAGATAATAAAAGTAAATCAAATTTATAATTATTAAGAATATGTGAGTATATAAAACATAATAATTACATAATAACATAAAATCTAAAATAAAATAAAATAAAACAACAGCAAATCACAGTTCTTTTATGTGCTTGATTAAATTATATTTAAATTGTTTGACCGAAGGACTGTTTTTAATTTCAGGTGATAATTTATTAAATTTATCAATGCCTTTGAAGAACAAAGAGTTCATGGACTTTTTTTGATGCACTTGGTTTAAATGTAGATTATCTCTAGATCTTGTGAAATGCTCATGTATTTCATGATTAAATGTAATAAACTCTTCAAAATAGCTAGGTAATAACTTGTTCACAGCTTTGTAAATAAAAATCATTGCACTTAGATAACGTTTGTTTGACACGTTTAACCATTCTAGAGTTGAAAGCATAGTATTTACTGGAGTGAACCTGTTGCATTTAAGTATTATTCTCATACCACGGTTTTGTAATTTTTGTAATTGAGAGATTTTATTAAGGTCAAAGAGGTACATTACTGTTGAGCAGTAGTCAAAATGTGGTTTAATAATGGTGTTATATACTATAATCTTAGTTGAAGTTGATAGATGGTGTGAAATTCTAGAGAAAAAGTACATTTTTTTAACAATTTTTTTATATATATAGTGAAAGTGGCTGGAGAACGTCAATGTATTATCTATTTTAAAACCTAGATATTTCATTTCTGTCACAAGCTCAATAGTTTCACCATTAATTGATAAGTTGTATATAAACGCATTAACTAATCTTGACATACAAGGAAAAATTTTATCATATGCTGATGACACTGTGCTTATATTTCGCGGAGCAACCTGGCAAGAAACAAAAGAAATGGTGCAAAGAGAAGTTAAGATAGTAAAAAATTGTCTAGATACTCTTAAACTATCGCTATATATTACAAAAACCAAATATATAGCTTTCTCTATTACTGCAGCAAACCGTCCTAACTTTAACACCATTAAAATTGACAACCTAAACGATGCTATTAAAGAAACAGACAACATCAAATATTTAGGCATAATTATTGATAAACATTTAAAATGAGATGAATATGTAATATACTTAACCAAGAAACTTAGAGGGCTCATATATAAATTTTATCTACTAAGAGAAATATTAAATAAAAAAATGTTGCAGACAATTTACAAAGCAATAGTGGAGTCTTTACTAAGATATGGTATATTGGTGTGGGGAGGTCTATATAAGAATGCCCTAGAAAAATTAAATGTGGTACAAAATTATATACTAAAGATAATAAATAAGGAAAACAAATACTATCCAACCAATCTGTTATACAATGAAGAGATTCCCAATGTGTTCACTCTATACATAATTTGCATCTGCACTTTCATACATAAAACCAATTTGAAAGATATCATCACACATAAGCATGAAACAAGAACCAAAGCAAATCATCACATAAAAATACCAACAAGTCACAAAAGCATAAACCAAAGATTTGTAAATTACTTGGCTCCTAAGTTCTACAACTTATTACCATAAGAAATTAGGTATGAAACTAATATAAAAAAATTAATTTCACTGAGTAAAACATATAAACACAAATTTCCCACACTCTATAAAATACCTAGATAACACCTAACAGCTTTAGGAGTTATCTAGGTGCAAATTCTAAAACGGATGGAATATGTCACAGTATAGCCCAGTATATTAAGTATATTAATTGTATTTTCTCTTTTTCATTTTCTCTTATTTTTTTTTGTCTTCTCATCTTTCTTTCTCTTTTTATGTTGTGTTATTGAATTATTAGATAACATATGTACATATATAACTATCATGTAGTAGAATAGGAGGTAGGGTTAAGAGGTACAGGTGTTCCAACACCTAGGTGCCACCGGAAACAATATTATGAATTCATCCATTTACTTTTATGAAATGTATATATATATATACACGTCTGGCCACTCAGTTGTTTCGGATACAATTCAGTAAGTTACACCAACTCCCCTAACAATTTCGACTCCCATAATCACGTTAGTACGAGCTGTCCGAGACGGAGCGTCGACCGTCGACCGGTTCCTTTCAGGGGAGATGCGTGCAACTTACTGAACTGTATCCGAAACAACTGAGTGGCCACACGTGTATATGTATATCTTATAACATATTATTATTATAGTATTATTATTATTATTATTATTAATAATTCAAAATTTTTAACAAACGAAAACAAAATCAAAAGTATCCCCAAGCACAGCATGGAGCGGAACTTCCGCTGCCAATGGCTTCATCTCGATAGAGTATCTAATTAACTTAACCTATAACAACTAATATAAACACTTCTGATGAAAAGATAAATTTGATTCCCAGTAACTGGATTTCTTGCACACTTGGAATTGTCTCACTAGGTTCACCATTGTTCAAATAACTATCGGAAATTTTTAAGCACAATTTTCAATATGTAATTTGCAAAAGGCACAAAAACAAACCAAGATAAATACACCATGACACTAATGACACATAATATGGAATGATCTCTCCAAGGTGATACATTGCGAGGTTTGGTTATATGAATTTAAATAAAATCTAATTCAGTACCCATTTTCTAACTAAAATTTCATTTTGACTATCAATAAAAATATTATACTTTGGAAATTGCCCCAGTATTTTATTAACTGAGCAACATAATTTTATTTCATAGTTTAAGTGTGAATGCATCAGATGCGGCTCACCTCTCAATATGCGGATCTTGTCCTTTTTGTTTGTTTATTATTTTCCTGCAGTCGCTTAGAATGTACTTAGTACTTGTCAACACGATGTAATGTAAATAAATAGGTCTATTTATAGTTAATAGTCTAAGTTTATAAATATTATATACAGTAGAACCCCGATTATCCAGATCCCGCTTATGCAGAACTCCGTATTATCCGAAACAGATTAGGTTTTTAGAATCTCCGTTTTATCCTCAATCGCACTTTGTCGCGCTCCATTTTATCCGGAAATAAAATAATTTAATATTGCTCTTTTTTTTGCAAATTAACAATTATTTAAAAAAAAAAACGCAACGCTCTAGACGTCTGGCAACTGTCTTTAGTATTTATATAGTCAATTTAACATAATGAACTAAATTGCAGACACAAGCAAATAATTTATGGGAGGTTCTATTTTTACAATGATAATTATTTTTTCAAAAAAGCAGCGACACCTGACCATGCCTCCTTGACTATCCTATTCACAAGTTTCAAAACTCTATTACCTATCATTCCTAATGACGAGCAAATCATATCATATAGCGATATTGCCACCACCTCCCTATCTACTACTTTTCTTACATTAAATTTTTCAATAATATTTCAACTTTTAAGTTGCTCACGGTAGTTTTTAAAAATCACAATCTACAAAACTCCATAAAGTATGCCACTTGCTTTAAATAAAAATTTCTTATTGCTGTTCATTACATTTCAAGGTAATTTGCAGCATTATAGACTATTTGCCCACTTTTTTGTATTTCTGCTACTGCGCACATGTAAGGACTTTTATTCAGTAATTTATAAACAGTAAAATTCAGTATATTTCAATATTTCAAAGATATTGCCCAAAATCCTATATAAATGGTACGGAATCCATTGACACGAATTAACAAAACAGAATTTTTGGTGAAACAGAGTAATGTTAAGATCATAGTGATTTTGCACATTTTATTTTACCTCTTATAAACATTGGAAACAGATTTGAAATTGTTTATGGCAACCGAAAGTTTTTTTGATATAAAATTTAACGTAATTTGCAATCAAGATATTTATAACGTTGCGCAATTTAATTTAAACATTTTTGATTAGCCAATTTTCCCACTAAAACAAACTCATCTGTCTAGTAATTATTATATTACAATTTTTTGCAATTGGAAAAATAAAATACCTTGTAGTGTGTATTCTTAAAATTAGTGATTACAGATAAGGATGGTAATAGAAAATTACTACCTCTGGTAGATGCAGACAAACAGTTACAAAATTCAACTGAATCCACTTGTACCATACCAAAGAGGACAGGAAGTCTATCTATTATATTCAGGAAGGTAAGGTATATGCGTAGGTTAAGAACCTGCCCCGTTCAAACACTTGATATTTTTTAGTTCTATAATTTAGCTGGAGTTAGAATGGAACATCTTTGTATAAAATTGGGTTTAACTGATATTGAATTAAAACAAAAAATATGGACTGTATTTGAGGATTCGATTCGTAACACTGATTTAATAAAAGATAGACATCTCGATCAACTGTTAATGTGTGCCGTATATGTGATATGTAAAGTATCTGGCAGTGCTTTGAAGTTCCAGGACATCATGAAATTTTATAGGGAACAACCTCAGTCTGTTAGTGACGTATACAGAGATGTCCTTTTAACTAGAGAGAGAGTGGATACTGGTAGGTTGGTAAATTTAATATAAAATGTAGGCAAACAAATAAGTCCTATGCATGTATATCGCATTCTGGATATCTTGGCTGTTGAAGTTAATTTGTCTTTTGATTAGAATAATTAATACGGACATATTCATTTTATCCTTTTTTATTTATGTTATAATTGTTACCTATATTAACAAATAGATAAAAATAAGACAAAAAAATTAAGTTGTAATATTGGACCACATTTTTATTTGATTAGAAATAAAGAAAATACACATTAAATTGAAAATTTCAATAAATATTTGTTGATGTGAAAATAAGAGAATATTTTATTATTTTTTTTTTAGGGCAATTATATTAATAAATTACTAAAGTTTAAAATATATTTTTCTTGCCAACATATCTAGTTACATTGTTGAAGTTATTGAATTTAGAATGGTTTTAAAAGGGTACCTGTCATTTTATTAAAGAGAGGTTGCTAATTAAGAGAAAATAATTTATCTACAGGGTGAATCTTAGAGTGGGGGGTCATATGTTTATGGGTTAATAGTACTAGTCGTCAGGAACATGAATCCGATTTTTTTGTAAGTTGTAAAACGGCCGAGTTATAAATTTAAAAAAAAAAAAATATTCACAATCCAAATGTAATTCCGGCGCCACTGGGCAAGCCTTTCCTGCACTTACGTGTGGCAGATCGACAGTGTTGCCATTTAATTAAAGCTTAGATGATATAAAACCAATCAATTACATTTACATTTTCACTTTTCATTATTAATCCAGAGATACCCAATCAAGAAAGAAAAATTAATCTAATTAACAGGTTTTTTGAAATACTTACGTAGTTTTAACTTCCATAATGAAAATTGTAATGCAAAACAAAATGAAAAAGCCGGCTGCATAATCTGCATAATTATCATAACACAAAATAAAAACATTTTAAAAACAGAATTGGATTATATTAGTTATAGGACCTTTTATCACTTTTGCCAGTCGCTAAGAGTCGCTGAACCATTGCTCCTTTATTAATTGCTGACACTGACCTAGTTACAAGCAGGTACATTAACAAAAGATAGCGATAAAGAATGTAAACAACCGATGGTGGCCGAGAGCCGGACGTTCATAGCCATACACGATATACGACTCGAGTATAGTGATAGTGAACGGTCAGGCAGGAGACAGAATCTAATGTGGTAAAATTTAAAGTGTAAGTTTTGTGTTTGTGTTTAGCGATAATAATTGAGTGAGGTGTACCTTCTCTGTGTATGTAGTTTTAGAAAAAAAACAATGTACACCAATCAAGATAAAGTTGATATGCTTAGAGCCTACTACTTGTCTCAGATATTAGTCGTTACTGTCACTAACGCATTCCACTGGCGGGGTACTCAAATTCAAATAATAATAATAATAAAAGTATTTTATTTTTATTACCAATTGACTATCGACCGAAGTCCTTCAGCCTGTTACAATTATTCACATTTTTTTGTTTAACATTTGTGTCATTATAGGGTATTGTATTAAATATGTATATAAAAAAAAAAAGAAAAAAAAACAATGAATGGGCAATGTGAATCTCATTGATTATTAAGTGCGGTGCTGTGTTCCCACAGCGTTAGCTCCAGATATTTCCTTCTGTTGGGTGTTCCTTGTTCCCTAATTTTGCAGAGGGGTTCAAATTCAAATAAAAAGGATTTAAACAATATTAATTTTTCATGGCGTGTTTAAAAAAAAATTGTAGTTTCATGTTCCTATCGTTGAAAGATGTCACCCCCTATGAATATGACCCCCACCTAAAGATTTACCCTGTATGTTTATGTATTTGTTGCAAATTGTCATGGTTTGGTAGCAAAGCAGCTAGACTGAACTCTGCCAAAACAAATAAAATAAAGACGAATATTAATATTTTTGACTTTCCTTTTGTTTTTTTCTCATTACAATTGTAGTTTCATTACTTCTAATAAAGAAATTGATTGTAGTGAAAAACTATTGAATTAAATCAGCGATAAAATTAAGAAACTAATTGTTAATTTGTCATGATTTAAAATATAAATTAGGCGAGCTCTAATACGGGACCTAAAATTTAAAGGGAAATCCAGGCCACAAAAAATTCCAAAGGAGCTCTAGCTAGGAAAACAATATCATATGAGTTTCCCATTATCTTTTAAGATGGGAGCAGAATTCATCACAGTTGCCACTGAATGAGCTCATGGTTTGATCCAATTACCCATTCAAATGCAGACCATGCTGATCGATGCTCAATTTCGAGAATGAAATATTACTGATTTATTGGCACATCTAAACTTCAATTCTCTGATTTAAATTCATGTTTTACTATTTGATAAATTCTACAGACCGTAAAGCTAAAAGTGTTATATTTTGAGTATTTTAGTAAAAGGCTTGCAAATCTAGTAGGCCAGGCATCATTTAGATTAACATCGTTTTAAATCAATTAAAAGATTTTACTGTTGAAATCAGTTCATTATAGGCCTCTTTTGGATTTTTCCCTCTCGGCCGCCTCCTGAAACACCCCCAAATTTGGGGCAATATTGCTCAAAAATCATTTTTTGTCAATATCTCGATTCTGAATGGTCCTACTAAAAAAAAAGATGGTTATCAAAGTTAATGATAAGTATATTCTCTACCGAATTGGTTCAGATACATTTTTACGTAGTATTAATATTCTTGGAGTTAAGGGGGAGAGAAGTCAAGCATCATATCGCATCCGCGCTGTATATCGACACTTTTATATATTTCCACGCTTTCTACGTACTATTACGTTTAATTTTTATTTTTATTATCAATTTAGAAATTACAAATGTCTACAAACTATCGATGGTTACTACCAATATGCGCTTGTTTCCACACCACCTTGTGGTAGAGTGTTTGGCACGTTCTTTTTAAGTGGTGTCCCCAATATGCCTAATACTTTTTTGTTCATTTGGTTAACTTCTAATTCTTTTATTCTCTACTGTCAATGCATTATATTAGTTTGGATTTCTTTGAAGTTGAAAGTCCAAGAGGGTCCCTTACTTCAATAAAATTGCGAGTGTCGGTTCCATTATCGTCTGCATCGTCGTCAGATTCGGCCTTCTCGTGTTTATCGTATTCCAAAAAAACTGGACCAAGATGTTTTATTATTTGTTCTGGATGTCAATGATATTCGTGTACAAATGTCGAAAAATATGTAGATGACTTAGATCAAGTCATCTACATGGCGAAGAAACCGAAGATAAGGTTTTTTGGAACACGATAAACACGAGAAAGTTGAATCTGATGACGATGCAGAGGATATGGACACTCGCAGTTTTATTGAAGCAAGAGACCCTCTTGAACCTTCAACTTCAACCCAGTATTTTGCCATCCCAAAATTTTGAAGTAAAAATATCAATAATTTATAAGCACAGCACTTTCTTGATTTATTATTAATCAAGCTTTATTTAGCGCAGAAAAATAAAATGTTTATTGGAACTTGCATATTACAATGTTAAACAGAAATAATGAAGTAGAAGGCGCAGGCATGACGAAATAAAATAGATGCTTAAAGAATGAGTATGAGCGACGTCTCGTGGGGAAGTGGCAACACTCATTCAATTAAAAATGGTCCTACTCTTGAGTTGTGTGTAAATGATATCTACTTTACAAATAGTTTGGGTAACTAGAGAATGTGTAGAGCATTTATTTTGTGGTGAAAATAGTCTGAAAGAGCTTAAAAAACTAACAATTTAATGTTAGTGTTTTAAATTTTCCCGGGGTAGGACCCCCAGACCCCCCCTTACATGTAGGGCATTCAATACCCCCCCGGACTCGGTATGCCTTGCCACCCCAGTTAAAAAGCTGAAGTTACACCCATGAACTAATGGCAGTAGAGAATAAAAAAAATTAGAAGTTAACCAAATGAACAAAAAGAGGATTAGGCATATTTGGGACACCACTTAAAAAGAAAGTGCCAAATGCTGTACCGCAAGGTGGTGTGGAAATTCGTATATTGGTAGTAACCACCGATAGTTGTAGACATTTGTAATTTCTAAATTGATACTAAAAATGAAAATTAAATGTAATAGCAAGTGGAAAGCGTGGAAATATAGAAAAGTGTCGATATACAGCGTGGATGCGAAACGATGCTCGACTTCCCTTGCCCATAACTGCAAGAATATTAATACTACATAAAAATGTGTCTGAACCATTTCGGTAGAGAATATACTTATCTTTAACTTTGATAACCATCTTTTTTTTTCGTAGGACCATTCAGAACCGAGATATTGGGTAATTTGGGGGTTCCGGGGGGTGGTCGAGGGGGAAAAATTAGTATGTCTAAAAGAAGCCTATAATGGACCTGGTTCCAACAGTAAAATCTTTTGATTGATTTAAAATGGTTTTTACGCGCCCTGAACTCCCTAACGCCTGGCCTATAGGTATACTGGTATACTATATTTAGAATCAAATATGCCTGTGCTAAATTTACATAGGCATAACATAACAGATAATAGTTGTGCCATTTTTCACATGTTCTCATACATCACCGAGGAAGAAATTCAAATTATCGCCAGATAGTTCGGTGCACTAATTCTCTGAAAAATTGTGTGAATTTATTTATCCCTGCATACGAAGAGCGCTCATCAGGGTTTTTAAGAGATGTCCACTCTGTCCCTTGGCATTGTCTCAATATTACACTTTTACCTTTACGATTTGTTATTAAAAAAGTTCCTTGAACAAAAATTGTTATTACTTGTCGTTAATTAATCATTAAATTATGGACTTATCTTTATTTTAGATGGAACAATCATTGAAGCTAGACGTAGTGATCTTATTTATTTCTATAATTCCATTTATGTTGATGTTATGCAGAAGTTTGCTGTGAAATTTAGAAGCTCAGTGCAAGTAAGTTTGTTTGTACTACTTCCTTTGCAAGACCTCACTATTTTGTAACAAATTCTAGAACAGTGCCCTTCTCTTAAGCCCACTTCCTGCAATAAAAAGAGATTTAGTATCTCCCAGCATACAAGTATTAGGAAATGTTTTTGTGAAGCCTCTTGATAGTCCCTCAACTGCTACTGGAACCAGTTTTAATTACTTCTTTAGTCGTAGTCCTTCAAAGGTATGTAATAATATTAATAAATGTTTTTCATACACGGTGAAAGTTCCAAAGTTAAAATAACTGCCATGTGTCAAAAATAATCCAAATTTCATGCAATATCATAACCATGAATGATAGTTGGTAAATTTTGAAGAATTTTCATAACATTGCCAGTTAAATCATAGTTGCTCTGTAATACTGGTCTGGAATCAAACAAATGTCAGCTGAAATGTATTTTTTACAATTACCATTGAGTAAATAATAATAAAGAGGAGCAACTGTCAAGGTTTCGATATTTTAGTATTGTATTTTTTGTCAATAACTACAGAATTATCTTCAATATTTAGGGCTATGCAACCAAATTACAAATACCTTTCCGTAGCACTAAAAATTATGACAATTCTGAAGCTATTCGCAAAAAAATGCAATACTAAAATCTCAAAACCATGACAGTTGCGCCTCTATATTCTTCCTTTATTCATTGCAATTGATTAATTGTTTCATACTGTCAATACTGTTAAGTCTGATTATATAAAGTAAGTTAGCCATTGTATAACCCAGTAATTATTGATCTGCCCCCGTATATTTGGTATCTCGACTGTTAGGGATATTAGGATATTAGGCGGTTGGCAGAGAGGGAATGACAGTTAAGTTGTTAGGTTAGTTAGGCGGGAGAAGAGTGGAGTTGAGGTTGTGTAAATGTAAAGAAAATTTAAATAAAAGTATTTGTGAAGGATCCATTATTTAGTATTACTCTCGCAGAGGCCAAGCCCAGTACATGGTGTCAGATGTGTACAAATACTACTATTTAAACGCAACAATATTCATTTAAGGATACTACCGGCACAAGAAAGCAAAAAAATGGAGACGTTAAAAGAAGAAAATGCAGCTCTTCGTAATAAAATGAACCTTCTTGAGGAGAGACTAAATCAAATCCAAATATTTGGAGGTACTACTGCAGTCAATTATGTACTATCGCGGCCGAAAAAAAGTAATCGATTTTTTATCAAGTAGTATGTTTTTTCGAAAAATTTTCCTTTGTAAATGGGAGTTTTTACATCAGTTATGTCATTTAAATTATTTTGACAAGAAATCATTGGTGGGGTCGTATTTATTAAAAAAAAAAACTAATAAGAAATAAAGTTGTTAATACTTTTTAATTATAAGAAAACAATTAATTAGTATGGATTTGAGAGAAGCAGAAAAAGGCTACATCATCGCCAAACTTGGAGAAGGGTGGTCTTAACAACGCATAGCAAATGAAATTAATTGCAGGAAAGGCACAATTCAAAAACTAAACAAAAAGACAGAATACCTTCCGCTATTATCTGTTTTGTGCAAACTATTCATCGAACTTATGACCCCTGGTGCGGTAAACTCGCTGTTGACAATTGCAGCAGGAACTGAAATATCTTTTCGTCGGAAAAGACCACTCACTCCCAATAACTATCGTTTTCATTAATAAAAGTATTTTCAAACTGCATTCTTGCCTCTTTATAGTTAGTCGGGGCTTCTTAGCACTGGCACAGTTAAATAGACCTTGCTCTCGCAACTGCGCATTTTCTTGCTGTCCTAACAGATGCTGGGAAGTTGGTTTGCCCTTTGGCTTCAATAGAATTAGAAAATGGGTTTAAATTCACATAGTTAATACCAGGGTATTGTCGTTTTCTAGAGTACTCTTTCTTGGCCGCCCAGACCCACTGCCCTGCTCAGATCATGAGTTTCTATCCGCCTTTTGTTTAGTTTTTGAATCGTGTGCGTTTGCTGCAATTAATTTCACTTGCTATGCGTTGCTGAGACCACCCGTCCCCAAGTTTGGCGATGATGTAGCCTTTTTCTTCTTCACTCAAAACACGATAAGGCATGATTAAGTAATAAAAAATTTATTTTTGCTTAATATGACAATGACATTGACACTAATAAAAAAAATATTGGGATTGATGCGACACTGAATAGAACCATAGTTACAACAGGAAAATCAGTCGATTACTTTTTTTCGGCCGCGATAGTACCTCCACCAGAAAAATTTTCGTTTGAACCAACCGAGTGGAATCAGTGGCTCACTAACTACGAAAGGTATAGAAGTGTTACTGGATTGATTAACACTCGGCAGAATACACAAGTTGACAGCTTTTTGTTACACATGGGACCAGAAGTTAACAAACTATTGGACAGTATTAACCCAACTCTAGTGACCAATTTGCAAATTATAAAAATCTAATAACGTTTTTTGATAACTATTTTCTTAAGAAAGTCAATGTCATTTTTGAAAGGGCCAAATTCAACAGAAGGGTCCAACAAGATGGTGAAGGCATGTAAGACTTCATAGCTGCTGTGCAGAACTTAAGCAAAACCTGCAATTACGGAGTCATGGTTGATGACCTTGTCCGGGACAGATTAGTAGTAACAGAGATTATAAAGACTCTAGATAGTTACCGTCAATGTATTTACTGGACGCGGCAAAAATGGATGCAGAACTCAAGTAATTTGGAAGCAGGCCACCGAAACTTAGATTGGCGCAGATGATGTTCGTTCATAATGTGCGTAACACATTATGAATGAATATCATCGGCACTAGTTTAAGTTTCGGTGGCCTGCTTTCAAATTACTTGAGTTCTGCATCCATTTTTGCCGCGTCCAGTAAATACATTGACGGTAACTATCTAGATCTTCATAATCTCTGGTATGAGAGACAACAAACTATCTGAGACTCTACAGTTAGACAATAAACTAACTCTGCAAGCAACAAAATCAAAAATGCTGCAAAGTGAACGTGTTAAACTCGAAAACAAATGTTTACGAGAGGCAAATGAAACAACAGCGTGTAGGCTTCACAAAGAAAACAGGAAGAAAGAACAAAATGAAAACTATCAACCCAAATATTACCCGCAGTGTGGAAGATGTGGTCAAAAACTAAACCACAATCTCAAGGAATGTCCTGCCTTAAAAGTTAGATGCACAAAGTGTAATATTAAGGGTCACTTCACTAAAATGTGTAAAACACGTAAAGAAAAGAAGTATGTAAGAGAAATAGAAGGCACTTCGTCAGAAACCTCAAGCACTGAAGATGAAACCGAACAAGTTCGACAAGTAATCTGTGAAATCAGAGGCAATGGACAGAATCAGTGGAAAGTACAAATGAATGTCGGTGACCAGGTGATGAATTTCAAGATTGACACTGGTGCAGATGTCAACATTTTAAGTAAAGAAAATTTTGATGAGCTTATAATCAAGCCTAAGTTGAAGAAAACTAGCACAAAATTAAAGGGTCCAGGTGACTTCATTATTCCAGTTCTAGGAAAAATTAATATTCCAATCACATTTAAAGGCCAAACACAAAAACTGAAAATGTTTCATAGAAAATCGATACAGTCTTATTGGCAAATCAGCCATAGAGAAGCTAAACCTGATAAAAATGATGGAAAGAGTTGAAAAGGAAAAGTTTTCTGTTTTGATGTTAGACGATGTTTGCAAAGGTTATCCACAACTATTTAAGGGCACCGGCAAATTAAAAGATTTCGAACATAACTGTTGAGTGCTTGCACTCATGGTGAACCGTTCATGTTCTACATACTATATCCTATATTAAATTTAATCAAGGAGTTGTAAAAACCATAGTGAATGTTGTAAACAAAAATTATATATAAACAAATTATGTTTTTGAACGAAGCATTTTTATTACCATTATTAAACAAAAATAGGGTCAACCCCAACAATAACATCAAGCTAAGTAATGATGCTAAACCATTTTTGATAACAACTCCTAGACGCTTCCGCTGTTGGAAAATGTTGAGGCAGAACTTAAACATATGGTTGAGGAGGACATAATAGAAGAAATAGGCGTGAACAATCCAACACTGTGGTGTTCTCCCATGGTTTGTGTATTGAAGAAAAATTCACAAATAAGGATTTGCACTGACTTTACGGAACTTAATAAATATGTTCTTCGAGAAAAAATTATTTTGCCAACAGTGGACCCAACACTAACCAGTGTTAGAAATGCTAAATTTTTCTCAAAACTAGATTGCACATCAAGCTTTTGGCAACTTTCTTTGTCGGAAGTATCCAAAGACTACACGACATTTTTAACTCCGTTTGGGCGATTTAAATATAAGCGAGTACCATTTGGTATATCGTCGGCTTCAGAAGTATACCAACAAGCAATGAACAAATTATTTGGTGGTACACCTGGAGTGTTAGTTCACATGGATGACATTACAGTTTTTGCAAGCACACAACAAGAGCATAATGTTACACTCAGAAAAGTTTTAAATTTACTACAAGAAAAAGGACTAACACTAAACAAGACTAAATTCCAAATTGGAATCACAGAAATCAGCCTACTTGGACAAAATGGACTAAAAATGATACTAACATCCAAGCCATAACAGATTTTCCAACGCCTACAAACGTGATGCAAGTCAGGCAATTTTTAGGGCTTATAAATCACTTGACAAAGTTTTTGGACAATATGGCTGAAGAGACCAAGGTGTTAAGAGACCTTTTGAAACAAACCAATATTTTCCAGTTCACAGAAGAACATAAAGACTGTTTCATGAAATTAAAAAAACTCTTTACAACTGCTCCAGTTTTAAAACTGTATGATGTGCACCGTAAAACCAGAGTGCTTGCTGATTCATCTTCTTACGGCATTGTAGGATGCCTAGAACAGCTGCAAGAGGGTGGTCGTTGGGCTCCGGTCATGTATTGCTCTAAAAGTTTAAGTCAAACGCAACAACATTACGCACAGATAGAAAAAGAAGCATTAGCTTGTGTATGGGTTTGTGAACGATTAGACCAGTTTTGATTGGAAAAAAAATGTATCATACAAACTGACCACTTGCCGCTTCTGAGTATATTAAAAAAAAAATCTATTAATGATTTGATGGGCGAGATGGTAGCGTACCTGCCTCTCACCCAAAAGTCCTGGCTTCGAATCCCGGTCGTGGCAATGGAAAATACTGTGAGAGGGATTTTTCCATTATACACGGATATTGGATGTGTGTCCCTGGTCTTTAAATGTGTAGCCCCCTCCCGCACAAGGCTCTTCTAGAACCTTCTGGGATAAAGGGGGTCGTAATTACATGTGTATTTATTTGACAATCCGACTTCAGAGATTTCGATTACGCTTGACCAGATTTGACTATGATATAGAACATGTTTCAGGTAAATCTTTTCATGTGCCTGATGCATTATTAAGAAGTTCCTTAATGGAAGGAAAAGATGATAAGGATGTTCTAGACGAAAATATTTGCCAGCAAATCAACATTATTCGTCAAGAAATGGAGACAAACTTAGATACAATTGAACATATGATAAGTAATAGACAAAATGAAGAAATGAAGCAACTAAGAGAATACTGCAAAAAGGTTGGCCAATAAAGAAAAAAGTGAGCAAAGAATGTCTAATTTTTTATAAATTTCGAAATGACATTACGATATATAAAGATGTTCTATATTATAAGAATAAATTTATTATACTTAACTCAATGTAACATGCTAAGAAAAATACATGTTGGGCACCACGGTATCAATAGTTGTATTGCAAGAGTGAAAGAAACAATTTGGTGGCCCTATCAACGTTTAATACCTAAATTATTAAGGCTGTGTCAACGATTCAGTTAACCATTCACTATATTCAGAAATAGTTGGAGGGAACGACCGATATTCGATTAAGTCAACCAGCCGCTATCACAACATCTGAACTAGCTCGTGGCCGTTGAATTTAACGCAGGTCGGGACAAGCTTTTAATATATCTATATCTCGATATCGATAGATTAACGGTAGCCGTCGACAATGAATGCTTCCTCGTGTACAGGCTTCGCAATACCCTGAACTAAAGATACAACACTATATTTATTTATTTATTTATTTATTTATTTATTTATTCTCAACAGGTTAGAACCCAGTACCAGAGAAAGCTTAAAAAAACAACAAAATATTACACTACATACAATGTACAATACTACAAGTTTACAACCTAAGACTAACAGACAATAACTTACATATTAGTAAAAAAGTACTTTACAACTTGTTTCCTGAACATATTTTGGCTATCATTAATTATATCACAGTTATTGAATAGATCATTTCGTAGATTGTTATATAAGATACACATTCTTATAATGGGCGACTTAATATATCTATTAGTACGTGGGCAGTCATAAGTAAAAAGACTGGAGGAACGTGTTCTGATATCAGGTACTTTAAAGTTGATTTACGCAAGCAGTGAACTATCATCAATTTTATTATGTAGTAATTTATGAAGTAACAATAGTATAGTGACCTTCCTTCTTGCTTCTAGAGTGAGGTATTTATAATCTCTACACATGTGTAAGTAGGGGATATTGATGGGGTATTCACCATGATCCTTAAAGTGTAAATATTTTAGGAATTTGTGTTGGCACCTTTTAATAGCATATATATATTTATTGTAATAAGGATCATAAATAACAGTGCAGTAGTCAAATTTACATCTCACATAGGTATTATACAGTAATTTAATGGTATATGTATTATGGATTTCTCTACTATTTCGTATAATGAAACCTAGCATTTTTAATGCACTATTGGTTAAATTATATATAGAGACACTATGCACAATACACAATTCACTTTAGACTCCTGCCCAGACAGGATTCGTTCACTCTTCTTTGGCTTCAGCCGAATGGTCAAACCGACGCACAATGCGAGGGTCGTTAGTTATGGGGTCAACACAAATACTAGACTACTACTAGAATGCAATAAAAGAAGACATAGGTAATAAATAAAGATATATAATTAATAATCATCATCATACATATAAAGCCTCACCTAGCAAGGTCTACCACCATAACCACGATATCCCCACAAGGGGTCAGCGACTGTGACGGCCGCGCTTAAAGGAGAGTGATCGATTGCCGAAAGAGAATTATTACTTGGACACGAATTGGCAATTTAGTGAGTGGGGTTTAATGTTTTATGCTTGAAATAGATACTATAAATTTATTGTAATATTCTCCAAAATGATATACACCGTTAGACGTCCATGGATCTTTCAGAAAAGGAAATTCTCTTCGAATGTGATTTCACGAGGCGGTCACCTGGTATATATACGAAAGTGCCCCGGTACCATTTCAAAACGCCCACCAGTCGTTTCAAATTCGAGTATTTCACTTTTCAAGTCCTAAAATCTAAAATGGTGCTAGCAGACACGATCCCGGCAGAGACGATGACCAATGAGAAGGCGCGGCCTGCTCAACCTCCCATGGAAGCCTTTGGCCACGGACTCACGAGGAATTCCAGAACGCGAGGGTAGAGTGAACCTATTCTTCCATAGACCAGCGCAACCACGAAGGTGGATCAGTCTATGGTAGATCTGATCAAGAGACAACTGATCTACGGTAGATTCACTCTCGCGCCTATGTGGATTCTTCACTCGTGATCCGTTAGACCGGCTTATGAAGATGATTACCTGCGCTGTAATCATCTTATAATTAAAACCCCAGTCCGTCCATAGAGGATTCGGCACTGGCAGAGGATAAGGCATATCCTTGGTCGTCTCTGCATGCTACATCGTGCCTGGATGCATTCGTTCAAGTGGGGATAATGGCCTAAAAAGGATAAATGGAATTTGGAAAGTGTACTGAAAATCGACTTATAATTTATAAAAAATCCTGATATGCACGAAATCATGCATATCAGGCAAAAATGGAATTTTGGGGTTTAGGAACTGGAGTGAAAATTGTGATATTTTTGATAAAAAAATGGTGCATATGGAACGGATGTTCCATACACACCATTCAAGCCTAATGCTTGTATGCTTATGACTAATAAAGGGATTTTTTTGCTTAAAACTACTCATACGCCTCCTGCTGCGTTTGTTAACAGCCCCACATAAAAAATTTTATCCAGGATTAACTTCAAAAATGTCACACCTGCATAAAAAATAGTAGTCAGGAAACTGACCACATGAATCTAAGAGAATTGACAAAAGTACCATTTGAACATGTGGCCACAGATCTTTTTATTTACAAAAATATAACATATTTGGTCGTACAAGATTGCTACTCAAAGTATCCAATTGTTAAACAACTGCAGAAAACCAAAAGTGAAGATGTTATCGAAAAACTCAAAGATATTTTTACCCAATTTGGAATTCCAAGAAGACTTTACTCTGATGGAGGTCCACAATTTGTAAACTACAAATTTAAGAAATTTTCCAATACCTATGAATTTGAACATGTTACCAGTAGCCCCAAGTTTCCACAAAGTAACGGGCAAGCCGAACGAGCTGTAAGATTAGTAAAAAACCTGATGAAGAAGTGCGATGATTGCTATTTAGGACTATTGGCATATCGAAATACAGAATTGCCGTGTAGAAGCACCCCGGCTAAACTACTTTTTGGCAGCAACTTGAGGGAGGTATTGCCTATGAAATCAAGTAAACTAAAACCAGCCTTACCAAACCATCACCAAATTCAAGAGAAACAAAAAGTAGAACAACAAAAGTCTAAGATAAACTACGACCGAAGACATAGAACGAAATATCTCCCGGAATTAAGTGAAAATGACATGATCTGGATTCGTGATATGAGTAGACCGGGATGCATTGCAGCAAGCCAAGGAACCTAATTCCTATTGGGTTGAAACAGAAGAGGGACCTTTAAGAAGAAACAGAAAATTTCTAAGTAAGTTGCCAAAATTGGAAGCAAACAAGGAAGAGGATAATATTTTGACAAGAGATAACTCGGGCGAAAACAGTTCAGGCAATGAAAAAAGTGAAAAGCAGAGTATAGTGAGTGATAAAAGTGAAGGAATGAAAGAATAGCAGAGTATAGTGAGTGAGAAAAGTGAAGGAACGAAAGAAAATGAGAAGAGACGAATTGTGAGAAGACCAAAAAAATATGATGACTATGTTTGTTAAAGAAAAGGAAAATTATATACCAATTAATGTTTAGTTATTAGTTAACTTTAGTTATTGGTAAAACAAAACCAAAGGGATATGTATAACCCAGTAATTATTGATCTGCCCCCGTATATTTGGTATCTCGACTGTTAGGGATATTAGGCGGTTGACAGAGAGGGAATGAATGACAGTTAAGTTGTTAAGTTAGTTACGCGGGAGAAGAGTGGAGTTGAGGTTGTGTAAATGTAAAGAAAATTTAAATAGTCTGTATAAACAGACTTTTTTAAGTCTGTTTATACAGACAGCCGTACAATGGACTGTAATACGGATTTGATTCCATTGAATATAAATGTTCAGTTATCTTCTATAGTGGTTAGCTCAGATATGGTTTTCGACTGTTTAGTAAATCTAGATGTTAATAAGAGTGCTGGACCGGATAATATTCCAAACTACTTTCTTAAATTTTGTAGTCCAACAATGGCACTTCCTCTAAGCATTATTTATAATACTTCTTTATCCACGGGAGTATTTCCAGATAAGTGGAAGTTGGCCTATGTGACACCAATATTTAAATCTGGTGACAGATCCGATATTATTAGTTACAGACCTATATCTGGGCTTTCCAACATGTCTAAGGTTTTTGAATGTTTAGTGACTGGCATTATGTTTCAGTCCTTTAAAAATATTTTAAGTATAGAGCAGCACGGTTTCTATCAAGGCCGTTCTACGTGTACGAATTTAGCATCTTATAGTACTTACATATCGGATTCAATGAGTGAGGGATTCCAGGTAGATTCTGTGTACACCGACTTTAGCAAAGCCTTCGACAAGGTAAATCACCACCTGCTTATAAGTAAACTAGAAATGTATGGTATAACTGGGAAGTTATTATCTTGGTTAAAATCATATCTAACCGGTAGGATGCAAGTTATTAAAATAGAAGGTTATTTCTCTTTTCAGGTTGAGGAAACGTCGGGTGTGCCACAGGGATCTCACCTGGGTCCTATTCTCTTCTCGATTTTTGTCAACGACATTATCTCAGTATTTAAATCATGCAGGTACCTAATCTTTGCGGACGACCTTAAACTTTTTTGTCGCATCAAGTCACAAGAAGATGCTCTAGCTCTACAGAATGATTTGAATTCTTTACATCAATGGTGTATAAATAATGATATGAGTCTTAACGTTGCTAAATGTAAAGTCATAACATTTTCAAGATTAAAAAATATGTTAACATTTGGTTACGAAATTAACAATATTCCCCTAATAAGAGTTGATACAATTAAGGATTTAGGTGTCTTGTATGACAATAAGCTTTCTTTTGTCCAGCATATTGACCAAATTATTAGCCGTGCAAATAAAATGTCAGGATTTATAAAACGACAATGTCGAGATTTTAATAACGTGGAGGCAATTAAAATCCTGTATGTGTCATTGGTTAGAAGCATTTTAGAATACTGTGATAACATCTGGAATCCTCTTTATAACAGTCATTTATGTAGGTTAGAAAATGTTCAAAAGCGTATGGTAAAATTTTTAATGTTTAAATCGAATTGTCCGTTAGATAGTTTAAATTATATGGAACAGCTAACAAAATTTAATTTAGAACCACTAAAACATAGACGGTTCAAATCTCAGTGTAAATTTGGATTTAAAATTATACATAATGTTCTAGACTGTCCTGAAATTTTATCTTATTTTAATTTTAAAATTAAAACTAGTCATAATACAAGAAACTGCGAAATATTCGTATTAAATAAATTTCGAACTAATTACAATAAAAATTCAGTGATAAATAGAGTCCAAACTAGTCTTAATGTTATTGATGGTTTTATTGATATACAGTCGTGTAGCTTCAACAAGTTTGTGTGTACATTAAATAATTTGGATCCGTTTATTATATATATATAAATATTACATGTTAATGTTTATTTTTTTTTTTTTGCCATGTTATTGTTACAATTATTGTGATGTTAAATTATTTTATTTCTTTTCTTTTTTTACTGTTTGCTAAGTAACTTTTCTGTACTATTTGGGTTTGTCCTGTAATGTACCTACTCTAAATAAATAAATAAATAAATAAATAAATAAATAAAAAATAAACGTATTTGTGAAGGATCCATGATTTATTATTGCTCTCGCAGAGGCCAAGCCCAGTACAGCCATATCCTAAATATTGTGGAGATTAGTAAAGTAAGTTTAACATGTGACCTAACCTATCATTTTCAATTTTGCATCTGACAAGTTGTCAAACAAATACATCTGAGCAGCTGCTGGTGGATTTTCGATGTTTGTTATTTCAATTTAGGGACCTATACCAAATTATAAGAGGTAATCATAACTAAATTCTTACTAAACTAAACTAAAACATTAATTGATCCAGAACAACCAGGTCCATCAACGAATACAGGGAGTTCGAAAAAGTCAAAGTATTAATCATCTTCAACGACATGATGCTTCGTGGATTATGCCTACTGGGGATACCACGTTAAAAAAAACGCGGCCTAAATTGTACTTCTATGGTGGTGTAGAAAGGAGTAACAAATAAGGGTAAAAAATTAATAAACAGGGAAATTTTGTTCAAAAATAAAATTTTCCGAGAAATTGGCGAAAACGCTTACTTTTTACGCATTGTAGCACTAAAACTATGAGCCTTGGAAAAAATATAGGAAATTGCACTTTCTACATTTTTTATAATGACCTTAATCGACGTATCTCGCACCGGTACCGAGATAATCGCGAAGAAGCCATTTTCCACCTCTTAAAACCAATATGACGGCACAAGCGGCACCGCCCCCCTATAAATACTGCGGTTTTTGTTAACAAATTAGACATGGTAGACATTTGAAACAAAGTTTCTCCCAAGTAAACGGATATAATACTACAGACAAAAAAAGGACTTTTACTCAAATTTGATGCTAAGCAATACCAACTACTTGCAAAATTGGCCAAGATTTTAGAAAACAAGTAAATTACAAATTACAAAAAAACAAAACGATATTCTACACAAACACGTAATGATTCTGAACCGACCTATTGCCTAGTAATTGCGACAGTCGAGAAATATATACAGGAAGACAATATAAGTGCATTTCTAAATGAACAAATCATTAAGCTACTAAACAACCCACTATGTTAATCTGGGTTATTATAGCAATCCTTCGAAAAATGTAAAGAAAACCACCACACAAATAAATAAACAACAAACTCTCCACCAAAATGTATGATCTGTGGTGCAGATCACAAAGCCTGATCAATCAAATGCCCAAAAAGACCTACACAACCCATAGAGGAAATTCCTAACGCAACCATTAGATTACACTGAATAAAAAAATTAATGAAATAGCGTTAGAGAAAAAAGCATACACAAAAATTCATTCTCCAATCACAATTCATGATCTAATAGGGTGTTTTCACGTTTTTTAAAAACTCAAAAATGAAAAGTTCTTACAACATAAATAATCACTGACAACTTTTTTGTTTAAAATTGTTTTTTATAATAGTTTTAAGGCAGATATTAGTTCACAGGTTTGCCGCGAAAAACACCAAGTAGAGTAATGCTGGTTGCATATACTATTGTGACGTAATATTATCAACAAAGCACCTTATTAAGCTTATTTGTCATTATATTCGTGTTACTGTTATTTTTTTGTAGTAGTTAATTTAATTTAGTTTATTTTTGTATTTTAAAAGAGTAAAACATGTATGGATCGCAGAATAACTGGTGTTTTGTGCCAGGATGTAAAAATGTCTCTAATAAAACATTTTTAAGTGTCCCCCAGGATTATTCACATAAAGTTAAATGATTTAAAGCTGCCAGGCGTGATATGCCTGAATCAAAATCGAAGTTCTTCTGTTGCTCAGATCATTTTAATGTAAGTAAAAACTAATTAATAAAACAAGGCAAGTACCTTAACCTTAAAATTTTTGAGGCAAAATTTTAAATTTATCACAAATGTATTTTAGTTTTTAAAATTAATAGTAATGTCTACCATTATCTATTACATTTACTAAAGAGTATCTAACATTTTAATAATGAATTGAACAACAACAATCTAAATTCTTAAATCTACAATTTTGAGGTTAAAGTTCGTCACTTTTGATAAATTCGGGAACAATAAAAATATGTACACTTGGTAAATTGTTTGAAGAAGCTTTAACAAACCCCTCGGAAGTCATTTTTCACTTTTAATTTATATATAACACATTTTAAATTATAAAAACTTACAGGACAATACTGATGACACGCATATGACATAAACAGTCCGCCATATAAATATGGGCTCTGACGTCACAACCGTTTTAGAAACCCTTCAATAATTTGAATTTCAGTTGAATTTAATTAATAAATATTTAATTAATACTTATGATATAACTAACGTGAACACATTTAGGCCTACCTGTATATGTTTTACTATATATTAGTATGTAATTTGAGGTAAATTTCTATAGATGGAAAACACCCTATTATTAATACGTATGTCAAAAATAAACAAACCAAAGCACGTTAACAGAGAAGAATTGCTGCAAAAAAAAAAATTTGTTCAATTATACAATATAGACACCACAGTCGCTTTCTCAGGAAATCATATGTATTTACTAATATTCGACTTAGACAAACCATTAAGCATCTCCCCTACAGAACCTCTACATGGCGAACAAAATAGTCACATTCATGTTTTTTAACATATTATATGAGCTTTGTTCGTAGAACCGATTTGTGATAGTTTGATGACTGTAGAGATGTGATTTTTAATAGAGCTCTGAAATTTAAAAGTGCTTTGACTTAACACGCGCAACTCTACAACCAAATGCGCATGCGTCGGACAGTTTCTGATGGTTTCTGACTACTCTACGAACAAGGCTATGGTAACATAAACAGCTATAACACCAAAAAGCAAATATTATATAATTATATTGAAAACAACATTAATTGTGATGGATTTGAAAGGTAAAAGGATGCTTAGATATTACTGTGAAGATTGTCAGAAAGGAATAAAGTTAATTCCCAAAGTGCTAACCACCATTGATAACATGCAAGAGGAAATCAATACTCTAAAGAGTCGAGCCCAAAGCCCTTTACACGAAGAAACTTTAATCAACGAAATATATGAACGGCAAAGAAGAGCAAACAATGTCATGATATATAACCTACCCGAAAATAGCCCTGACAAGTGAAAGAAATTGCTACAGAAATCACCAACGAAGATATAAAAGTAGTAAGAACGATAAGAGTTGGAAACAAAAACAAAAATGGATCTCGTCCATTAAAGGTTGTCCTCCAGAACCCTGTGGATGCCACTTTGATTATAAGAAACAAGAGTGACATCAACAGAAACAGGAAGGTATTCATAGATTCAGATATGACTATTTTTCAAATGACCAATATGAAGAAGTTGAAAGAGGAAAACCAGAAAACAAAATGGAGGAGATGTCTTTATAAAATTTGTGAAAGGCGTACCTCAAATTGCAAAAAAAACTCAAAAAAGTAGATGTTCCTAACTCTATTTCACTGTATTATCATAATGTTGGCTGTATGAGTACCAAAATTATAGATTTCCAAAATTCAGTGCTTTGTTATTTTTATGACATTATTGTTCTGGTGGAAACTTAGCTCAATAACGAATTCGTAGATGATGAATTCGGTTTGACTGGTTATGATATCTTCCGACTAGATCGGGGTCCTCTATTAACAGGGAAAAATAGGGAAGGAAGTATTTTAATAGTTACAAAAAATAACTTAACTGCACAAATCATTAAAACACCTCCCACCACCGTAGAACAATTGTATGTCTTATTAAATTTGATATAAAACTTGAAAACCTTGCTCTCTTAAATTATGAAGAATATATTATGATTTCAAACATGCTAATTATTCATATAGGCTTAAATGACTTTTTGTCACAAGTCAATTGGATTTCTGTCTTGGACAGTTTTGATGCAGTATCACAATTGTGCGATATACTCTATGAAGGGATAAACTTGTTTGTCCCATTAAAAAAATTCAAAACATCTAACTTTCCTCCCTGGTTTAGCTCACAACTTAAACGAAATATTTGCGGTAAAAAGGTAGCATATAAACGATATAAAGAGACTGGAAACATTAATGATTACTATCATTTTACTGATCTACAAGCAGTTTGCCCAAGATTGCAAAGGGATTGTTTTAACACTTATATAAGAAATGCCTAAAATAACACATTCAAATTCCTCACATTTCTGGACATATATTTAAGTAAAAAAGGTTCATACAGGCTACTCTGAAAATAATAACAGTATAACCTCTTTGCAGAATACTTTTCCACTGTATATAAAGATGAACAAGTTATTCAAATTCCCGATTACCAGTTTTCAAAAAATAATGTAAATACTGCCCAGTATGTTGTTAATGTTAATGTTAATGGACCAGATGGTATTCCTCTATATTTACTAAAACATTGCATTTTCACATTAACTAATGCTTTGCCCTTTATTTTTAATATATCTGTAAAAACTGGTGTATTTCCAGATTTTTGGAAACATAGTTTTTTGTCATCTATTTATAAATCAGGACCAAAGGATGATGTGACCAATTATCGGGCAATTTGTTTGCAATCTGAAATCCCAAAATTACTAGACTATTTATCTTTCAACAATGTTTGTTTTAATTTGTCACATTCAATATTTGATATTTAAGAATTTTGAGGAATGTTTTTACGTAAAAATACAGTGAATAATATATATATATACAGGGTGTCCCGATTTTAAACCGACAAACTTCGGATACAGAAAGTTAACATGAAATTATGACATACCCCTTCTAATATTTCTTCTCTATCGAGCCTCCTAACGGAGATACAGGGTGTTGAAAATTCAATTTATTTTTTGTTTTTTTTTTAATAACTTCCACAATATTAAAGATAGGGAAACCAAACTTGGTACACATAGTTAGGTTGTGAGGGTCCATCTTTGCTATGGTTCAGAGTTGAACTGAGGCGCGCCAATGGCGTGCGGTGTGGTCACGTCGACATAATTTTAAGGAAAAAAGTATGTGCACTAATTTTTTTCGCAATTCTGATCAGATTTATATATATATATTCATAATTTACGGTTAATTTTCTAAAAAAACTTGCTCATGTAAAATTTTGACTGAGGCATTAGTTTTCGAGATATTTGCGTCAGAACAAAACGATGCACCAAAAACACAATTATCATGTCGGGAATAGTTCTGATGAAATCACGACATATCCCTTCTAAAATTTCTCTATAGCCATTCCTAACGGAAATACGGTGTTGATTTTTTTTATATTTGAATGTTGATAATTTGTTTATGTAATTTCGTAACAAACAAATTTTTCTTTTGACAGAAATAATATTGACTTGCAAAAGGCCTTAAAAACGCCTCATTGCAAAAGAAGAAAAACATTAAAAACATTAAATTGACAGTTCAGTTCAGTATATCCCTTCGAAAATCAGATTGAAAATAATTTTGAAAGGGCTATCTTAATTAATTAATTGTGTTTTTGGTGCATCGTTTTGTTCAGACGCAAATATCTCGAAAACTAATGCCTCAGTCAAAATTTTACATGAGCAAGTTTTTTTAGAAAATTAACCGTAAATTATGAAAATCTAATCAGAATTGCGAAAAAAATTAGTGCACATACTTTTTTCCTTAAAATTATGTCGACGTGACCACACCGCACGCCACTGGCGCGCCTCAGTTCAACTCTGAACCATAGCAAAGATGGACCCTCACAACCTAACTATGTGTACCAAGTTTGGTTTCCCTATCTTTAATATTGTGGAAGTTATTAAAGAAAAACAAAAAATAAATTGAATTTTCAACACCCTGTATCTCCGTTAGGACGCTTGATAGAGAAGAAATGTTAGAAGGGGTATGTCATAATTTCATGTGAACTTTCTGTACCCGAAGTTTGTCGGTTTAAAATCGGGACACCCTGTATATATACGGTGGTGAATTTTTCGATGCCCACCATTGGTATCTCGTAAACTATAAGGTATAGAGGATCGGTTAAATTAGACAAAAGTTGCGCTATTTTATGCTCTACAATTTTCTGCCAAGAAATACTGGATATCTTGATTCGTTCGCGGTTTATCATGAAAAAATTGAAAATCGTGATTCCAAAAAAATAATAATATCTTCTATACCATTCATGCGAACTTAATGAAATTTGGCAAGGTTATATTTTTGACCACTACCAATTGAATGGCGTTGATAGAAATTTTCTAAGCCATCTAGATATTGAGCAACTATAGTCAACTTTTTTTTTCTTATGGCCGCCATATTGGATTTTTACACCATTACTTAGAGAAAATAATTCTCTTTTCACCTATGCCACCAAAATAGACTGATGTTTTTAAAACATGTTAATATTCGAATTAATGTAAAAATAATTTATAAAATCCAGTATGCTTTGGAAAAATAATTGCAAGCAACATTGTAATCCAGACGCTATTATTAAATTGTACACTCGTAAAAAAATTACAGAAAAATTCCAGGTTATTTAAACTCCTACAATTTATAAAATAAAAATAGTATTATTTGTTTTCTTGACTCTTTAATAAATTAATTGTTTGTAATATTTAATTAGGAGTTTAAATAACCTGGAATTTTTCTGGAATTTTTTTACGAGTGTACAATTTAATAATAGTGTCTGGATTACAATGTTGCTTGCAATTATTTTTCCAAAGCATACTGGATTTTATAAATTATTTTTACATTAATTCGCATATTAACATGTTTTAAAAAAATCAGTCTATTTTGGTGACATAGGTGAAAAGAGAATTATTTTCTCTAACTAATAGTGTAAAAATTCAATATGGCGGCCATAAGAAAAAAAAAGTTGACTATCGTTGCTCAAAATCTAGACAGCTTAGAAAATTTCTGTCAACGCCATTCAATTGGCAGTGGTCAAAAATATAACCTTACCAAATTTCATTAAGTTCGCATGAATGGTATAGAAGATATTATTATTTTTTTGAAATCACGTTTTTCAATTTTTTTCATGATAAACCGCGAACGAATCAAGATATCCAGCATTTCTTGGCAGGAAATTGTAGAGCATAAAATAGCGCAACTTTTGTCTAATTTAACCGATCCTCTATATCTTATAGTTTACGAGATAGTAATGGTGGGCATCGAAAAATTCACCACCGTGTATATATACAGGGTGTCCCACTTAAGATGTATCCACCCTCCTAAAATCTTTATTTGTGAATCGATTTTTGAAATCTTTTTTTTGCTGGGTAGGACTTGGAAAACTGCATTTATGCTATACCTTACATTTTTAAAAAAGGTACATCATGACCTACTGAGAGTTTTTTTTAGCGAAATTTCGAGAAAAACTATTAGCGATTTTTTTAGAGAAAAACTAAAACCAGAATTAGATTCAGGACCTTTTAAAACCTAAGTGGTGTGAATTTTGCGACATTAGGATACAGGGTGTTAAAGAAAATGGAGAGGAATTTTTAACAACGGCAAACTTTTTTTTGTAAACAAAAGTAGTACTATTTTGAAATTATCAGTAATTTAACATTCTTCACAATTCTCTGGTTTATTTGAAGACGCATTAAGAAAAAATCGACAGTGGTAACGATTAAAAATGGTATCTAATTTCTGTTGATACGGTTATTGAAAACAAATAAAACAATACATTAACAATTAAAGCTAGTTAAACCATTCACTGGAAAAAAATATTGTAATAATCCTTTGAAAAAAACAAACGGTATTGAAAAATGCATAAGGGTGAATGGTGGACTCATTGAGAATAGTTCAATTTAATTATAAGTTGATTAATTTAATTATTTTTAGGAACCTTGTTCTTTTAATAATTTTGTCGTAGTTTTGTTACCAGTGATGTTTTTATTTTTACCATTTGTTTTTTCAAAGGATTATTACAATATTTTTTTTCAGTGAATTGTTTAATTAGCTTTAATAACTAATCTAATGTTAATGCTCTTTGTTACAATATTATGTAAATATTAGGATTAAGTAATTTTTATACTTGTCTATGTGGTGGCATGGAAGAACGTATATACGAATGTCACCTTTTGTGTTTGTATAATGTCTTTTGTACATATATAATTCACAATAAATATTTTTTCTATTCTATTCTATTCTAATGTTTTATTTGTTTTCAATAACCGTATCAACAGAAATTAGATACCATTTTTAGTCGTTACCGCACTGTCGATTTTTTCTTAATACGTCTTCAAATAAACCAGATAATTGTGAAAAATGTTAAATTACTGACAATTTCAAAATAGTACCGATTTTGTTTACAAAAAAAAGTTTGCCGTTGTTAAAAATTCCACTCCATTTTCTTTAACACCCTGTATTCTAATGTCGCAAAATTCACACCACTTAGGTTTTAAAAGGTCCTGAATCTAATTCTGGTATTAGTTTTTCTCTAAAAAAATCGCTAATAGTTTTTCTCGAAATTTCGCTAAAAAAAATACGTCTCAGTAGGTCATGATGTACCTTTTTTAAAAATGTAAGGTATAGCTTAAATGCAGTTTTCCCAGTCCTATCTAGCAAAAAAAGATTTCGAAAATCGGTTCACAAATAAAGATTTTAGGAGGGTGGATACATCTTAAGTGGGACACCCTTTATATATATAATAATTTCTTAATAAATATTAAAATCATGCTTTTACTTGACTCTTTTCAACGCCGTGATCCATGTCGCTCGTTTTCCAAATGTTTCCACACAGGAAAACTGTAAAACTTTATTTTACGGAATGTGTCACTAACACGACAGCCTAGAACACAACATTTATTTGCAGGTGGCTTAAATTTTCCATGCATGTTTCATTTATAACCGAAAAACACTATTAAATACTACTCTTCTCGTTCAAACAATAATTTTTATTATTTGACACTTTTAACAGCACAAAACATAGGATTTTGACAAATGGGAAATATTTGATATTAAAGAATTTTGTGGAATGTTTTTGCGTAAAAATACAGTGATCGCCAAACAGTATGCAGCATAGAAAACTTATTTATAATTAATTTCTCAAAAATTGTTTCTTGCTGAAAGTTAAGTACATTAAGAAAAACCATTTTTGATGTCAAATTTTACCTTTTATATGCAGGAAGTTCAAAAAGTATAAAAATGTTAATAACAAAGGTAAATAAATTTTCTCTAAAGATTTTCTAGTTACTGAGAGAATTGACACTAAATAGTACATTGTGTGCCTAGAGTAGGAAAAGCTTAATATTTCCGTACGACCATGAAGATTGCTTGTCGAGGCGTAAGCAACACGGAGTATGGAAATATGCTTTTACTACGAGGCATACATACTATTTTTTCTGAAACCGGATTTCCATACACCCTGCATTTTTTTGTCTTTCGGGTAATTAAAAAAACTTTGTTGTGCGTAGAATCTCTTGATTGGTTATCAACATCACAACCGTACACAGCACATCTCATTTTTGACGATTTTTTAACTTTTAAACAAAAATGTTCGCAACAATTTGACAATTCAGCCTGACAGTCGGGCGTTTAATAGCGTCCTAACTCACAGTGTGATGTCACGAGCTGCGTAATATCTTTTATTTATTATATCATGGCTAAACATCACTCTTTTATAAATTCAATATTTATTACTATTACATGATTGTTTTTAATTAATATTATTCTGAAATATGATGTAATAGATACATAGTTATTTGGCGGCCCATGTTTAAAGTTTCTGCATTTAGTAGTAGCCATTTCAATCACTGATGCATGCACAATTTAGAATAATTTAATATAATTTAAATTGTTATCTGTAATTAATATTTATTCTTGTTTGCAGGATTTGAAAGACATCAACAAACTTGTAAATAGTAGCGGTGTAACAGGTAAAAGGTTACTTATCGAAGGTGATATGGATATTCCATCAAGTAAAAGAATATCAAACCGAAAATTGCAATCACTAGTTGAAGAAAGACGAAGTCAAAATACTGAGTAGGTGAATAAACCTTGATATTTTATTTAATAGTTACTGGTTTACTCTGTAATGTCTACTTTCTATGTTTCATTAAAATAAAAGGATAAATTACCAGTAATTTATGGCATGTATACTCAGCGTATAGGATTATCTATGCGTGGGCGTGATTAATAATGACAAATACTGATTATTTTATTATTCGTAATAACATTTATTAAAGGTACAAATATTTTTAACTAATAGCTAAATAGTGAAATAAAAAAGAAATGTTGCTTCTAAAAAACAAGAGCTAAACAAGTAACTTGTTAGTTTAAATAATGTATTATTTCCTTTTTCTAAAAACTAGTTCTTTTAATTGACAATTATATTTTTATTGATTTAATTGAGAATAGTGTATCCTAAATCTAATGTAATCTAATCTAATCTTTAAAATCTAAAATCACTGTAACCAGTGGAGAAAAAATTTTTTCTTATTTTAATAATATTGCAAACAGAAGACCCTGAAGTCAGTTGTCTCTATATTTTGTAACAATCTGAAATAATTGTTACAAAATGATTATATTCTTAGACATTTTGTGATTTTTTAACTCTAAATAAATAAAAAAAAGATTACAAAGAGGCATCCAGCCGCCATATTGAATCATTGTCTATAATGTCGTACTAAGTTACATTATTTGTCATTAAAATGGAATGATGATCAATCATTAATGTAGGTATATGCTATTCACATTTTATTTACATGAGGGGAGGCCTTGGAAAATCTCAATTCTGTTGGTATGAATGACTGTTTTAATTACTGAGGTTATGTTGAAAAGTCAAAAACATAACCACAAATTCAAATTGGTTCTACATAGTTGCCACAGTGAGACCCTAAAGAAACCACAGCAATGTCATCAATAAAAAATTTGGCAATTCAGCCAAAAATGAATGACAGTGACAATCAATTAAATCTGACACCTCAATATTTTGTCAATAGGAGACAACCCTGAGTCAACCTAAGAAAAACATATCATAGCCTCCCCTCATGTAAATAAAATGTGAATAGCATATAGGTAAACATTTAAATTAAAAATAATGAAAAGTTAATTTTTCAAATAAATAAAATCATGTACCTATGTATTTTAAATTAAATCTTTATTATTTAGATATCTCCATTTTCTATTAAAAATTTATGAATTTTACAAATAATCTGATCAGTCATTTCTACGTCAGTGATCATCAACCGAAAACTTGTTTAAAATGACTATAAAATTCATCGTTTGTTAAAACTCTCCATATTTCTATGTTTTTCTATATTTTTTACAGCCTCATAATATTTATATTGACTCAAACAATCATTGCCATACGCAAAGATATTAGTAGTAGGTATATCACTTGTACAAATCTGCAAAGAATATTAAAATAAGGTTTGTTGTTGTCTTTATCAAAATGGAGATCACTTGAGCAATGGTTGAAGTAAATACCTATTATTTAGATATTATATTCATTTGGTTTATTATTGTGGACTTTACACCTGTAAATTAAATAGAAAATTAAAAAATTATCTAAATATTAATACTTCCACTATTAATTGGTCTTCATTGAATCACCTTTTACTTACCCACACATACTGTGTAATATTTAATTTTTAAAGGTGGCTATTTTATTATGTCTTATCAGATTCCCGCTAAAGTTTGGGAAGTTACTATTAACATATAAACTTTTAATTTTAAGTGCACACATACTTTGATTTGATATTAAATAAAGATTCAATATGACAGCCGATTGTTAAATTGGAATATTTTTTTTAATTTAAGGTGGATTTATCTGTGGAATTTTTATTTGAAAAGATAATTTTATATTATCAAAACATTTACATACACATATCTACACCACTAAAAATGTGTCAATCTGAAAAGTGGAAAAATCAAATATAATAGGCTTTACATATAAATAGTCTGTATTTTAGGTAATTAGAAATCACTTAATTTAAAAACAATATCATAAGAATTGTAATGGAAGGTGTGCTACATCTTGGATTATATCTCCTAGTGTATAATCTATAATTTAGGAAAAGTATAGAATTGCAAAAAAACGAAAATGCATTTTTTGTTTTAAGAAAAATATTAAATTTACACAGCACCCTTTACTTAAATAAAAATGTTTCTCAATAAATTGCTACCTAAAAGAATATGAAATTGTAATTGATTTTATTTATAATTTTATCATTTCTAGTTTTATATACCGGGTGACCACGAGATGAGGTTCCACTCTGTAACTTATTTGTTATTAAACCGATTAATTTTAAATTTATAGGTGAGGCATAACATCTAAATGCGCAACTTTTGATACTTGGTAGCCTTATTTTTTACTTCCGATTTAGCCGGAAGTGATGTCAACTTTCTTATTTTAATAACAACTCTACCTCTTTTTGTAATGTATCCTTTTCGTTATAAAATTTACAATACAATGATATGTCACATAATGACATTTCATTTCAAAATGGCCGAAAAATTAAATTTTTTCAAAAATATTAAAATATCGATTAAAAGATTTTGAAAATCAATTTTTTCCCAAAGTTGGCCGTGAAATCAAAAGAGTAATGAATTTGACATGTTTAATTTTTAATTTGCATCAAAATTTCGTTTTGGCGGCAAGATATTAGAAAAATAAAATAAATATTAGGAGAAATTTTTATTTAATTTTTATATTTTGTGAATAATTCGGTACGTTAATGGCATTAAATCAAAGAGAAGAAACAAGCAATTGCAAAATTAAAAAAAAAGTCAGGTAGGTGTATTTAAAAAAAAAATAGTTTTGAGTATTTAAAAATTGCAGAAAAATATTTATCTTATTTTCCTAATACCTTTCTGCCAAAACGACATTTTTGTACAAATTAAAAATTAAACATGTCAAATTCATCACTCTTTTGATTTCACGGCCAACTTTGGAAAAAAATTATTTTTCAATATCTTTTAATTGACATTTTAATATTTTTAAAAAAATTTAATTTTTCGGCCATTTTGAAATGAAATGTCATTGTGTGACATATCATTGTATTGTAAATTTTATAACGAATAAGATACATTACAAAAACAGGTAGAGTTGTATTTAAAATAAGAAAGTTAATATCACTTCCGGCTAAATCGGAAGTAAGAAATAAAGCCACCAAGTGTCAAAAGTTGCGCATTTAGATGTTATGCCTCACCTGTAAATTTCAAATTAATCGGTTTAATAACAAAGAAGTTATAGAGTGTAACCTCATCTCGTGGTCACCCGGTATTACGTTTTAATTATTTCTAAATATATCCTTTCCTGTATTTCTATTAATTTCCACATGAGTAAGTTTTGTATGTTTTAATACTGTTATTTAATTTCTCATCCAGAATTCAAAGTCTTAAATTTTCCTTATTAATAATTAATAGTTTTTTTAAAATACCTATTCTGCCCTTATAATCTGTTTTTTTTTATATAATTATTTAATGCTTTACTTTTGCTATAATGTAATGTGTGACTCTCACTCTCAAACACAAATTATTTATGGTAAGAAAATTGCACAATCTGTCTTTTAAAGTAGCTTTTACAATTCGTTATAATTTTATATGTTAATAAATTAAGACACTTTCCCAACTAACATTTTTAGGTAGTAGGATTCTGTTGACTAAATCAAGTATATGTGTTTATTTATTTGTCTAAAAGTTATTTGTGGCATTTTATATTTTCTTAGTTTCTTTTTCGAGATTCTCACAATGCGCTACATCTTTCAATATTTTGATTTAACAAAAAAGTAATCTAAAAAATCTTACTGCTTCTTTGTTATAAAGTCAGAGACGTAGAGGTTATTTTTTCAATAATTCAATAATTTTTTTAGATTATTTAATTTCCATAAATCAAAATACAATGGAGTCACAATTTAGTGAACTAATTCCGGCAAAGCGATTTCACTATTTCGGGGGTGTTGACTAGGTTTAAATTAAGGGCACCTATTCAAAGAAATAATGTTTATTCTGTACTGTATCGCGACGCAATGATCAAATTTATGTGTTCACTTTACGGAGTTTTTCACTCGAAGCGGAGTTCGCTAAATCGCGACTCTACTGTATTGAATAATTTAGTATGCAATAAAAAATTCCAAAAAAAGAAACAGAGAATATGTTTTATTTATTTCATTATATTTTCTAATTTTGCAATAATATTTTGAAGTGTGACATCCAATGCAGCCTGTCCACAATTATTCATCTGAACATTACTAGTTGTGTTATATCTATTTATGAAATTTATGTAAAACTTGTTGAACTAAACAGTAACAAAGGTCTTGGGCCAGACTACTTAACTCCTAGTTTACTCAAGTCCTGTAGTTTTGTATTAACTAGATTGTTATTTATTATTTTTAACTTATCCCTGCAATCAGGACACTTTCCTGATTTCTGGAAAGTTCGTTTCACAAGTGAGGCAATAAAGCAGATATAAAGAACTACAGACCTATTTGTATTCTGAGTGCATTTCCCAAGTTATTTGAGAGTATAGTTACAGAATACTTTACCTCAGAGCTAACTGGATCTATCATCGATCAACAGTTTGGTTTTCAGTCTGGTAAATCAACTGAGCTGTCGGGCTTCTTGGAGGACGGATACGTAGTCCATTCTGTTTATACAGACGTCTCCAAAGCGTTTGACTGAGTAAATCACCAAGTTCTGTTAGAAAAGCTCTAGTCATTGGGTGTCAATGATCTTTTTTTACAATGTCAGGCCGCATACAAGTTCGAATAAACAACTTTGGCCCGTTGTTATTCAACGTATTCATTAATGACATCCCTAATTGATTCGCTCACAATAATTTTCCTCTCTTTGCTGACGATCTCAAGTTATCCATGAAGGTATCCATTTTATGTGATTGTGTATACAGTAACAAGCTTGACTTTTTGATCCACCTAAAGCCTTCATAAAAAAGTTGAAGCGGTTAATGTCCTCTGCAACTTAATGTGTCATCATTTCTTATGTTGTAAATTTGTTTTATTTTAAGTTTGTTTTAAGTTGGTTATCAATTTAAATTTGTCTTTTATTTTTTCTTCATTATGGAATTAGGTTATTATCTCCCATTATTTGTGTAATCATTAATTATTTACGAAATGCTTTGGAAATCTTTACTGTTTTTCTAGTTAAATTGTGTATATTTAATGGGCAAGTCCTGTAAATAAATAAATAATAATAAATATGTAATTTTTGCAGACAAATTGAGCTGAACATTCAATTATAAAAACCAAACACAATAAACTACAAAGCTACACAGCTAGTAATATGCCCTTAATTGATTAAGATTCATTCTTTTGTTAATTAACTATTGTTAAATATATTTAAACCATCTAACGTCTGTCTGATGAGAGATTGCAGTGGTGGAAGGGACGACAAAAGCGTGTGCTTTGATCTTATTGGTTACAGAGTCAGGTAGGTGTACAATGACGTTTACGAATACAAGTTGACAGGTCATTGAAATTTGCGTGTATTGACTGTTCAACTTGAGACTATTAAGTAATAAATGTGTATTATCCTAAATTTAACATTATGAATTATCAATTACAAATAATATTAAAGGTATTGTATTATTCCCTTCAACTTTAAGCAAATTGATGAGTAATAAATTCCAATAGTAGCCCCTCAACAATGGCGTAGCACATAGAAGTTAAGACTTAAACTGCGGCAGTTAAAATAATTTGAATTTCATTGCCACACTTTTTAAAACATTTTAAGCTGAGTAAACCACTCTCCGCCCAAGTCACGGCCACCGCTGCAATCTCTCATCGGACAGACTTTAGTTGAAAATTTTGCCATGTGACGATTAGACAGAAACAGATATTAAATGTTTTCTACGAAAAATCCATCTAACAATCATTAAAGTAAGATTTTTATTTTTATTAATTTCTTGAAATGAATTAACAAATTAACTCTTCACTACCTAACAACTAATTTTTTTTTTTAAAGTAAATTAAAACTTGTTGATATGACATTAACCATTTTTGTTATTGGTTCATTTGGTTTGTTATACAGAGTATTCCATAAGTAATGGTACACAGAGCAATGGCAGATTCCTTACATAAAAATATTACGATTTAACCAAAGTTACCTTAGTCCAAAAGTTGATATTAACAGAGATACAGGGTGTCAAAGTAGAATTTTTATTTTGTTTTTTTTTAAATCATTAAATTCACTTTTTTTGAAAGCGTCTCTTATTGTTTTTGTTTTAATCAAAGCCTTCTTTGAAAAATTGTACATCCCTAAATCATAATTTAAATTGGTTAAATTGAATACTTTAAAATCAAATATCTCAAAACCGGTTACTCGTAGCGACATTTAGAAGGATGCTTTTTTATGTAAAAAAAGAATTTTTATTTTAAAAAAAGTTTAAAAATCGTTAAAAACATTATGACATATAAATGACATGCAAACTACCATAGGTAGCGCCCTCTACAAATAACAGCAAAACTATGAATAGATGACATTTTATTATTATAGTTACAGTGTTTCAAGCTGTTAAATACACATGCATACCTTTAATGATACTAAATCACCCATCACAGATATGTATATCGCTATTCTTTACCAGAATATACGATGTTCTACTGATTTTGACTAAATTCTTTTTTGGACATAACTTTTGCACCTCCTTATATAATCGATTTATACAAATACTTCACTAATTTTACTTGACAAAACTTCATGTAAACCAAAATTAAAATCGTCTTAAAAGACAGACAATTTATTACATTTCAGAAGCAAAATTTGTACATCTGTTTTAATATTTGAAAAAGGGGGAAAAAAATTAAACAAAACAATATACTTTTTAAAATTCTGCATCGGATGTAACGAGTTCATACCTTTGATTTAGTAAAAATTCGAGACGGTTAAAACTTACAAAAACTACACATCCCACAAGAATTATCGCATCACTAGAAATTGACCATAAGTTTGATTAATTTTCTTCTGAGTCGTTTGTCCGATTTGGATGATCTTTTTTTTGCATTGTAGGTTGACTCTTCAGGAATGTTACTGTGCTATTGAATTTTTTGTAAAACTTCACTTTTGCTTGAATACCGGGTGTAACTATGATGTTGTACTTGTTCCAAAAATTCGTAACACCCTGTGGAGTGTACCAGCAGCAACAGCACGTTACAATTCAGTGCTAACTCTAGCCTTATCTTTTATTAACATTCTCTTTTTTGGTTTACTTCATTATCTGTATTAACAGATGAGATATACAGTTTTATAGCACAACATGTTCTTATTGACTTATATTGATAGTTTTTACGCATACATTCGTAAAACTGTGGCAGGCAATAAAAAACAAAAAAGTAAGTACTCTAGCCTGATCTTTTCTTAAACATTCTCTTCTTTGGTTTACTTCATTATCTCTGTTAACAGATGAGATATACAGGATGAAAAAAAAGTATCAATATAGGCAATTTTTATTAAATTTCTAGACAAATAAGACAATAATTTTCAATACCGTGTATTTCCCCCTCTCGCCCTAATTACAGCTTGTATTCGCCTTGGTAGACCTTCATAGAGGTTGTGTATATAATTCTCATCAATATGGTTCCAAATGACATTCAATTTATTTTCAAGGTAGGGTTCTACATGGAACTTGGTCTTGCTGAATTTCCCATCCTAAATGGTCCCATACCTGCTCTATAGGTTAAATATCTGGACTGCAACCTGGCCAATTCATTGCAGTGACATTAACCTCAAGATATTCTGTTACTATCCTCGCAGCGTGTGTATGCGTAAAAAGTGTAAAAACTATCAATAAAAGTCAATAAAAACATGTTGTGCTATAAAACTGTATATTTTATCTGTTAATACAGATAATGAAGTATACCAAGTATACCAAAAAAGAAAAGATAAGGCTAGAGTTAGCATTTAAGGGTGCGTTTGTTATAATTTACAATTCCGAGCAGATTTGTGATGAGCTCGGAGATATCTAAAATTGTCGAACTCGGGGAGTGGGGTAATGCATAATCTGTTGGCTCGGTCTCGCAAGACCGATTACATCGAGCGCTCAGTGGGATGCCTATTACGAACGATACGAGTTTCTCAAAGTAATCTAAGCACTATAACAAACGCACCCTAAGTGTAACATGCTGTTGCTGCTGGTACACTGTACAGGGTGTCACGAATTTTCGGAACAAGTACAACATCAGAGTTACATCCGGTATCAAAGCAAAAGTGAATTTTTACTAAACATTCAGTAGCACAGTAACATTCCTGAAGACTCAACCTACAACGCAAAAAAAAGATCACACAAATCGGACAAACGGTTCAGAAGAAAATTAACATCAAACTTATGGTCAATTTCTAGTGATGCGATTATTCTTGTGGGGTGTGTATTTTAGTATTAAATTAACTAAACTACCGGCAAATCTTTGTTATTAATTAAAATTAAAATAATTGAAACTTTAAAAATAAAAATATGTTAGGAGCTTTTCTTCCATTAATTTGATTAATTGATAAATTTTGATTTTTTTAATATTAATATTGTTGCAACACTAAAAACAGGTTAAATTAAGTAATAAATAATAAACAAATAAACATTTTGCCGACGTCAAAACTAAGATTGGATTAACGCAAATTTTGAATGGAACAACTGATACTTCATCTGAACAAAATTTCATAAAATGATTTTACATAATTTATAAATACAAGGGCCTTAAGTGAATTAAGATGGTTATTATAGCGAAAAATCCATATACTATGTGTCTCGAACAGCTTGCTTTAGAGATAAAAATTGGTTTTATTAAAAGTTTTGAAAATGTTTGAATATTTGAAAAAACTGTTTTTATTCCAACTTTATCATGTAAGCAGAGCCGTTTAAAACATATTCATTATAAATTAAATTAAAATTACATTTTGACATATTATTTTCCCAAAAATTCTTTGTCTGTGTGCTCATAAATAGTATAAATTAGATTGTGATTGAAATAATCTTAATTGTCAGTGTGTGCTAAAATATAATATAAAATGTAATTCTAAAACATAAATTACTGGTAAGATATCAAAATTATGTTTTAATATTGAATTGAGTAATTTGAAATTGAAATTTTGTAGGAAAACAAATTATTATACATATAATAGCTACTTAGCAACTTAGCTAAAATTGGAAATGTAAATCACTTTTTACACATATTAATAGATATAACTGATTGTGTCACTGCTGGCAGTCAATAGCCGGGCACACACACAGAGGTATATCTGCAGACTTTATCCAGGGCAGTTTAAGTCTGCGCTCTTTCGTGGACTTGGTATGTGACAGACTAAATATTGCCACTCCACTAACTTAAAAGACATGCCAGTAGATAATTCTGGCGTACTTAATCGCTCGCAGACAAATAAACTGTCTGTTAATGGGTGAAGTCTTTAGACTTATCTGCAGACTTTACCAAAACTGTGGAATTCGGTCTTGACAAAAGTTTTTAGTGGAAATCTTTAACTTTTCTGGTTATATTTTTGTGTTAGTGAGAAAATGGTCAGCAAAAATATAAATAAGAAACAAGTTGCATTGTGTTTGACTATAATTAACATACATCTTATGACTTGTGGCCTACATCAGCCTTATAGGATACACTTTTTTACAATACTGGTGGTGTGTGTATTTGATTTTCCATAAAGTTGGATGACTTTTAAAAATGTCTATGAACTCTACTAAAAATTCTATTCCCATAAAACGAGATCAATTCTTTCAGAATATTCTTTTTGAATAAAAATATTAAACATGCGGATTTAACCTGTGGGAGAAGACTGTGCAAATATGGCATCAACATACTTAGCATGTGGTTTATGCCTTCAAATAAGTCTGTACATGAATTAAGACTGGCGCGTACTCACACACTAACGTACAGATTTTTCAACAGACTTTGACTGTGCCGGGTAAAGTTCACAGATAAACCTCTGTGTGTATGCCCGACTAATGCTCTTATATTGCAGAATCAAGTAATATTGGTCGTCGAAGTTATAATAAAAATAGTGTAATTTGCTCATTCCTGATTGTAGCTAGGACATACTTTAGTATAGATGAAGAAAAAACAATTAAAACTTTTGTAATTAATACAATTTTCATTTATATTGTGATTTTGTTATTAATTTTAGTGTTCATGTTCATGTAATTTTTTTTACTGTTGGTATACAGGGTGTTCTGAAAAACACTAGCATAAATTCTGGGCCTGATAGAATTACAAAAAATATTACAATTTGTTCCTATGAACCATGGGCGTATCTTTTTCCGTTTTCAAGATACAGGGCGTTAAAAAAATTTTTTTAAATCTAGTTTCGACCAAATGGGCTGAAATTTTGCTATGTGGGGTTTCTGGGGATTCTAAATGCTCTGGTGTTATTAATTTTTGGCTATATCATACAGTACTCCGTGGGAACATTTTAGGTCCTGACTTTTTTGAGATTAATCTTTTTGCCCCTTTTGTCACTTGCTGTTATGGCAAATTTTATTCTAAACAAAAAAGGTGCTCTTGTAAGAAGTGCTAAAATTTGCCCGTTTTCGAGAAAAACCAGACATAGTGCACCAAAGTCGAGCAGCTGGTATCCCAAATTGTTGGTTTTTATTTCAAGTAGGCTTTGGCACCTAGTTGTTATTACTATTAGTTTCATTAATAAAACTCAAAATCAAAGTTATTATTTGAATGGTAATGATAAAAAGTAATAGTTAGTTTATTTCTGGAAAAGTTTAACACATACTGAATACAATTGAAAAAAAGAATAACTAATTATTACTAACAGAAAATAAAAATTTAAGGAAATTTATTTTCAACGCCCTGTATCTTGAAAACGGAAAAAGATACGCCCATGGTTCATAAAAACAAATTGTAATATTTTTTGAAATTCTATCAGCCCCTGAATTTATGCTAGTGTTTTTTAGAACACCCTGTATACAGTGGGAAACACTTAAGATCGCAACACCCCTATATTCCTGTTAATTGTTGCTTGTTTAACTTCAAACTTTGATGGTAACAAAAAATCGATAAGGTGATTCTTTGAACTTGGTAATATGTGATACATGTCAGTAGCGTGTGATTTTAAGGGGGTTTGAAAGTCGGTTTTTTCAAAAAAAAAAAGTAAGCTATTTTTGTATTAAAATTTCGGTTTCACCATTGTAAAGAACACCATTTAAAACCCCTAGGTATCGATTTTAAGTGAGATCACTTATCCACAAATATTCAGTTTTTTCATAAGTGATCAAGTTGTTTGAGGTAAATTTTGCCAAAACTGTGCATTTTCTGAGAATTTACGGCATTTCCTTTTTGGTTCATTACATAATCATCAATCAACTTGATCGCTTATGAGAAAACTGAATTTTTATGGATAAGTGATCTCACTTAAAACTGATACCTAGGGGTTTTAAATGGCGCTCTTTACTTTATGTTGAAACCGAAATTTGAGTAAAAAAATCGCTAATACTTTTTTTGAAAAATCAACTTCAAATCCCCTTAAAATTGCTCGTTACTGATAAGTATCACATATTACTAAATCCAAAGAATCGCCTTATCGATCTTTTGTTACCACCAAACTTTGAAGTTAATCAAACATCAATTAACGGGTATACAAGAATGTTGAAATCTTAAGAGGATCACACTGTATATATAAACAGGGTGTTTCAGTTAACATTCCCACAGCCAATATCTCGGAAACTATAAAATATATTTTTATTCTGTAAATGGTAATAGATTTATACTGTTTAATGCCTTCTTCAGGAAGTACAATTTACTATTAACATTATCACCAGAGATGGCGCTGCAGTTTGAAAATATTTTTTGATTGAGAAAGCTTTGTAACATATGCCATTCGATTAAGAACTAAATTTTAAGCAAAATTGTTCTTATTCGAAAAAGTCAGATCTGCAGTAGTTTTTTAGATATTTTATTTTTATTGTCTAAATGTTTTGCGTTTTATTTTTTTAATTCTGTAATTTTTTTAATATTGCTTAAAATTTTTAAATTTAAATTAAAAGAATTGGAATATTCTTGCTTGGCACTTTCTATGACATGAATGTATAAATTACATTTTTAATTTTACCCTCTAAAATAAAACTTACGTATAAAATAAAAATTGAAAAAGTTGACCCCTATCCAAGATTCGATCTCTGAACTCTCGCATGGAAAACGGGATTGCAAACCACTCGACTATGTCTAGAGTGTGGTACTTAAGTTAAGTTCTGACTTCTTACTCTCGTTAGCCATAGAAAAATTGTGATTGTTTCCAAGGCGATGGATTGGCACCTCAGGACCGGTTACATGGGCCGTGCGTTCTCTGTATTTGATCCCTTTGGACTTTTTCCTGTGAGGATATTTAAAGTGTCATGTATATCAAGAGCCAATAGGAGATATGGCAGATTTATGCAATAAAATCTACTCTTGTGCTGGTGTAATTAAGAGGCACATATTATTAAGGACATACAGGGTGGAGACTTTAACTGGAATAAATTCGCTACTGGGGAGCTGACTAATTTTTCAAAAAATTCCCGAAACACGCAACGTTTGAATGTATTTACCTACCTTTTTCAAGCAATATGTGAAATGTAGCCCTCCAAGTTTTTTTTTTTCAAATGCAACACTATGGCGTGTGACCCCTAATTGGAAAGGTGACAGAAAGACGAATCCAGCATACTGATCACATTTTATTTTTCAAGAGGTTGAGATTTGCATAACATCAAAATGTAATTGTTAAGTTTATTACTTTTCAACGTAAAAATTGCTCAAAATCCTAATCTGTGACAGATCAGGATGTTGCCAACAAGTAAATGGTGCATATTTTGAGCAATTTTTACAATAAAACTTGGGGGTTGTTTCCGCCCTCCTTGAAGGGATACATTTCGCATATAGCTTGAAAAAGGTAGGTAAATACATTCAAACGTTGACGTGTCTCAGAAATTTTTTGAAAAATTATTCAGCTCCCTGGTAGCAAATTTATTCCAGTTAAAGTCTTCACCCTGCATAACGAGGAATTGTTACATCGTTTTGATATGTGTATTTAAACAAATGGAAGTAATTTCGAGCATCTATCTTAATACATATTGTTGTCAAGATGTGTTGCCTTTAGCAGAAGCCTTTACTTCTACTAACAAATTCTCAGAAATTCTTTTTACATCAGATAAATTCCCAATATTCAATTGTGAATACAGCGACATCATATTTAATCCCAGCATCATATTTCCTTCCTATACTCACTCATCACAAGTTAATAAGAATATTATGAAATCCATATTGAGTAACTACACTAATGAAAATATAATCTATACCGATGGGTCAAAAAACATCTTGGGTACAGGCTGTGCTTATTACTTTTCAAACACCAATACTTCTAACAAAATTAGAGTCGATAATCTCTCTTCAATCTACACCGCAGAAGGGTACACAATTCAGACCGCACTGGAACGAATATTAGAAAATAATATGGGCGACTCGGTTATTGTAACAGATTCGAAATCAGTATTACAATCTATTAATTCACAGGATATCTATAAAGACTATCAAAATCCCATCATATGTAATATTAAACATTTATTAAATATTCTTAACACTAATCAGTGTAAAATAACCCTTGTATGTAAAGGTCATTCAGGCATTCCCGGTAATGAAATGGCGGACCAGTTGGTGAAGGAATCCATTAATTTAGAAAGTGTCAGCAGAATTTTTGTAAATGCAGACCTTATTGTCGAGTTAAAAAAGACATGAAAAGTAAATGGGAAAAACATTGGTTAAACTTCGTACATAACTCCTCTAATCCGTACACTTTTTTACATCCTCAATTGCCAAATAAAATAAAGCACATTTTTGAATACCCTGTATCAAAAAACTACTATACAATCATTACCATATTAAAATTGAACCATGGCCGTTTTCCAGCACATTTACACAAAATAGGAGTACTAAATTCACCGCTATGTTCTTGCGATAATACCTCAGTAGCGGACCTAAACCATTTTTTCTTTTCATGTAATAATCACACTCAGTTAACAGCCGCCTTCCTTTATAACTTAAAAACGTTGAATTAAATGAGGCAAAGTTACACCTTTGAGTTTTTAAATTTAGCAAACTTCTGTGTCTGAGGAGTTATTCCTGAAGCCAGCGAACCACTACCACCACCACCACGATCAAAAATAAAAGTAGGTACCTTATTTGTTGTTTTTCCATTTGAATTTATGAATTTTAAATAATTCATGGTAAAATCGGAAGTGATATTAAAAAAATTTACCACTAGTAAATAATTCTTAAAACAGGTAAAAAAATTACCTAGAACTTACATCCGAAAACCAATATTAAAAAAGTTACAGCAGTTAAAAAAAAAATATAATACCAAACATCTCTCAAATCTCTCAAAAACTACTGTGATTCTGAAAAAATATTTTTAAACTGCAGCACCATATCTGAGCAAGGTTACTGATTGGGTTAACCAAAACTATATTTTGTTCCATCGCTTGAAATCAGCTAATGTTATAATAGTAAATTGTACTTCCTGAAGAAGGCATTAATTAACAATAGAAATCTATTACCGTTTATAGAATAAAAATATATTTTTTAGTTTCCAAGATATTGGCTGTGGGAATGTTAACTGAAACACCTTGTATATATACAACTTTTTTTAGTTGGCACAAAATTTTACTAAACGATTCATTAAATTTTGTTTTCTTTTGATCTCAATTGAGTAATTGCTATTTATATTTTTATTCTTATTGTTTGTAATTGCTGTAATTAATTTCCTGCCATAAGTTAGTTTGTTTTTGGATCTTTTTAATGATTTTAGAAATGATTAATTTTTTATGATGTCATAATAGCTACACTTTATTATATTAAAATTAACATATTTAGACAAACTTTTTATATGTACAATTACACAAAATTCTGATGTAGTTTGTAGAAGGGACAATTTGTTATTTTGGTGACAAATATCAATTTTATTTGTAATTGTCCATTTAATAAAGTGCTTCAGAATCACCTTGAACATTACTGGTTGTTTAGAATGTGAAGCAATTTATTGATAGTAATTTTACATAAATTTTAATAAATATATTTCATATTACACACTATATGTTTTGTCTATTCACATATTGCTATGTATACAGAGTGAACCCCAACTCATTTATTTAATTTTAAGGGATGGTAAGTCCGTTAATGATAAATCCATGTAAAAAAAAATGAAAGAAATACACGCGGTAGTTTTCGAGAAAAAAAATAAATTAAAATCACTCATATTATAAACAGTTGTTTATCTGAAAATTACTTTCCAAACATTTGGTAAATTTCCATAGTTTCGCCTTTACCCAAAGTTGCGCAACCAGAAGATTATAAGGACTTAAGGCCAATTAGTGTATTACCTCCGTTGTCAAAAATTTTAGAGAGAATAGTCTCAAATCAAATTAAAGAATACTTAGATAAATACGATATCTTACCTTTAACGCAATCTGGCTTTAGAAAAAATTTTAGCTGCACAACGGCATTGTGTCATATTATTGATGATATTTTACAAGCAACAGAAAATGATGAACTTACAGTATTAACACTTATTGACTATTCGAAAGCATTTGACTGTATCAATCATGACGTTTTATTAGCGATATTACATTACATAGGCTTTTCTAATACAGCAATAACATTTGTTGGAAATTATTTATCGAATAGGAAACAAATTGTTAAACTAAATAACAACTTATCGACAGAAGAAGTTTTGGATCGTGGTGTACCACAAGGATCAATTTTTGGACTCTTACTATTTTTAATTTATACTAGCCAGTTTCATACAAAATTAGCTTCATGTCAAATTCACCAGTATGCAGATGATACACAGTTGTACAAATCGTTTCAAATAAGTGATATAAATATAGCTATTCAAATAATTAAAGATGATTTGAATACCTTGGTAAAATATTCAAAAGATCACAACTTGTGTATAAATCCCTCAAAATCTGCTGTAATGATATTTGGAAAAAAACATCCTAACGTTAACATACAAATTGAGGGCACTATTGTTAAAAGTATTAATGAAATAAAAAATTTAGGGTTGACTATCGATACTGACCTCAGATTTAAAACTCATATAAATAACTGTGTTAGGAAAGCATATTGCAATTTAAAAAATATTTATTCTAGTAAGGAACTTTTAAATAAAGATACTACTAAATTGCTGTGTGATGCGCTGGTTTTATCTCATTTTGCGTATTGTGATATTATACATATATGGTCCTTGCATTGACGTACAGACATCGAAAAGAATTCAAAAAGTACAAAATTCATGCACTAGATTAATATGTAGTATTAGACGTGGGGAACATATCTCCCATATGATCAGTGCAATCAATTGGCTAAACATGAGTAACAGGCGACTATTACACTCCTCTGTCTTTTTTCATAGGCTTATAACGTTGAAGACACCACCTTATTTATACAATAAAATAAAATTTAGAACAGATGTTCATAATATTAACATTAGAAGGAAATCTTTGATTACCCCACCAGCTCACAGAACTGCAATTTATGAAAGATCATTTACATATACTGTGGCAAAAATTTATAATGCTATCCCTGCCGTAAGAAGGAAATGTATAAATAAATTTAAATTTGATATGGAAAAAGCAATTGTTAGCTCATCAATAATAATATAATTTTTACTAGTTGAATTAACTAAAGTGAGTAGTTTTACACATAAATAACGTGGTATTAAACTAAGTATTTAGTTTTTAGTATTATGTTAGTTTATGTTAGGTAGGACGGGGGTTAAATGGAAGAACAGTGTTTGCTTAATTTCGCCTCCCTCCAATATATATATATATATATATATATATATATATATATATATATATATATATATATATATATATATATACGCGGGCGTCCTTTTGGGGTCACAGTTTATACGTATAAACTTTTATACGTATAAACTTTTCAACCTATATGCTACAGTTTGGGGTCGTTACAAATCACTATTATATCGACTTGTTGTTTAGAACCTAAACCATTATGGGGGTTAATTTTCTACGTAAATTGGTCTAAAAACTCGATTGGTACTTACGCCGACTCGCCATCTATAACGGTCTTCGAGATACGGCCGATTTTTCGAGAGAAAATTGTTAAATATGAATTAAAAAGTTTATTATTTGTTTCTCAGAAAATTTTATTCTTCATAAAAGTTTCTAATCACCGCTATGCACATATATCTGTCAACAAATCTAAGCTGGAGTAGAAGATGGTAAAAAAGTGTTAATAAGTTTATTATTCGTTTTTCAGAAAATTTTATTCTTTATAAAAGTTCCTAATCACCGGTCTGCACATATATTCGTCAAAAAATCTAGGCTGGAATATATACAGGGCGGAGAAAATGGACAAACTTGTATTATTTGCTATAAATCACCCCCTTACGGCTTCCACGTGCGTCTTCGGTAAAAACTAAGCACGAAATCGTGTCCCTCGACCCCAAATATCCCTATTTCCAAAATTTCATTTCAATCAAAAGTCATTAAAGTTCTTTGTCTCGAAAAAACTAGATACAAATTTGCACAGATCACTAACATATCGACTCTTTGTTTTGAACTTACAACATTGTGGGTTATGTCCTTCTCTACGTAATTTGGCCTAAGAAATCGAATGGAACTACCGCCGACTCGCCATCTATTATGGTTTTCGAGAAACGGCCGTTTTTTCGAGGGAAAATTGTAAAATAAGTGTTAATAAGTTTATTATTCGGTTTTCAGAAAATTTTATTCTTTATAAAAGTTCCTAATCACCGGTCTGCACATATATTCGTCAAAAAATCTAGGCTGGAATATATATACAGGGCGGAGAAAATGGACAAACTTGTATTATTTGCTGTAAATCACCCCCTTACGGCTTCCACGTGCGTCATCGGTAAAAACTAAGCACGAAATCGTGTCCCTCAACCCTAAATACCCCTATTTCCAAAATTTCATTTCAATCAAAAGTCATTAAAGTTCTTTGTCTCGAAAAAACTAGATACAAATTTGCACAGATCACTAACATATCGACTCTTTGTGTTGAACTTCCAACATTGTGGGTTATGTCCTTCTCTACGTAATTTGGCCTAAGAAATCGAATGGAACTACCGCCGACTCGCCATCTATTATGGTTTTCGAGAAACGGCCGTTTTTTTCGAGGGAAAATTGTAAAATAAGTGTTAATAAGTTTATTATTCGTTTTTCAGAAAATTTTTTTCTTTATAAAATTTCCTAATCACCGGTCTGCACATATGTTCGTCAAAAAATCTAGGCTGGAATATATACAGGGCGGAGAAAATGGACAAACTTGTATTATTTGCTATAAATCACCCCCTTACGGCTTCCACGTGCGTCATCGGTAAAAACTAAGCACGAAATCGTGTCCCTCGACCCCAAATACCCCTATTTCCAAAATTTCATTTTAATCAAAAGTCATTAAAGTTTTTTATCTCGAAAAAACTAGATACAAATTTGTACAGATCACTAACATATCGACTCTTTGTAACTGCTCTTCGTAAGTTCAACACAAAGAGTCGATTTGTTAGTGATCTGTGCAAAATTTGTATCCTAGTTTTTTCGAGACAACGAGACTCTTTAATGTTTTCGATTGAAATGCAATTTTGGAAATAGGGGTAATTAGGGTTAATAAGTTTATTATTCGTTTTTCAGAAAATTTTATTCTTTATAAAAGTTCCTAATCACCGGTCTGCACATATATTCGTCAAAAAAATCTAGGCTGGAATATATACAGGGCGGAGAAAATGGACAAACTTGTATTATTTGCTATAAATCACTCCCTTACGGCTTCCACGTGCGTCATCGGTAAAAACTAAGCACGAACTCGTGTCCCTCGACCCCAAATACCCCTATTTCCAAAATTTCATTTCAATCAAAAGTCATTAAAGTTCTTTGTCTCGAAATAACTAGATACAAATTTGCACAGATCACTAACATATCGACTATTTGTTTTGAACTTACAACATTGTGGGTTATGGTCCTTTTCTACGTAATTTGGCCTAAGAAATCGAATGGAACTACCGCCGACTCGCCATCTATTATGGTTTTCGAGAAACGGCCGTTTTTTCGAGGGAAAATTGTAAAATAAGTGTTAATAAGTTTATTATTCGTTTTTCAGAAAATTTTATTCTTTATAAAAGTTCCTAATCACCGGTCTGCACATATATTCGTCAAAAAATCTTGGCTGGAATATATACAGGGCGGAGAAAATGGACAAACTTGTATTATTTGCTATAAATCACCCCCTTACGGCTTCCACGTGTGTCATCGGTAAAAACTAAGCACGAAATCGTGTCCCTCGACCCCAAATACCCCTATTTCCAAAATTTCATTTTAAACAAAAGTCATTAAAGTTTTTTATCTCGAAAAAACTAGATACAAATTTGTACAGATCACTAACATATCGACTCTTTGTTTTGAACTTACAACATTGTGGGTTATGTCCTTTTCTACGTAATTTGACCTAAGAAATCGAATGGAACTACCGCCGACTCGCCATCTATTATGGTTTTCGAGAAACGGCCGTTTTTTCGAGGGAAAATTGTAAAATAAGTGTTAATAAGTTTATTATTCGTTTTTCAGAAAAATTTATTCTTTATAAAAGTTCCTAATCACCGGTCTGCACATATATTCGTCAAAAAATCTAGGCTGGAATGTATACAGGGCGGAGAAAATGGACAAACTTGTATTATTTGCTATAAATCACCCCCTTACGGCTTCCACGTGTGTCATCGGTAAAAACTAAGCACGAAATCGTGTCCCTCGACCCCAAATACCCCTATTTCCAAAATTTCATTTTAATCAAAAGTCATTAAAGTTTTTTATCTCGAAAAAACTAGATACAAATTTGTACAGATCACTAACATATCGACTCTTTGTTTTGAACTTACAACATTGTGGGTTATGTCCTTTTCTACGTAATTTGACCTAAGAAATCGAATGGAACTACCGCCGACTCGCCATCTATTATGGTTTTCGAGAAACGGCCGTTTTTTCGAGGGAAAATTGTAAAATAAGTGTTAATAAGTTTATTATTCGTTTTTCAGAAAATTTTATTCTTTATAAAAGTTCCTAATCACCGGTCTGCACATATATTCGTCAAAAAATCTAGGCTGGAATATATACAGGGCGGAGAAAATGGACAAACTTGTATTATTTGCTATAAATCACCCCCTTACGGCTTCCACGTGTGTCATCGGTAAAAACTAAGCACGAAATCGTGTCCCTCGACCCCAAATACCCCTATTTCCAAAACTTCATTTTAATCAAAAGTCATTAAAGTTTTTTATCTCGAAAAAACTAGATACAAATTTGTACAGATCACTAACATATCGACTCTTTGTTTTGAACTTACAACATTGTGGGTTATGTCCTTTTCTACGTAATTTGACCTAAGAAATCGAATGGAACTACCGCCGACTCGCCATCTATTATGGTTTCCGAGAAACGGCCGTTTTTTCGAGGGAAAATTGTAAAATAAGTGTTAATAAGTTTATTATTCGTTTTTCAGAAAATTTTATTCTTTATAAAAGTTCCTAATCACCGGTCTGCACATATATTCGTCAAAAAATCTAGGCTGGAATATATAAAGGGCGGAGAAAATGGACAAACTTGTATTATTTGCTATAAATCACCCCCTTACGGCTTCCACGTGCGTCATCGGTAAAAACTAAGCACGAACTCGTGTCCCTCGACCCCAAATACCCCTATTTCCAAAATTTCATTTCAATCAAAAGTCATTAAAGTTCTTTGTCTCGAAATAACTAGATACAAATTTGCACAGATCACTAACATATCGACTATTTGTTTTGAACTTACAACATTGTGGGTTATGGTCCTTTTCTACGTAATTTGGCCTAAGAAATCGAATGGAACTACCGCCGACTCGCCATCTATTATGGTTTTCGAGAAACGGCCGTTTTTTCGAGGGAAAATTGTAAAATAAGTGTTAATAAGTTTATTATTTGTTTTTCAGAAAATTTTATTCTTTATAAAAGTTCCTAATCACCGGTCTGCACATATATTCGTCAAAAAATCTAGGCTGGAATATATACAGGGCGGAGAAAATGGACAAACTTGTATTATTTGCTATAAATCACTCCCTTACGGCTTCCACGTGCGTCATCGGTAAAAACTAAGCACGAACTCGTGTCCCTCGACCCCAAATACCCCTATTTCCAAAATTTCATTTCAATCAAAAGTCATTAAAGTTCTTTGTCTCGAAATAACTAGATACAAATTTGCACAGATCACTAACATATCGACTATTTGTTTTGAACTTACAACATTGTGGGTTATGGTCCTTTTCTACGTAATTTGGCCTAAGAAATCGAATGGAACTACCGCCGACTCGCCATCTATTATGGTTTTCGAGAAACGGCCGTTTTTTCGAGGGAAAATTGTAAAATAAGTGTTAATAAGTTTATTATTCGTTTTTCAGAAAATTTTATTCTTTATAAAAGTTCCTAATCACCGGTCTGCACATATATTCGTCAAAAAATCTTGGCTGGAATATATACAGGGCGGAGAAAATGGACAAACTAGTATTATTTGCCATAAATCACCCCCTTACGGCTTCCACGTGTGTCATCGGTAAAAACTAAGCACGAAATCATGTCCCTCGACCCCAAATACCCCTATTTCCAAAATTTCATTTTAATCAAAAGTCATTAAAGTTTTTTATCTCGAAAAAACTAGATACAAATTTGTACAGATCACTAACATATCGACTCTTTGTTTTGAACTTACAACATTGTGGGTTATGTCCTTTTCTACGTAATTTGACCTAAGAAATCGAATGGAACTACCGCCGACTCGCCATCTATTATGGTTTTCGAGAAACGGCCGTTTTTTCGAGGGAAAATTGTAAAATAAGTGTTAATAAGTTTATTATTCGTTTTTCAGAAAATTTTATTCTTTATAAAAGTTCCTAATCACCGGTCTGCACATATATTCGTCAAAAAATCTAGGCTGGAATATATACAGGGCGGAGAAAATGGACAAACTTGTATTATTTGCTATAAATCACCCCCTTACGGCTTCCACGTGTGTCATCGGTAAAAACTAAGCACGAAATCGTGTCCCTCGACCCCAAATACCCCTATTTCCAAAATTTCATTTTAATCAAAAGTCATTAAAGTTTTTTATCTCGAAAAAACTAGATACAAATTTGTACAGATCACTAACATATCGACTCTTTGTTTTGAACTTACAACATTGTGGGTTATGTCCTTTTCTACGTAATTTGACCTAAGAAATCGAATGGAACTACCGCCGACTCGCCATCTATTATGGTTTTCGAGAAACGGCCGTTTTTTCGAGGGAAAATTGTAAAATAAGTGTTAATAAGTTTATTATTCGTTTTTCAGAAAATTTTATTCTTTATAAAAGTTCCTAATCACCGGTCTGCACATATATTCGTCAAAAAATCTAGGCTGGAATATATACAGGGCGGAGAAAATGGACAAACTTGTATTATTTGCTATAAATCACCCCCTTACGGCTTCCACGTGTGTCATCGGTAAAAACTAAGCACGAAATCGTGTCCCTCGACCCCAAATACCCCTATTTCCAAAATTTCATTTTAATCAAAAGTCATTAAAGTTTTTTATCTCGAAAAAACTAGATACAAATTTGTACAGATCACTAACATATCGACTCTTTGTTTTGAACTTACAACATTGTGGGTTATGTCCTTTTCTACGTAATTTGACCTAAGAAATCGAATGGAACTACCGCCGACTCGCCATCTATTATGGTTTTCGAGAAACGGCCGTTTTTTCGAGGGAAAATTGTAAAATAAGTGTTAATAAGTTTATTATTCGTTTTTCAGAAAATTTTATTCTTTATAAAAGTTCCTAATCACCGGTCTGCACATATATTCGTCAAAAAATCTAGGCTGGAATATATAAAGGGCGGAGAAAATGGACAAACTTGTATTATTTGCTATAAATCACCCCCTTACGGCTTCCACGTGCGTCATCGGTAAAAACTAAGCACGAAATCGTGTCCCTCGACCCCAAATACCCCTATTTCCAAAATTTCATTTTAATCAAAAGTCATTAAAGTTTTTTATCTCGAAAAAACTAGATACAAATTTGTACAGATCACTAACATATCGACTCTTTGTTTTGAACTTACAACATTGTGGGTTATGTCCTTTTCTACGTAATTTGACCTAAGAAATCGAATGGAACTACCGCCGACTCGCCATCTATTATGGTTTTCGAGAAACGGCCGTTTTTTCGAGGGAAAATTGTAAAATAAGTGTTAATAAGTTTATTATTCGTTTTTCAGAAAATTTTATTCTTTATAAAAGTTCCTAATCACCGGTCTGCACATATATTCGTCAAAAAATCTAGGCTGGAATATATACAGGGCGGAGAAAATGGACAAACTTGTATTATTTGCTATAAATCACTCCCTTACGGCTTCCACGTGCGTCATCGGTAAAAACTAAGCACGAACTCGTGTCCCTCGACCCCAAATACCCCTATTTCCAAAATTTCATTTCAATCAAAAGTCATTAAAGTTCTTTGTCTCGAAATAACTAGATACAAATTTGCACAGATCACTAACATATCGACTATTTGTTTTGAACTTACAACATTGTGGGTTATGGTCCTTTTCTACGTAATTTGGCCTAAGAAATCGAATGGAACTACCGCCGACTCGCCATCTATTATGGTTTTCGAGAAACGGCCGTTTTTTCGAGGGAAAATTGTAAAATAAGTGTTAATAAGTTTATTATTCGTTTTTCAGAAAATTTTATTCTTTATAAAAGTTCCTAATCACCGGTCTGCACATATATTCGTCAAAAAATCTTGGCTGGAATATATACAGGGCGGAGAAAATGGACAAACTTGTATTATTTGCTATAAATCACCCCCTTACGGCTTCCACGTGTGTCATCGGTAAAAACTAAGCACGAAATCGTGTCCCTCGACCCCAAATACCCCTATTTCCAAAATTTCATTTTAAACAAAAGTCATTAAAGTTTTTTATCTCGAAAAAACTAGATACAAATTTGTACAGATCACTAACATATCGACTCTTTGTTTTGAACTTACAACATTGTGGGTTATGTCCTTTTCTACGTAATTTGACCTAAGAAATCGAATGGAACTACCGCCGACTCGCCATCTATTATGGTTTTCGAGAAACGGCCGTTTTTTCGAGGGAAAATTGTAAAATAAGTGTTAATAAGTTTATTATTCGTTTTTCAGAAAATTTTATTCTTTATAAAAGTTCCTAATCACCGGTCTGCACATATATTCGTCAAAAAATCTAGGCTGGAATGTATACAGGGCGGAGAAAATGGACAAACTTGTATTATTTGCTATAAATCACCCCCTTACGGCTTCCACGTGTGTCATCGGTAAAAACTAAGCACGAAATCGTGTCCCTCGACCCCAAATACCCCTATTTCCAAAATTTCATTTTAATCAAAAGTCATTAAAGTTTTTTATCTCGAAAAAACTAGATACAAATTTGTACAGATCACTAACATATCGACTCTTTGTTTTGAACTTACAACATTGTGGGTTATGTCCTTTTCTACGTAATTTGACCTAAGAAATCGAATGGAACTACCGCCGACTCGCCATCTATTATGGTTTTCGAGAAACGGCCGTTTTTTCGAGGGAAAATTGTAAAATAAGTGTTAATAAGTTTATTATTCGTTTTTCAGAAAATTTTATTCTTTATAAAAGTTCCTAATCACCGGTCTGCACATATATTCGTCAAAAAATCTAGGCTGGAATATATACAGGGCGGAGAAAATGGACAAACTTGTATTATTTGCTATAAATCACCCCCTTACGGCTTCCACGTGCGTCATCGGTAAAAACTAAGCACGAAATCGTGTCCCTCGACCCCAAATACCCCTATTTCCAAAATTTCATTTTAATCAAAAGTCATTAAAGTTTTTTATCTCGAAAAAACTAGATACAAATTTGTACAGATCACTAACATATCGACTCTTTGTTTTGAACTTACAACATTGTGGGTTATGTCCTTTTCTACGTAATTTGACCTAAGAAATCGAATGGAACTACCGCCGACTCGCCATCTATTATGGTTTTCGAGAAACGGTCGTTTTTTCGAGGGAAAATTGTAAAATAAGTGTTAATAAGTTTATTATTCGTTTTTCAGAAAATTTTATTGTTTATAAAAGTTCCTAATCACCAGTCTGCACATATATTCGTCAAAAAATCTAGGCTGGAATATATACAGGGCGGAGAAAATGGACAAACTTGTATTATTTGCTATAAATCACCCCCTTACGGCTTCCACGTGTGTCATCGGTAAAAACTAAGCACGAAATCATGTCCCTCGACCCCAAATACCCCTATTTCCAAAATTTCATTTTAATCAAAAGTCATTAAAGTTTTTTATCTCGAAAAAACTAGATACAAATTTGTACAGATCACTAACATATCGACTCTTTGTTTTGAACTTACAACATTGTGGGTTATGTCCTTTTCTACGTAATTTGACCTAAGAAATCGAATGGAACTACCGCCGACTCGCCATCTATTATGGTTTTCGAGAAACGGCCGTTTTTTCGAGGGAAAATTGTAAAATAAGTGTTAATAAGTTTATTATTCGTTTTTCAGAAAATTTTATTCTTTATAAAAGTTCCTAATCACCGGTCTGCACATATATTCGTCAAAAAATCTAGGCTGGAATATATAAAGGGCGGAGAAAATGGACAAACTTGTATTATTTGCTATAAATCACCCCCTTACGGCTTCCACGTGCGTCATCGGTAAAAACTAAGCACGAACTCGTGTCCCTCGACCCCAAATACCCCTATTTCCAAAATTTCATTTCAATCAAAAGTCATTAAAGTTCTTTGTCTCGAAATAACTAGATACAAATTTGCACAGATCACTAACATATCGACTATTTGTTTTGAACTTACAACATTGTGGGTTATGGTCCTTTTCTACGTAATTTGGCCTAAGAAATCGAATGGAACTACCGCCGACTCGCCATCTATTATGGTTTTCGAGAAACGGCCGTTTTTTCGAGGGAAAATTGTAAAATAAGTGTTAATAAGTTTATTATTCGTTTTTCAGAAAATTTTATTCTTTATAAAAGTTCCTAATCACCGGTCTGCACATATATTCGTCAAAAAATCTTGGCTGGAATATATACAGGGCGGAGAAAATGGACAAACTTGTATTATTTGCTATAAATCACCCCCTTACGGCTTCCACGTGTGTCATCGGTAAAAACTAAGCACGAAATCATGTCCCTCGACCCCAAATACCCCTATTTCCAAAATTTCATTTTAATCAAAAGTCATTAAAGTTTTTTATCTCGAAAAAACTAGATACAAATTTGTACAGATCACTAACATATCGACTCTTTGTTTTGAACTTACAACATTGTGGGTTATGTCCTTTTCTACGTAATTTGACCTAAGAAATCGAATGGAACTACCGCCGACTCGCCATCTATTATGGTTTTCGAGAAACGGCCGTTTTTTCGAGGGAAAATTGTAAAATAAGTGTTAATAAGTTTATTATTCGTTTTTCAGAAAATTTTATTCTTTATAAAAGTTCCTAATCACCGGTCTGCACATATATTCGTCAAAAAATCTAGGCTGGAATATATACAGGGCGGAGAAAATGGACAAACTTGTATTATTTGCTATAAATCACCCCCTTACGGCTTCCACGTGTGTCATCGGTAAAAACTAAGCACGAAATCGTGTCCCTCGACCCCAAATACCCCTATTTCCAAAATTTCATTTTAATCAAAAGTCATTAAAGTTTTTTATCTCGAAAAAACTAGATACAAATTTGTACAGATCACTAACATATCGACTCTTTGTTTTGAACTTACAACATTGTGGGTTATGTCCTTTTCTACGTAATTTGACCTAAGAAATCGAATGGAACTACCGCCGACTCGCCATCTATTATGGTTTCCGAGAAACGGCCGTTTTTTCGAGGGAAAATTGTAAAATAAGTGTTAATAAGTTTATTATTCGTTTTTCAGAAAATTTTATTCTTTATAAAAGTTCCTAATCACCGGTCTGCACATATATTCGTCAAAAAATCTAGGCTGGAATATATACAGGGCGGAGAAAATGGACAAACTTGTATTATTTGCTATAAATCACCCCCTTACGGCTTCCACGTGTGTCATCGGTAAAAACTAAGCACGAAATCATGTCCCTCGACCCCAAATACCCCTATTTCCAAAATTTCATTTTAATCAAAAGTCATTAAAGTTTTTTATCTCGAAAAAACTAGATACAAATTTGTACAGATCACTAACATATCGACTCTTTGTTTTGAACTTACAACATTGTGGGTTATGTCCTTTTCTACGTAATTTGACCTAAGAAATCGAATGGAACTACCGCCGACTCGCCATCTATTATGGTTTTCGAGAAACGGCCGTTTTTTCGAGGGAAAATTGTAAAATAAGTGTTAATAAGTTTATTATTCGTTTTTCAGAAAATTTTATTCTTTATAAAAGTTCCTAATCACCGGTCTGCACATATATTCGTCAAAAAATCTAGGCTGGAATATATAAAGGGCGGAGAAAATGGACAAACTTGTATTATTTGCTATAAATCACCCCCTTACGGCTTCCACGTGCGTCATCGGTAAAAACTAAGCACGAACTCGTGTCCCTCGACCCCAAATACCCCTATTTCCAAAATTTCATTTCAATCAAAAGTCATTAAAGTTCTTTGTCTCGAAATAACTAGATACAAATTTGTACAGATCACTAACATATCGACTCTTTGTTTTGAACTTACAACATTGTGGGTTATGTCCTTTTCTACGTAATTTGACCTAAGAAATCGAATGGAACTACCGCCGACTCGCCATCTATTATGGTTTTCGAGAAACGGCCGTTTTTTCGAGGGAAAATTGTAAAATAAGTGTTAATAAGTTTATTATTCGTTTTTCAGAAAATTTTATTCTTTATAAAAGTTCCTAATCACCGGTCTGCACATATATTCGTCAAAAAATCTAGGCTGGAATATATACAGGGCGGAGAAAATGGACAAACTTGTATTATTTGCTATAAATCACCCCCTTACGGCTTCCACGTGTGTCATCGGTAAAAACTAAGCACGAAATCGTGTCCCTCGACCCCAAATACCCCTATTTCCAAAATTTCATTTTAATCAAAAGTCATTAAAGTTTTTTATCTCGAAAAAACTAGATACAAATTTGTACAGATCACTAACATATCGACTCTTTGTTTTGAACTTACAACATTGTGGGTTATGTCCTTTTCTACGTAATTTGACCTAAGAAATCGAATGGAACTACCGCCGACTCGCCATCTATTATGGTTTTCGAGAAACGGCCGTTTTTTCGAGGGAAAATTGTAAAATAAGTGTTAATAAGTTTATTATTCGTTTTTCAGAAAATTTTATTCTTTATAAAAGTTCCTAATCACCGGTCTGCACATATATTCGTCAAAAAATCTAGGCTGGAATATATACAGGGCGGAGAAAATGGACAAACTTGTATTATTTGCTATAAATCACCCCCTTACGGTTTCCACGTGTGTCATCGGTAAAAACTAAGCACGAAATCGTGTCCCTCGACCCCAAATACCCCTATTTCCAAAATTTCATTTTAATCAAAAGTCATTAAAGTTTTTTATCTCGAAAAAACTAGATACAAATTTGTACAGATCACTAACATATCGACTCTTTGTTTTGAACTTACAACATTGTGGGTTATGTCCTTTTCTACGTAATTTGACCTAAGAAATCGAATGGAACTACCGCCGACTCGCCATCTATTATGGTTTTCGAGAAACGGCCGTTTTTTCAAGGGAAAATTGTAAAATAAGTGTTAATAAGTTTATTATTCGTTTTTCAGAAAATTTTATTCTTTATAAAAGTTCCTAATCACCGGTCTGCACATATATTCGTCAAAAAATCTAGGCTGGAATATATAAAGGGCGGAGAAAATGGACAAACTTGTATTATTTGCTATAAATCACCCCCTTACGGCTTCCACGTGCGTCATCGGTAAAAACTAAGCACGAAATCGTGTCCCTCGACCCCAAATACCCCTATTTCCAAAATTTCATTTTAATCAAAAGTCATTAAAGTTTTTTATCTCGAAAAAACTAGATACAAATTTGTACAGATCACTAACATATCGACTCTTTGTTTTGAACTTACAACATTGTGGGTTATGTCCTTTTCTACGTAATTTGACCTAAGAAATCGAATGGAACTACCGCCGACTCGCCATCTATTATGGTTTTCGAGAAACGGCCGTTTTTTCGAGGGAAAATTGTAAAATAAGTGTTAATAAGTTTATTATTTGTTTTTCAGAAAATTTTATTCTTTATAAAAGTTCCTAATCACCGGTCTGCACATATATTCGTCAAAAAATCTAGGCTGGAATATATAAAGGGCGGAGAAAATGGACAAACTTGTATTATTTGCTATAAATCACCCCCTTACGGCTTCCACGTGCGTCATCGGTAAAAACTAAGCACGAACTCGTGTCCCTCGACCCCAAATACCCCTATTTCCAAAATTTCATTTCAATCAAAAGTCATTAAAGTTCTTTGTCTCGAAATAACTAGATACAAATTTGCACAGATCACTAACATATCGACTATTTGTTTTGAACTTACAACATTGTGGGTTATGGTCCTTTTCTACGTAATTTGGCCTAAGAAATCGAATGGAACTACCGCCGACTCGCCATCTATTATGGTTTTCGAGAAACGGCCGTTTTTTCGAGGGAAAATTGTAAAATAAGTGTTAATAAGTTTATTATTTGTTTTTCAGAAAATTTTATTCTTTATAAAAGTTCCTAATCACCGGTCTGCACATATATTCGTCAAAAAATCTAGGCTGGAATATATACAGGGCGGAGAAAATGGACAAACTTGTATTATTTGCTATAAATCACTCCCTTACGGCTTCCACGTGCGTCATCGGTAAAAACTAAGCACGAACTCGTGTCCCTCGACCCCAAATACCCCTATTTCCAAAATTTCATTTCAATCAAAAGTCATTAAAGTTCTTTGTCTCGAAATAACTAGATACAAATTTGCACAGATCACTAACATATCGACTATTTGTTTTGAACTTACAACATTGTGGGTTATGGTCCTTTTCTACGTAATTTGGCCTAAGAAATCGAATGGAACTACCGCCGACTCGCCATCTATTATGGTTTTCGAGAAACGGCCGTTTTTTCGAGGGAAAATTGTAAAATAAGTGTTAATAAGTTTATTATTCGTTTTTCAGAAAATTTTATTCTTTATAAAAGTTCCTAATCACCGGTCTGCACATATATTCGTCAAAAAATCTTGGCTGGAATATATACAGGGCGGAGAAAAAGGACAAACTAGTATTATTTGCCATAAATCACCCCCTTACGGCTTCCACGTGTGTCATCGGTAAAAACTAAGCACGAAATCATGTCCCTCGACCCCAAATACCCCTATTTCCAAAATTTCATTTTAATCAAAAGTCATTAAAGTTTTTTATCTCGAAAAAACTAGATACAAATTTGTACAGATCACTAACATATCGACTCTTTGTTTTGAACTTACAACAATGTGGGTTATGTCCTTTTCTACGTAATTTGACCTAAGAAATCGAATGGAACTACCGCCGACTCGCCATCTATTATGGTTTTCGAGAAACGGCCGTTTTTTCGAGGGAAAATTGTAAAATAAGTGTTAATAAGTTTATTATTCGTTTTTCAGAAAATTTTATTCTTTATAAAAGTTCCTAATCACCGGTCTGCACATATATTCGTCAAAAAATCTAGGCTGGAATATATACAGGGCGGAGAAAATGGACAAACTTGTATTATTTGCTATAAATCACCCCCTTACGGCTTCCACGTGTGTCATCGGTAAAAACTAAGCACGAAATCGTGTCCCTCGACCCCAAATACCCCTATTTCCAAAATTTCATTTTAATCAAAAGTCATTAAAGTTTTTTATCTCGAAAAAACTAGATACAAATTTGTACAGATCACTAACATATCGACTCTTTGTTTTGAACTTACAACATTGTGGGTTATGTCCTTTTCTACGTAATTTGACCTAAGAAATCGAATGGAACTACCGCCGACTCGCCATCTATTATGGTTTTCGAGAAACGGCCGTTTTTTCAAGGGAAAATTGTAAAATAAGTGTTAATAAGTTTATTATTCGTTTTTCGGAAAATTTTATTCTTTATAAAAGTTCCTAATCACCGGTCTGCACATATATTCGTCAAAAAATCTAGGCTGGAATATATAAAGGGCGGAGAAAATGGACAAACTTGTATTATTTGCTATAAATCACCCCCTTACGGCTTCCACGTGCGTCATCGGTAAAAACTAAGCACGAAATCGTGTCCCTCGACCCCAAATACCCCTATTTCCAAAATTTCATTTTAATCAAAAGTCATTAAAGTTTTTTATCTCGAAAAAACTAGATACAAATTTGTACAGATCACTAACATATCGACTCTTTGTTTTGAACTTACAACATTGTGGGTTATGTCCTTTTCTACGTAATTTGACCTAAGAAATCGAATGGAACTACCGCCGACTCGCCATCTATTATGGTTTTCGAGAAACGGCCGTTTTTTCGAGGGAAAATTGTAAAATAAGTGTTAATAAGTTTATTATTCGTTTTTCAGAAAATTTTATTCTTTATAAAAGTTCCTAATCACCGGTCTGCACATATATTCGTCAAAAAATCTAGGCTGGAATATATACAGGGCGGAGAAAATGGACAAACTTGTATTATTTGCTATAAATCACCCCCTTACGGCTTCCACGTGTGTCATCGGTAAAAACTAAGCACGAAATCGTGTCCCTCGACCCCAAATACCCCTATTTCCAAAATTTCATTTTAATCAAAAGTCATTAAAGTTTTTTATCTCGAAAAAACTAGATACAAATTTGTACAGATCACTAACATATCGACTCTTTGTTTTGAACTTACAACATTGTGGGTTATGTCCTTTTCTACGTAATTTGACCTAAGAAATCGAATGGAACTACCGCCGACTCGCCATCTATTATGGTTTTCGAGAAACGGCCGTTTTTTCGAGGGAAAATTGTAAAATAAGTGTTAATAAGTTTATTATTCGTTTTTCAGAAAATTTTATTCTTTATAAAAGTTCCTAATCACCGGTCTGTACATATATTCGTCAAAAAATCTAGGCTGGAATATATAAAGGGCGGAGAAAATGGACAAACTTGTATTATTTGCTATAAATCACCCCCTTACGGCTTCCACGTGCGTCATCGGTAAAAACTAAGCACGAAATCGTGTCCCTCAACCCCAAATACCCCTATTTCCAAAATTTCATTTCAATCAAAAGTCATTAAAGTTCTTTGTCTCGAAAAAACTTGATACAAATTTGCACAGATCACTAACATATCGACTCTTTGTTTTGAACTTACAACATTGTGGGTTATGTCCTTCTCTACGTAATTTGGCCTGCTTTCCACCAAGCGAATTTTGTAATTTCAAGAGAATCGCATTCGCATATAGTGTGCGCATAGTGTAATTTACTTTGCATTGTAGGCACAGATTAAGAAAAGTTGTAGGTTAACGAGGAGCGTTCCCATTCGTGTGAGAGAAGGTTCACTTCTCTCGATTTCGTCTCCTCGATGAGAATAAGCACTCAGGGTGCTTATCAGTTGCTAAGGAGGTTATATCTAATGACAGTTCTGTATCCATAGCGTCCATTACAAACTTCTATGGAGAATAAGATTTTCTGAGAAATGGATAATAAATGCAGTATTGGACATTTTCACAATTTTTCACGAGAAAATGGCCATATTTCGAATATTGTTGGAGCTGGAAGATTGCAACTAGTACCATTCGAAATTTTAGACCGAATTACATATCATTTGATGGGTATCCCAAAGTTTTAAGTTCTAAACAAAAAGTCGGTATAAAAGAATTCATATAATATCAACCTACATATTTTTCACGTTACTTGAACCAAACAACTTAGGATCGAAATGAAAATCTGCCCAGTGGGGTTTCAGGGGACAATAAACACGATTCTGTCCATATTTTTGCCCGATGACCTTGTTGAAAGCGCTCAACTGCCAATTTGTTGCTAATAAATCACGTTAGTTCTATTTCTCGCCGCCAGTTGCTAAGGAGCTTATATCTAATGACAGTTCTGTATCCATAGCGTCCATTACAAACTTTTATGGAGAATAAGATTATCTGAGAAATGGATAATAAATGCAGTATTGGACATTTTCACAATTTTTCACGAGAAAATGGCCATATTACGAATAGCGTTGGAGCTGGAAGATTGCAACTAGTACCATTCGGAATTTTAGACCGAATTACATATCATTTGATGGGTATCCCAAAGTTTTAAGTTCTAAACAAAAAGTCGCTATAAAAGAATTCATATAATATCAACCTACACATTTTTCACGTTACTTGAACCAAACAACTTAGGATCGAAATGAAAATCTGCCAAGTGGGGTTTCGGGGGACGAGAAACACGATTCCGTCCATATTTTTGACCGTTGACCTTGTTGAAAGTGCTCAACTGTCAATTTATTGTTAATAAATCACGTTAGTTCTATTTCTCGCCGCCAGTTGCTACGCAGGTTATATTTAATGACAGTTCTGTATCCATAGCGTCCATTACAAACTTTTATGGAGAATAAGATTTTCTGAGAAATGGATAATAAATGCAGTAATGGACATTTTCACAATTTTTCACGAGAAAATGGCCATAATTCGAATATCGTTGGAGTTGGAAGATTGCAACTAGTGCCATTCGAAATTTTAGGCCGAATTACATATCATTTGATGGGTATCCCAAAGTTTTAAGTTCTAAACAAAAAGTCGGTATAAAAGAATTCATAAATATCAACCTACACATTTTTCTCAATATTTGAACCAAAGAACTTGGGATCGAAATGAAAATCTGCCAGAAGAGGTTTCAGGGGACGAGAAACACGATTCCGTCCATATTTTTGACCGATGACCTTGTTGAAAGCGCTCAACTGTCAATTTATGTCGAGAGAAAATGGTAAAATATAGATTAATTAGTTTATTATTTGTTTCTCAGAAAATGTTACGTCTCATAAAAGTTTCTAATGCACACACGGTGGTGAATTTTTCGATGCCCACCATTGGTATCTCGGAAACTATAAGATATAGAGAATCGGTTAAATTAGACAAAAGTTGCGCTATTTTATGCTCTACAATTTCCTGCCAAGAAATACTGGATATCTTGATTCGTTCGCGGTTTATCCTGAAAAAACTGAAAATCGTGATTTCAAAACAAAATTAATATCTTCTATACCATTCATGGGAATTTAATGAAAGTTGGCAAGGATATATTTTCGACTACTACCAATTGAATGGCGTTGACAGAAACTTTCTAAGCCTTCTAGATTTTGAGCAACGATAGTCAACTTTTTTTTCTTATGGTCGCCTTATTGGATTTTTACACCATTAGTTGGAGAAAATAACTCACTTTTCACCTATGTCACCAAAATAGTCTGATTTTTTAAAAACATGTTGATATTCGAATTAATGTAAAAATAATTTATAAAATCCAGTATGCTTTGGAAAAATAATTGCAAGCAACATTTTAATCCAGACGCTATTATTAAATTGTACCCTCGTAAAAAAATTACAGAAAAATGCCAGCTTAATTAAGCTTCTATTAAATATTACAAACAATTAATTTATTAAAGAGTCAAGAAAACAAATAATACTATTTTTATTTTATAAATTGTTTGTAATATTTAATAGGAGCTTAATTAAGCTGGCATTTTTCTGTAATTTTTTTACGAGGGTACAATTTAATAATAGCGTCTGGATTAAAATATTGCTTGCAATTATTTTTCCAAAGCATACTGGATTTTATAAATTATTTTTACATTAATTCGAATATCAACATGTTTTTAAAAAATCAGACCATTTTGGTGACATAGGTGAAAAGAGAATTATTTTCTCTAACTAATGGTGTAAAAATCCAATATGGCGGCCATAAGAAAAAAAAAGTTGACCATCGTTGCTCAAAATCTAGAAGGCTTAGAAAGTTTCTGTCAACGCCATTCAATTGGTAGTAGTCAAAAATATAACCTTGCCAACTTTCATTAAATTCCCATGAATGGTATAGAAGATATTAATTTTGTTTTGAAATCACGATTTTCAGTTTTTTCAGGATAAACCGCGAAAGAATCAAGATATCCAGTATTTCTTGGCAAGAAATTGTAGAGCATAAAATAGCGCAACTTTTGTCTAATTTAACCGATTCTCTATATCTTATAGTTTCCGAGATACCAATGGTGCGCATCGAAAAATTCAGCACCGTGTATACATATATTCATCAACAAATCTAAGCTGTAATATATACAGTAGGAAGATGGGTAAACAATCATTTTTTACTAAAATCACCCCTTTACGGATTTCACGTGCGTCAACGGTAAGAACTAAGCACGAAATGTAGTTTCCCAACTCTAAAAATCCCCAAATTCATAATTTCATTTCTAACAAAATTCATTAAGATTTTCATTTCGAAAAAACTAGACACAAATTTCTTCAGATCACTAACATATCAATTTATTGTTTAGAACTTACAACATAATGAGTTATGTCATTTGTTTGTTTACCTAATACTACTCTTTACTCACATATGTTTATAATGTTATCCTTTATTAACCTTTGCTAACATATGTTATAATTTGTAAAACCGTAAAATATTCTTTTTGGTAAATAAACTTTATTATTATTATTATTATTATTATTATTATTCTAAACTTAATTTGGCCTAAAAAATCGCTATCGCTGACTCGCGGTTTATAACGCTATTCGAGATACTGCCATTTATTCGAGAGAAAATTTTAAAATATGCATTAATAAGTTTATTACACTTAAAGCATTTTATCAACTAAACTTAAAATTGTTAATTATACAAGACTGATACTGAGTTATGAAATTGCATCATGACCCCAAAAAGTGATGTGTACAACTGCTTCTCTTTGGGGTCAGCTTTTTGGGGTCGACCCCAAAAAGACGGAATGTCCCCGAAAGGACGTCATGGTACGCAAAATCGACTCAAAGAGACGTGTAAGCATACTTATATATATATATATATAAAAGCAAAAGTCGGTAGTTATTAGACGCGGGGAGTACATAAACAAATGAACAAAATTCACAGGGATTCCCGCAACCACAGACACGTGTTTCGGACTTATTGGTCCTCATCAGTACGGTGTAGCTAAGTTCAAGGATGTAAGTGACTTAGAAGTATCAAAAGGAAACAGTTAATTCGAAAGACATTGACCAGAATGACACAGACTACGACGATGAAGCAACAACAGCAATAGCAACAACCTCCTCCTGTTTAGAGTCAAAACCCCCTATAGCCGCCACTAGGTCAATATGACCCACTATAGTTGTCACTGGATTTCAACCCAACCACAGCTGTCACAAGATTGCCGCCATGCCGACGCACTTCATCGCAACAGTCCAAACCACTCTGACCTATCAGTTAGAAAAAACTGGAAGGAAGCAAAGGAAAACCAGTTACAGGAGCCAGTTACACATTTGAGGCTTCAATCGGAAGACCCTGAATTCCAGGGCATCAACACAACATCGCCACGGAGGTATATATAACTACCTGCATGGAAGTCCAACCCTGGGACAATATAAAAGCAAAAGTCGGTAGTTATTAGACGCGGGGAGTACATAAACAAATGAACAAAATTCACAGGGATTCCCGCAACCGCAGACACGTGTTTCGGACTTATTGGTCCTCATCAGTACGGTGTAGCTAAGTTCAAGGATGTAAGTGACTTAGAAGTATCAAAAGGAAACAGTTAATTCGAAAGACATTGACCAGAATGACACAGACTACGACGATGAAGCAACAACAGCAATAGCAACAACCTCCTCCTGTTTAGAGTCAAAACCCCCTATAGCCGCCACTAGGTCAATATGACCCACTATAGTTGTCACTGGATTTCAACCCAACCACAGCTGTCACAAGATTGCCGCCATGCCGACGCAAATATATATATATATATATATTTGAAATGAAATCCAAAGAATTCAGAAATCCATAGAGGTAGGTTTATAATTTAATAAAATAAATGGCAAACATAAATTCTACTATTTAAGTCAAAGTCTATATCCTCTAATGTCTTAACAAGACATAAAACTCTTAAGGAGCTTATTTGCAAGTCCACATTTAACTGATGAGTTCAGTACTACGAATGTGGAAAGCAAATAATGTATTGCAATAAGCCCCACCAGACGGATTAATCCAAACAAGGACTCCTCTCATGATACAACAACACAAGATATGATATCAAAACGTTCAAATTTCGTCCGGTTTGCGCATGACGTCACACGGTGAGTAATTTTTAAAATCTATGTCGCGTATTCGAATTTAATATCAAATTTTGTTAGTTAGGAACTCTGTTTTATGGCTTTTATTCATAATATGGGTTCACTGCTTATAGTGTTATACTAAGTTAATGACGGCTATTTAAATTATTACATTTTAGATGAAATTTATAAGAGCCCAGAGATAACACTGATTATTGCATTTGATTTATTTTATGCAGATATTTCTATATTATATGTGAATATAAGTATAATAATACGAAATTAACTCCCAATTTATATTTTTCATAGGTATGTATTTCGATTTGTAATTGTTGAATATGTATGGCCCTACAAATTAATAATTTTGGGGTTCTGTTATTCGAAGTTTTCGAAATTACCAAAATGGCAAATCAAATGTAAAAAAGGATAAATTAACCATATATACATTCAATATACACTTCGCACATAAATTATGGAATAGGTAAAAAAATGAGTCAAGTTTATACATTCATATTTTTGTTAATATTGAAGCAATTTCAATAATTTTTTTACTGCGGATAGGTCATTTCTTCTGCAGTTTAATACCGTATGTTCGACTTAACTACGAGTTTTGATATACAGGGAAACGCGAAAAGTATGAGGGCATGTAAATTCCCTAAAATATCAATTTGATCTGTGGCAATTAGGAGCCTATGAAAATTTATTTTTATAAGTGTTTCAGTTATGGCCTATTCCATTGTACTCACTGCGCCAAGCAATTTGCCATACGGTTCTTGGTAAATAAAAAATTGGCAATTCTTTGAAAATTGTTCTGTTGCCAATAACTGTTAAAAAACAATGATTTTAGTGGATTTTGTTTCATTATCCTCTCATTAAAGAGTAATGAAACCAATATCGAGGTTAATAATACGAGTTGGAATAAAAATAACTTAATAAATTTATTTAACAGGAAAAAGAACGATAGCAATAACAAAAATCTAAGCAATAATGCAAACTAATAACGGTTATTACCTCCCCTCGCATTCACTACAATTTGGCATCGATTGGACATACTTAAAATTAAATCTTGAATGAACATTTGATCGACATTTTGCCAGGTTTCCAACAAAATTAGTCTAACAGGCAACAGAAAAATTTTCAAAGAATTACCAATTTTTTATTTACCAAGAACCGTATGGCAAATTGCTTGGCGCAGTGAGTACAATAGGAGAGGCCGTAACCGAAACACTTATAAAAATAAATTTTCATAGGCTCCTAATTGCCACAGATCATTTTGAAATTTTAGGGAATTTACATGCCCTCATACTTTTCGCGTTTCCCTGTATAACAAAACTCGTAGTTAAATCGAACATACGGTATTAAACTGCAGAAGAAATGACCTATCCGCAGTAAAATAATTATTGAAATTGCTTTAATATTAAAAATATGAATGTATAAACTTGACTCATTTTTTTACCTATTCCATAATTTATGTGCGAAGTGTATTTGATATTTATGAATTTTGAGGAATGTTTTTACGTAAAAATACAGTACGATCGCCAGACAGTATGCAGCATAATAGAAAACTTATTTATAATTAATTTCTCAAAAATTGTTTCTTGCCGAAAGTTAAGTATACTAAAATACTAAGAAAAACCAGTTTTGACGTCAAATTTTACCTTTAATATGTAGGAAGTTAAAAAAATATCAAAATGTTAATAATTTAAGGTAAAAAATGTAAATAAACTTTCTCTACAAATTTTCTAGTTACTAACGGAATTGATGCTGAATAGTACATTGTGTGCTTAGTAGGAAGAACTTAACATTCCCGGACGACCGTGCAGATTGCTTATCGAGGCGCAAGCAACACGGAGTTCGGAAATATGCTTTTACTACGATGATACACATACTATTTTTTCTGAAACCTGCATTTTTTTTATTTCAGGGAACTAAAAAACATTATATCGTGCGTAGAATCTCTTGATTGATTATCAACATCACAATCGTACACAGCACATCTCATTTTCGACGATTTTTTAACTTTTAAACACAAAAATATCCGCAACAACTTGACAATTCTACCTGACACTCCTGACAGCCGGGCGTTTAATGGCGTCCTAGCTCACCGACTGACGTCACGAGCTGCGCGATATCTTATCTTTATTTATTGTATCATGGACTCCTCTGTTATCAGGCAGCGCACGTCACCATCCCATGGACCGGTTTCTGGCTTATTAGCCTTCATCAGCATGGTACAGGTAACGTACGCCGTCTAACAACATAAAGTCCAGTTCTTGTTAACCTCGATCGACATGAAGTCGGCGAGATGCAAATGTGGACCGTGTCGTCCTATGGTGAAACCTATTGCAATGTGGATGATTGCCCAGACTAGGCGAATATATTTGAAATGAAATCCAAAGAATTCAGAAATCCATAGAGGTAGGTTTATAATTTAATAAAATAAATAGCAAAAATAAATTCTACTATTTAAGTCAAAGTGTACGTCTATATCCTCTAATGTCTTAACAAGACATAAAACTCTTAAGGAGCTTAATATATATATATATATATATATATATATATATATATATATATATATATATATATATATATATATATATATATATATATTGTTTTACTCAAAACTTCTTATTTTCCTTTGTAATCTATTGGAAAAATAAAGACCAGTTATTATTATTATTATTATTATTATTAAAATACGTCAACATTTTGAAATCTTAGCAACTGATAACAAAATAAGGTAGGTCAGGTTGATCTTGTTTTTTACATGGGTTCACTAGCTTTTACCGCACCACTATCAATTAACTTTGTGCGAAAGTTTGTGGAACGTATATTTTTTATACTATTTGTTTAAACGTGCCGATGTCTCTGCCTTCAAAGCCGCATCCCGTCGAACAGCCGCTAACTTTATTAGCGGCTTTTTTGTGAAGTTTTTTTGAATGATTTATCGTTCGAAGTACTGTAGTCCCAAGATAACTTTGTCGGTGATTTTATAGTGTTTTTTTTATATCTTTGGAATTTGTAAAAAACTTAGAAAACAAAGCATGTTGTCCACCTCATATGTGGATCGGTGGAGATATGCAGTGGTCCTCAAAAGTTCAATACATTTTTACGCAAGGTAGGTCAGTTTTTCACCTTCCATTTTTATATTTTTTAACTCGTAATTCATGTTACAAATATCAATAGAGATCCCCCCCTTAAAGGAATGAAATAAGTTGGGGTTCACCCTGTATATTAATTACTATATCATTCAAAATACGTAGAAAACTGACAAATTTGGACAACTTATCACATAAGAAAAGTTGTAAATTGGGGGCTCTAGTGGAAGACGTGGCATGTTGAATACTTCGGCCAAAAGCGCATTATTATTGTCTGCAAAAGAAACATAATTTTTAATTTTAAATCTTGCATTAATAAACATAATAAAACAGCTGATTTATATATATCTTGCACGAAATATAGAAAACAAAACAATAAGGCTATAAAAAATAAAATTTAAAATTAATATAACTTTTTTCTAGAAGTAATTACCACAAATACAATGGCGTTTATTTCATTTTAATACATTAAGTATTTATGGAGATACAAATTTTTAATTTTAATACCTTGCTGGCGATCCAACGATACTATGTGACGTCACTAACGCCAAAGTTTACAGAATACTATAAGTTACCTCACTTCTTCTCGGACCATTCATATTTGTACATCAAAGGCATACCGCGAACACGTGTTGTTATCATAAAGAGATCAAAGGCATACCTCGAACACGTGTTGCTATAATAAAGCGACACGGATACCGGGTGTATTAGCAACGTTTAAAAACGCAATCAGCGTACGAATCCTGTACCTAGGTCACAGAAATCATTCGTAGAGTGACCGAGTGCCACTGTGTAACATACTAGACAATCCACCGAGGAGCCCCGGGGCCATATATCGCGGAAGTGGGAGTCAAGAGGTAGGGACAGGCGAGCCAAGTGGTAGGGCAGGCGGATTCGCGAATTTTCGCGAGTGATTTAACTTATAGTATTCTGTAAACATTGCTAACGCCGATCTCGTAGCTGCAGTGTATCGTGCCGTGTTATTATAGCAGATGTTTTTCTGACATATTTACAATTATAAGTTAGATTTCCTACCAACCAACCAAAAGCATCTTATTTTATTAGATCAAGGCAATTAAAACTTCATTAATAACGCACTAAACAAAATTTTAGTTGATAATACAGAAACCCAGCAGAAATTTTGATCAGAGCGACATAATATTCGAAAATCTTTAAAAATGCATATATTTGAGGTTAATTGTGACGTCACACGCACGACACAGCATTCATATGACCAAGCGATCAACGTTAGTGACGTCAGAGGCCCTCTGACATCACTAACGCCGTTCCATTACACATACGGAAAAATAGAGGCGTGTTCTATTTTAACCAAAAATTTATTGTGAAGCCGTTGTAAGTGCTAGAAAAAAAAATCCAACGGCTTTAAGTTTGTTCATGTCTGCTCTATTTTTATTTTAACTTTCGCGGCGATTACGCGACTTTCCTGTAATTGGCTTACACCTTCCACCAATGCGAGGAGAGACAAACTGTCAGATCTATCTATCTACGCAAGGTTTGTAGATTCTAGAAACCTTGCTATCTACGCGTGTGTGAGCGAATGGCGGTTTTGATTGTGCCACGCTTTTGCTTTGTGTTAAAAACTACAAGAAATTGCTAAAAATATCAACTGTGTGGTCGAAAAGTGCAGCCCGGCCGGTGTCCTCCTTGTTGGAAGACCTGAAGGAGGAAACCCATGCGATTCCATCAGGGTGTTGTACCGGGAGAGCAACAGGTAGGTGATATTCCAATTACCTACATGTCGCCGACCTCGTGTTTATTAAAACTTACAATTATCGAATCTGCGTGAACATTTGGCCCTTCTAGCCATATTAGAGCTTCTCTCTGTGAAATACAGTCCATTTACATTAGTTACCTGACTTAATTAATTCAGAATAATTTTGAAAGGAACATATTTTGAGGTTAATTTAACAGTTTATTCGATTTAGTGGAACTTTATCGTATTTGCATTTGTGTGTATTGTTGTATTGCGTGATGGAGGTGGAATTTAACAAAACGTCAAACAAGCGTCATGCAATATATAAACGTGTGGAAAAAGTGTTGGAGATGGCTCAACAAGCGTTGGTTGATCCGGGAAAACTTGGTGAATTTGAGGTGCGTTGTGAGTTGTGACTCGTTAAATGAGCTCGTAAATTTGTTTGATTCGCTGCATTTAGAAGCCATATCGCTGGTAGATCCGACAAAATTAGATGAACAAATGAAATACAATCTAAATTTGATAGTATGCAGCATGGTATCCTTATCCTTATCCTTATACCATGGTATGCAGTATTCAGTAAAATCTATTCGACGAGAATTATTCAAAGAAAGTTAAGTTTGTCAGTTCAGTTAGCCGATCGGGTAGTCCCGTGAGTTCGGTGCATTCTGAGGTGAGGAGTATAGACTGAGGAAGTGCCAGTGGCGTGCGGGAAAATATAAAATTGCCGAGAATAGAAATTCAAAAATTTGACGGTAACATTAAAAATTGGCCTACTTTCTATGACATGTTCAAAACGCTTATACATGAGAATACAACGTTGTCAGACATTGAACGCTTTCAATATTTAAGTTCGTACCTTTCTAAAGAAGCATTATCAATTATTAAAAACTTGCCGATTACCGCGGAAAATTATAAAATAGCGTTTGATGCGTTGAAAACTAGATTTCAAAATAAACGTGTATTGTTGACAAACTATTGGCAGTCTATTTCGCAGGCGCAGAAAGTAAGTGGTGAATCTGCTGCTTCACTTAGAAACTTATTGTCGGTATTTTCGGAAAATTTAGCGGCATTAGATCAATTTGTTAGGACAAGGAGCGCCCTCTCTTAATATTAAGCGACACCAAGTCGCATGGAAGAACTTTTATGTTATTATATAGGTTAAGGTTAAGCGGCGTTAAGCCAGTAGGCATGAAGCATTGCTGCTGTGCAGTACATATGTGTGTTATAAGTCTATAATGTCTACATAACAATAAAGACACAAGTTTTCATAGTATACAGTCCACAGTTTATTTCAATACAATTCACAATTCAAACAGGACTTGTGGGATTTCACGAAATTTAATTGGTTATTACAAAAAATTGATGGTAATATGCGTACTAGGTTTGAAATAGAGTTCACATCAACAGACATGCCAACATACAAAGAGTTATATACTTTTCTAGAAAAACAGTGTCGTGCGTTATAAACTAGTGTAATGATGGCAAGCGGGTCTCAACAAAAAAGGGTGGTTGTGAATAAGCAGGCTGTGGTGTCGAGGGATAAGTCTACTGTATCCTTAGTAACTAAAACTGAGAAAGCTGCGGTGTGTGGATGTTGTAAAGAAGATCATTCGGTGGTAGTGTGTGATGAGTTTCTGAAATTGAGCCCACAGGAGAGGCGCGAGTTGGTGAAAAGTGAGAGATGGTGTTTCAATTGCCTGTCCAGCTCACACTCGGCACAGAGATGTGTGTCAAAGTATAATTGTCGGGTGTGTACGAAACGACATCACACGTTGCTTCATTTTCCTAGGCCCTCGGTTGTCAAGGGTGAAGGGAAAGATACTAAGAGTGAGACGAATTTTGAAAGTTCTGTAGTGAATGCAATGACAAGTACGGTTCATGTGCGAGGTACTGTCTTATTTTCTACTGCGTTGGTGAGTGTTAAGGATGGTGAAGGAAACTTTCAAAAATGTAGAGTGTTGCTTGATTCAGTTAGTCAAGCCAGCTTTATTTCTGAGGCCTGTGCAAGCAGGCTGGCTCTTCCGAGATCTTCGTCATCTATTCCAGTTCAAGGCTTAAATCAAATGTCTACTCAGGCAAAGTTAGGGACGGTGGTATCTGTAGTAAGGCCAGTGGAAAATTCGGAGCCTAGTTTTCATATCGAAATGATTATAATCCCTGTGATTTGTGCGAAACTTCCTTCTGTACCAGTATATGATCGGGAATGGTCCTATGTACAAAGGCTTTCTCTTGCCGATCCTGGATTTGGTAATCCAGGAGATATAGATATTTTGCTGGGTGCAGATGTATTTGCAGATATATTGCGACCTGGGCTGAAGCGAGGCAATATATTTGAGCCTAGTGCTATTAATACAGTTTTTGGTTGGGTTTTGTTGGGACAAGTTCAGGGGCGTCCAAGTGAGACTGTGAGGGCTTTTTATACGGAGATAGATACTTCCTTAGATGAAACTCTTAAGTTGTTTTGGGAAGTTATATCTCAGTTATATCTCAGTCGTCGGAGGATATACAATGTGAGAGGAAATTTAAGGAAACGCACTCTCGGAACCAAGAGGGAAGATATATAGTAGAACTTCCATTTCGTGACTGAGTCCCTGTTCTAGGGGAATCTTAAAATGTGGCTTTGCGTCGTTTGGTTTTATTAGAGAAACGCTTAGCAAAGAACATGTCTAGTGTGTCACATCCGTCTGGGGATGTTAGCCAGAAGTATTATATACCACATCATTGTGTGGTACATCCTGAGAGTCAGTCCACTAAGATTCGGGTAGTGTTCGACGCATCTGCGAAATCTTCCAATGGCGTATCGTTGAATGATTTGTTGTTAGTGGGTCCTAAGTTGCAAAAGGATATTGCTTCTATTCTATTAGTGTTTCGGGTTCATAAGATAGTGTCCACGTCCGATATTCGTCAAATGTATCGTCAGATTCTCATCGCTGATCATCAATGGGATTATCAGCGAATTTTGTGGAGGTTTTCTCCGGAACATCCAGTGCAAGAATTCCGTCTGAATACGGTGACATATGGCGTTTCGTCTAGCCCCTATTTAGCAATACGATGCTTGTTGCAGTTGGCTAAAGATTATGAAGATACCTACCCTTTGGCATCACAAATTGTGTATTCGTCTCTTTATGTGGACGACATCGTGACTGGGGCTGATTCGGTGGAACTCGCATCAAAAATGAAAGCACAGTTAATTGCGTTATTTTTGGAGGCTGGGCTAGAGCTGAGAAAATGGGCTAGTAATAACTCGAAGTTGTTGGCTGGTGTTCCCGATGCTCATCAGCAACCCATCTCCCTCAGTCCCAAGGAATCTGGCGGTCTGAAGGTTTTAGGCTTGAGGTGGTGCCCTCTCACGGATTCCTTTTCATATATTGTGGTACCAATTGATCGTCCTTGCACCAAGCGCAACGTGTTATCGGAGTTGGCTAGGATCTATGACCCATTAGGTTTGCTTTCTCCCCTTACGTTATTGGTTATTGGCTAAGCATCTTATGCAGTGTTTGTGGACCCAAGGGTTAGGATGGGATGAACCACCTCCCCCAGAGTTTAGGAATCGTTGGGATACATATAAGGCTCAACTTGCAAGTTTGACGGCACTATCCGTACCCCGACGGCTGAAGGTTGATGGTTTGGTGGCTAATGAACTGCATGGCTTTGCAGATTCCTCCGAGGTCGGGTATGCAGGTGTGGTTTACTTCCGCCAGACATCGGATGATGGCGATATTTCTGTGTTTCTAGTGTGTGCCAAGGCGCGGGTATCGCCACTCAAGAGAGTTTCTATTCCTAGATTAGAGTTGTGTGCGGCAGTCTTGTTAGCTGATTTAATTGAATTCGTTGTTTCTACCTATAAGCCACATATCCCAGTGGAAAAAATCTGTGCCTGGTCCGATTCGACAGTTGCTTTAACGTGGATTCGATCTTCTCCTCACAAGTGGAAAAGCTTTGTAGCGAATAGGGTTAGTCGTATCCAGGAGAGAGTTCCTCCTTCTTGTTGGCATCACATCAAGGGAACTGATAATCCTGCCGATTGCGCGTCGCGCGGCCTTCTTCCTAATGAACTTCTCGAGCATCCGTCATGGTGGGCGGGCCCGTCCTGGCTGAGACAACCATCAGATACCTGGCAACCTTCACAGGTCGAGTTTCTGACCACACCAAGCGAAATAGAGTGTGAACAACGACATCTCGTGTGCATTACCACTATAGACTCGCATACTTGGCTTCAATCTCTCCTAGATAGGTTCTCTTCATTAACCAAAATTCAACGAATTCTAGCGTACTGTCAGCGTTTCATTTATAATGTAAGAGCCAAGAAAGGTGAGCGTAAAACTGAGGCTTTGACTGCTATTGACGTATCTCATGCGTTGGTCACAATGGTCCGAATTGTTCAGAACGAAGTGTTTCATCATGAGAAATTAAGGATTAAATCCGAAAAAGTGTGTTCTAAGCTAATTCGAAAATTAGCTCCTATTATTGATTCAGATGATGTGCTCAGGGTGGGCGGTCGTCTTCGGCATTGACTTGTCCTACGATGCTAAACATCCTATGTTGCTACCTCGTAGTCATCGTCTCACGGAGCTTATTATTGAACAGGTGCATAAGGAGAATTTACATCCGGGTTTACGGACCCTACAATTTTTACTTGCCCAACAGTTTTGGATTCTTTCTTCTCGTCGAGCTATTAATCATGTGTTATCCCGTTGTTACCGTTGTTTCAAGGCTAAACCTTCTACTAGTCTTCCTGTTATGGGGGATTTGCCTATTCCCAGGGTTTCACAGGCGAAATGCTTTTCACATACTGCAGTGGACTTTGCAGGTCCAATTTTCGTTACTCCCATTCGGCGTCGTGGAGCTCGATCGGTGAAGGCCTATATTTCTGTGTTTGTCTGTTTAGCTACAAAAGCGGTCCATTTAGAACTAGTGTCCAGCTTGTCCTCGCAAGCATTCCTTGCCGCGTTACATCGATTTATAGCTCGGAGGGGGAGATGTAGTTACCTCTACAGTGATTGTGGAACTAATTTCGTGGGAGCGAATAGCCTTCTCTTGTCTTACGCGCAAGAAGCTGCTGAGGAATCGGGTATCAAGTGGCATTTCAACCCCCCTTCAGCGCCCCACTTCGGCGGTTTGTGGGAGGCGTGGGTGAAATCGACCAAAACCCATCTCAAACGAGTTATTGGTATTCAAATCTTAACATTCGAAGAGTTGGCGACGGTCTTAGCACAGATTGAGGCCGTACTTAACTCTCGCCCCTTATGTAGTATGAGTAACGATCCGAATGATCTGAGTGTCTTAACCCCCGGGCATTTCTTAACTTTAGAGCCCTTGACAGCCCCCCCCGGTGGAGGATGTCACCTCTTTGAAACTCGGTCGTTTCAGTCGATGGCAATTGTTGAACCGCATGCATCAAGATTTTTGGTGTCGTTGGCAACTCGAGTATCTCCACACCTTGCAACAACGCCATAAGTGGAACACTTCTCAAAACATGCCGCGTGTTAACGATCTTATCCTAATAAAGGATGAATTGCATCCTCCGTTACATTGGAAGACGGGACGCATTATCGATTATTATCGAACTATATCCAGGTCGTGACGGGATTCCTCGTGTAGCTAAGGTGCGCACCTCAAAGGCCACACTGGATCGACCTTTGGTCAAGCTATGCCCACTTCCCGCGCAATAGTGACAATACAATTTCATTTGCTTATATTTATATTTTTATTTTAAGTTCCCTTTCGGTTTTCTACACTAGAGTGTCTTATTTTCATTAAACAAAAGAAAAGGAAATAAGTTCCTTATTTGGTGGGCGGAATGTTCATGCCTGATCTATTTTTATTTTAACTTTCGCGGCGATTACGCGACTTTCCTGTAATTGGCTTACACCTTCCACCAATGCGAGGAGAGACAAACTGTCAGATCTATCTATCTACGCGACGAGGCGTTAAATTCCGATATGTATTCCAACTAGTTTTAAAATTTGTCACCAATGGCGTTGCTGTACTGTATAAAATGCGCATGCTCCGTAAATGATAATTTAACTAATAATAATCGTATGAGATGTTGTTGGTGCAGTGGTGTATCGGGAACAGGCGCGGCTTTGCAGACAAGAGGCTGTGAGTTCGAGGTTCTGGCGACGTGGTTTTTTTTTCTATTAAAATGCATTTTTTTACAAAAATGTTCCTTCTTTAAATTAAAAACATCGGTTAGGGGTCGTGTGCCAATATGGTTATGTTATATTAAAATAAAAAACTTTTTTTTATTAAAAATACATTTTTTATTAATTTATTATTATTATTATTCTAAAGTCAATTTATTATTATTATTATTCTGACTTTATTTAGGCGGGGCTCAGCCATAGGCTGCTCAGGCCCAACCTGTAAAAATTACAATGTTGAAATAATACATTTACTTCTAAATAACTAAATAACTACAAAAGTAACAGTAATAGCTATTTATGTAATCAGTTATGAAAAGTATGATTTTATGTAACGAGTGTAAGTTTGCGGGACGAACGAAGCGAGATCCCGCAATATCGCACGAGTTACATAAAATCATGTTTCATAACGTATTACATACAAGATTTTTTCTAATTTTGACGAAAAATGGGAAATACAAGTTTTTAATTTTGATCACTTACAAGCATAATTTAAATGACAATTATCTAGTAGGTCAGTGTCAGTTTAAATTATTTTGTCATTTGGCTTGACATTTAATAGACGCTGATCTATTTTGTGACGCTGATCGTTACTATTACTTATTTATTAGGAAAAATGTGTGATTTACATTCCGATTCTGACGATATACCGAGCGATATAGAAGAAGCGGCAAGAAATGCCGTCCGTATGTTCACTGATTCCTTAAAAATCCAAAGCGGCATATGACTTGGTTTATGAAAAATTTGAGAAATGGCGTGAAGAGAAGAAACTAAAACACGTCAACGAGAAAGTACTATTGGCATATTTTGAAGGTAAGAAGAATTTGAAGGCTTCTACGCTGTGGACACATTACTCCATGTTGATATTTTTCTGTTGTATTTTGTTTAATTATTTTTACAGTTAGTGACATAACGAACTTTTCGTAACCAGTTACATAATGGTTTTCATTATGTAACCAGTTACATAAAGTAGAACGTTCTGTCACTTGTTTCAATAACAAAATATGTCACTTTATATGTCAAAATTAGAAAAAATAATTATAGTATGTAGTAGTAGAAAATGAAAAACAAAAAGAAAAAAAAATAATAAACATGAGACTGGTAGCTGAAAATGACGGTAGAGATTTTATTAAGTTTTGCTGAAGTATTTTTTAACCTCTTTTTTAAAAGTGTTATAACTAACAATATTTTTTATTGGTAGTGGAATGGAATTATATATGAACGAAGCATAATATGTAAAAGATCCCTTGAAAGAAGAGGTAGAGTGCTGTGGTACATGTAGTAAATGAGTATTTCGCATATTTCGTCTATGTATCTCATCGCCAAAAATGAGTTTGAACCTAAGGTATGGTGGATTATTTGTTTGGATTATTTTGCGAACAATACAAGAGTAATGTACATTCCTCCTGATGTTCATTTTATTAAAGGAATATTTTTCATAATAAGGTGTAATATGATCTCTCTTTTTTACATTACAAGCAAACCGCATGCAGGCATTTTGTAGAACTTGAATCCTTTGCGCATCATAAACCAACAAACACGGACTAGCGTCTATTTCTTGTGCTCTACAAATGAACTTGCTTCTGTGGCGCTATCTGGTAAGTAACATGGTTCGCGAATGAAACGAATATGTTCCTTCTTTGATATAAAAATATACTGCACCCTCACAATAGACCTCATGCTTAATAAAAAAAAATTCCTTTAATCTAATAAAAAAAAATTCCTTTATCAGGGGAATAACACACATATCTAACCTGCCTCCGGCTATCGCCTCCGGCTTCTAACTCGCAATACACCTCTTAAAAAAAGAAAAAATTCCTTTAATCTAATAAAAAAAAATTCCTTTAACAGGAGAATAACACACATATCTAACCTGTCTCCGGATTCTAACTCGCAATTAATAGATCTCATGTCATGCCTGATGCATTTAATAAAAAAAAAAAAACAAGAACATGTGGGATTTGAACCCAGAACCCTCTGCTTGCCAGCCGAGATCGTTTCCGCTAGGCTATCATACCACTGACAGAGTGCGTGTAAAGAAAGAATAAGTTCAGTTAGGTTTCGGGTAACACGTTCTGTACACTTGGCAACGTTGGTACGGACTGAATGTTCATTTGTAGAGCACAAGAAATAGACGCTACTACAAACACGGTCCATAAACTACGTCACAATAGTCGAACAGAGATAAAATAAGTGACTCAATTAATTTTAATTTTATTTCTGTACTTACCACGAATTTGAATTTATACAGAGATTTTAGTCTAGAATATGCAATTTTTAAAACGTTGTTTACATGCTGAGTGAAGCTTAATTTATCATCTATAGTGAGCCCAAGGTTTTTACAATCATTGTGAAATATTAAAAAAATATTATTAAGAATCAACTGATTTTCCACATCCAGTTTTGCACATTGTTTTGCGGAGCCTATCAACATGGCTGTAGTCTTTGCAGGATTTAAACTTAGGGCATTATTATTGGACCATTTATTTATATTTTCCAAATCATTATTTAATTGTTGAAACGCTAACTGAGACTCATTTGGGACAAAAGACAGATACAATTGCTGATCATCAGCGTAACAATGAATTTTTGATTTAATTTCCTTTGTAATATCAGAGGTATATATTATAAATAATAGAGGTCCAAGAATGGAGCCTTGTGGTACACCAGTAGTTATAAGAGCAGTATCTGAAAAAATTTTACCTTCCTCAATTGAAAGTTGGACCTGTTGGAGGCGGCCACTTAGATATTGATTGAACCAATCTAAAGCATTTTTTGACAGGCCATAATAATTTAATTTTGCTAATAGTAAGGAATGATCTATACTGTCAAATGCCTTAGAATAGTCCAACATTATGGATATAGTTACTTCAGACTTATCAATCGCCCCCAACATGTCATCTACTACATCGAGAAGTGCAGTGGTGGTACTATGACCAGGTCTAAAACCAGATTGCCTAACTGGTAAGACATTAGCATGATCGACATGTGATTTTAGTTGAGAGTATACTATTTTCTCTATAATTTTAGACATCACCGGAAGTATACTAATTGGCCGAAGTTCATTTAATGCTGATATCTTATCTTTTTTTGGAATGGGTGTAATAAGGGCATGTTTCCAACGTTCAGGTACAACACTGTGTGTCAAAGAAAAATTTACTACATGAGTAATCGCATTGCAGCAGTATGGAAGACACATCTTGAGCATTTCAACTGAAATACCATCTACTCCTTTTGCATTTGTATTAATTTCAAAAACGGTTTTACGCACCTCATCAGCAGTAACAATCTTAAAATTTAAGTCCTCTTTCAAGTTGTTGTATTTATTTGTTTTAAAATATTGTATTGTGTCAATATTAGCAGGAGATCTATTTATTGTTGTCATGAAAAAATTGTTTATAGCATCAGGGTCAAGTAGATCTGAAGGTATTTCACTATTATGACGTTTTGTGTGTATATTTAATTTCTCTAAACTATTCCATAATATTTTAGAATTGTTTTTATTATTACTCAAAATATTTTCTATATAAGCTTTTTTTTCGCGCCTTATTGACGCAGTAACAAAATTTCTCATTTCTTTATAAAACTCCCATTTAGCATTAGTCTGTAAAAGTGTTGCATTGATGTTTTTTAAAGATATTTTGTAATCCGATAATGCCCTGTCTCTTATAACCATCATACGTTTAATATATTAGGAGTAACCCAAGGATTGAATTTTTTTGTGACACGTATTTTTCTTAGGGGTGCGTAAATATTAAACAAGGAAGTTATATTATTTTCAAGAAATGCAATTTTTTCATCAATACTCTCAAAATATTGCAAACGATTCCAATTTATACTACGGGCTGAAGCATCAAATTCATCTAAATTAATATTTTTTATATTTCTGGATAATATGAACTGAGGATTATTTTTACGAATTATCGGCATGTCCACTAAACAATAAACAGGTGATGATCTGAAAATTGCGGCAAATTAATTACGTCTGTATTTATTACAATATCTGATTTATTAGTCAGAATTAAATCTAGGAGGGTACTGCTATTTTCTGCAATGCGTGTTGCCTTTTCCATGACTTGTTCTAAACCAAAAGTCTGCATAATATTATCTAAAAATCTAAATTCTACAGAGGAAGTATTGAAGAAATCTATATTAAAGTCTCCTAAACAGAAAATGTAATCTGAAGACATCAAATTATCAGCTAATATATCTTCCATTAATTGTAACGATTTATAATTCACATTAGGAGGACGGTACACACATCCAATACATACCTTATTATTATTAATTTTAGCGGAAATCCATAAATACTCAATATCTAAACTACCTTGTGATATGATCTTAATATTAGAAATATTGGCAGTATTTCTAACATATATTGCTACTCCACCCCCTCTTCCATTTTTACGATCTTGCCTATAAACTGTATATCCAGGAAAATTTATCATAAAATCTGAAATATTATTTGTTAGCCACGTCTCCGATACCAAAAATAGATCAAAAGAATGTTCCTTCTTTAAATTAAATACATCGGTTAGGGGTCGTGTGCCAACATGGTCACAAGAATAAATATTCTTGTGACATGGTTATGTTATATTTAAATGAAAGCTGTATTTATTATAACCACAGTTCATTCGCCCATGCGCACTAGTTGGAATACATATCGGAATTTAACGACTCGTTCTACGCGTGTGTGAGCGAATGGCGGTTTTGATTGTGCCACGCTTTTGCTTTGTGTTAAAAACTACAAGAAATTGCTAAAAATATCAACTTTGTGGTCGAAAAGTGCAGCCCGGCCGGTGTCCTGCTTGTTGGAAGACCTGAAGGAGGAAACCCATGCGATTCCATCAGGGTGTTGTACCGGGAGAGCAACAGGTAGGTGATATTCCAATTACATGTCGCCGACCTCGTGTTTATTAAAACTTACAATTATCGAATCTGCGTGAACAAAGTTAGACATAGATAATTCCAAAAAATTTAAAAAAGAAAAATCGTTTATAGGCTCATTAACATAACTTGAGTATGAAATGGGTTAAAGCTTATTACTAAGCAAAAACTTAGTCGCATTCTTCTTGTTTTCATACTTTTGTGTTTTGCGAATATTTTACTGAGCGACTTCTACTGAACCCAAATCTTCTCTACAATACGTGTTTTTCATACGAATGTACATTTATGTTGGATGGCGAAGTGAATATACACAATGGGCAAGTGAACAATTTTTTAATAGTATATTATGTAATGAGAGTTGTAAATAGCATATTACGCACGAATGGAAAAATTGCAATTCCATGAGTGCGTAATTGCTTTACAACTCGAATTATGTACTATACTTTACCTACGATCGTATTTATTGAAATTAAAACACAATTTTGTATTATTTGTTGCTTATGTCAATTTTGACAGCGTTAGAAAATTAAGTTTTGCACCTGCCATTTTTTATAATTTTAGCCTGGTGTCAGAAATATGAACTACAAGTGTTGTGTAAAGTTGGTCACGTGGTCACATTGCAACACACCTCAGCGACTGAGCGTGCGATTTGTTTACGGTGTGTAAGGTTCAATTTACGTAGGTGGCGGAGAGTGCGTTTTCAGCTATTTACGTTAGTGCTCGTAGGTAAAAACTATTTTAATAAGATCTACACAAAAATAGTTGTCCCATATTTTTTGTTTTTTAAAAAAATAATATCTAATACCCAAAAAAAATTCGTAAACTTTAAACACTATTTAAACGGTCAAATATTGCCGCCAATTTTCAAGCTATTCTATTGGATTTGGCGTAATAGGGTATAATTTCCAAGCTGAAACAGGGAAACGAACACTTCTGGTAAGTCCCCACGTGCGGAAATGGCGGAAAAGGCGGAATTATTCTAGACATGTGATTGGCCAAAAGTCAGCCATATTAGTAATTGTCAATTCCCCTGATGTTCCGCCGGTTATCCGCAAAAAGTTGAATTTAGTTTAACTTTTTGCGGATTCCGTGATTGTGGAATAAGGTTATGGTACACCTGAAGGATTTTAGAAGGATTCTGAAGGATTTTAGAAGTTCTCTTGTGTTTGACAACGAGTGCACCTATAACTAATAAAACCGAATCGCTTTTTATAATTTCCATTTTTCTCTGTATAATATAACTCGTATAACTTTTAGGTTAGGTGGTATTACGCAGTTTCTGCAAAAATACCTCACCATTGGAACGTTCCGCTAAAAATCACGGAGTTCCGCTTTTCCGCGTTTTCCGCCCGTGAGGACTTACCATTCTGGTAAGTCCCCCGTGCGGAAATGGCGGAAAAGGCGGAACTATTCTAGACATGTGATTGGCCAAAAGTCGGCCATATTAGTAATTGTCAATTCCCCTGATGTTCCGCCGGTTATCCGCAAAAAGTTGAATTTAGTTTAACTTTTTGCGGATTCCGTGATTGTGGAATAAGGTTATGGTACAATTATTACATGTTTTGGTTGTGTTGTCAAAATGGACGAGGTGTATGGATTCTCTAATAAAGTCCTGTTTTCTTATTTTGGGTCCCACAATTGATAATAATGTATCGAATGACCCACGAGTCATTCGGAAATAGTTAAAGCATTTTGCCCCATCATTTTCGTACATATCTTTTATTAGATTATTGCTAGCACCTTGCGTTCGCCTTTCGTCTTCCATAAAGATATCTCTGACCCAGAAATCTCTTTGTACCTTTTCCATTTCTTCTATTTTAATATATAATTTATAGAGAGCTAATATTCTTTTACGAGACGCATCCTGAAGGATTTTAGAAGTTCTCTTGTGTTTGACAACGAGTGCACCTATAGCTAATAAAACCGAATCGCTTTTTATAATTTCCATTTTTCTCTGTATAATATAACTCGTATAACTTTTAGGTTAGGTGGTATTACGCAGTTTCCGCAAAAATACCTCACCATTGGAACGTTCCGCTAAAAATCAATGAGTTCTGCTTTTCCGCGTTTTCCGCCCGTGGGGATTTACTAAATTGCTATGTTTCTAGATAATTTAAGAAGTTCTATACTGCCGTAAGCTATTTTCTTTATATTTAAATTTTATGTAGTAAGTTATCGATCTTTAAATGGTAATTAGATATAGAGAATATTTATGTTAGTTATTTGAAAGAGTATTAATAATTAACATTAAAATTTATATTAGACATTATTTTTGAGACAATGTACTTTCTTTTTAGAATATACATATATTTGGCAACGGATTTGCTTTCACTTACTGTCAATTGGTGTGTAAATATAAAACCGTATTGAAGATTTGTTCTGCACTGTTGTTTATCAAATTTTTTTTATATATTCCCTTTGAAATATATCAGAAATGCCGCTATAGAAGTGTTTTGTATAGTTTATACAAAGTCAATTGAATCCAAGCGTTTTTATATCTTCAAAGTGCCGACAAAGTACCGACTACTTTTAAGGCGGTGCAGATCAAACATCGGAGTTTCAATTGACTTTGTATAAACATACCTGCTTGCTGAAATAATAGTGAAAATAACAAAAATAAACACTTGACATTGAGTACACATAACCAAAACAAAACATATGTCAAAAAATTTGCCAAATGCCCTTGACAATGAACATCACTGTGGCGCTATCCAAGGATTCTATTGGGCGCTGTTGACATTGTACGCTATTACGTCACTCTATATCCGGCACAATGCTTTATTTAAAATCTGTTCTCATTTTGAATATTTTCATTCTACAATTAAACAAATAATATTCGGTAAAATGACGTCGAAGTTATATTTATAATAACAGGTGCGCCACACGAACGGGCGATTATAAAACCACGAAAAATTATCGAAATGTTTAGAGTAGAAAAATAACTTTTACTTCAAATTACAGTTAACGAGTTACATTTTTAGGTTTTAAAGATAATATTTTCAAGATGCCGCCCATTTCGCTCGAAACATTCTTCTAACCTAAGACGCAAATTGTTCATCACATTTTGGAGCATTTCTACTGGGATACGGTCTATTTCTTCCCTAACTGTTTGTTTTAACTGAGCGATATCTTGAGGGCGATGAGCATACACTCTACTTTTCAAGTATCCCCACAAAAAATAATCGCATGCTGTCAAGTCGGGGCTCTTCGGGGGCCAAAAGATGTTTCCGTTCTTGGACATAACTCGATATTTTCCGGTGTTCGAACCGACTTTCCTTTTCTGATTTTCTTTTTTAGTGCAGAACCGGTTTCTTCAAAGTTTTTAACCCATATTTTGATGGCGTGGTCCGAAGGAAGTGCATCGTTACGATTTACATTAAAGTGATTGCGGAACAATCGTCTAGTTAATATATAGCTATTGTTTTTGTAAAACGTGTATACGGCAAATGCCCGGTGTTCCGCCGTCCCCGTGGCATTTTCATAAAATTGTAACTACCTAATTGACAACATTCCAAAAGTGACAGCAGCCTACTATCGTTATCCTTTTGAAAATGAAACGAAATTTTATTCATAATCGCCCGTTCGTGTGGCGCACGTTGTATATTTGAGGATCATACTACAATTCGCCTCGGTCACCGCCTGGCGGATTTAGTCAGAACCCTCGCCGTGTACCGCACTTTGCTGGTTTTCAAAGTTTATTATTAAAAAATGCAATTTTTTATGTGCAATCGTCATTTCAACGTATAAATAAGGTGAGTAGTTATTTAAAATATCTAATTCCAGTATTAAGTTCAACGTCTTTGCTACCTATTTCCTTTATTTTGATGAAATTCAAAGTTTCATAACCTCTCAAAGATTGTTTACATTTTAATCGGTTGAATGCATGTACCTAATTAAAAAGTTTCAAACATAGTTATTATTAATAATTATAGCACTGCTTTATTTATTACATTTCAGAGTTTCTCAGTGCAGCAATGGGGCGATATTGTGCTTTGTCACATTGCGGAAAAGTAGGTAGTGAGTGAAGCAAGCGGTTTGTACAAATTTCCTTTAGATGAGAGAACGAAGCAACTGTGGATAGAAGCCACAAAAATAAAAAAAATTACATCAGCTACATGTGTTTGTGTATTTTCATGCGAACGATTTTTTCCCAGCAAGTACAGGGTTAGTTTTATAAATGTAAACCCCCCATTTTTATTTTTATTTTTGACCGATTCAAAAAATTAAAAAACTATCCTTACACGGTTTTTTACGTAGATTTCACTTCTGCTAACGGATTGGCACTAGCGTTTTAAATATACAGGGTACGCAAAAAAGTTAGGTTTTTTTCAATGGAACACCCTGTATATTTTGTCAAATTTCAATTCCTCCAATCATTCTGATTACAAATATATATCCATATTGTATAATCGCTTCACTGGTTTTTGAGTTATTTTCACTTTATTATGGATACGTTGAAACAAAAGCGTTATTTTTTAAACTCCAATAATAAATCAATAAATGGAATAAATCAACAAACAAAACAAAATATATGAATTATTAAAACAAATTACGTAACATTTTCAACATAACCACCATCAATTTCGATACATTTCAAACCACGTTTAATTAAATTCGAACGAATTTTTCGAAAAAGTGCTGCACCCAAATTTAGCAAAGTTATATTTTTTACAATTTAATTTTTTTATTGTTTAAAATTTTCCACTTGTTCACTGTAAATTTTTTCTTTGAGCGTTCCCCAAAGAAAATAATCTAATGGATTCAGGTCTGGACTCCTCTCGAATTTTATTAAACGTTGTTTGAAATGTATCGAAATTAATGGTGGTTATGTTGAAAATGTTACGTAATTTGTTTTAATAATTCATATATTTTGTTTTGTTTGTTGATTTATTCCATTTATTGATTTATTATATGAGTTTAAAAAATAACGCTATTGTTTCAACGTATCCATAATAAATGAAAATAACTCAAAAACCAGTAAAGCGATTATACAATATGTGTATATATTTGTAATCAGAATGATTGGAGGAATTGAAATTTGATATAATACACAGGGTGTTCCATTGAAAAAAACCTAATTTTTTTGCGTACCCTGTATATTTAAAACGCTATTGCCAATCCGTTAGCAGAAGTGAAATCTACGTAAAAAACCGTGTAAGGACAGTCTTTAAATTTTTTGAATTGGTCAAAAATAAAAATAAAAATGGGGGGTTTACATTTATAAAACTAACCCTGTACGTCTGACAGATTACACATTTTTATTTTGTTATTTCTGCCTTGTTATTTAGTGTATTGTTGTTTCCACAGAAAAATTCAATTTCACAGCGTTTAAAGTTAACGGCAGTCCCGAGGGCAGTCCCCAGTATATGTCTAGAGCTCTTTCAAGATTTGTGCGTAGCAAACCTTGAGGTTCTTAAAAAGCGGCGACTTCATACATACGTACTCCACTCCCCAGAAGATGTATGATTGCAGGGAAACTCAACACGACCTCGTCATCCATTGCTGTACATATTATTAATTTAAAAAATTTGTACAAAACTAACTTTGAAACATGTAAACAATCTTTGAGAGGTTATGAAACCTCGAATTTCATCAAAGTAAAGAAAATAGGTAGCAAACTCGTTGAACTTAATACTGGAATTAGATATTTTAAACAACTACTCACCTTATTTATACGTTGAAATTACTATTACACATAAAAAATTGCTTTTTAATAACAAACTTTGAAAACCAGTAAACTGCGGTACACGGCGAGGGTTCTGACTAAATCCGCCAGGCGGTGACCGAGGCGAATACCATATTATTACTTTTCGTCATTTTTTTTATTGTTCACTCGCCCATTGTCGCTATTGGAGTGATACTAATCCTCATTTAATCAGTATGTGGTTGTGTAGTGTGGTGGGCATTTCTGTGGAAATTAGTACACGAATACCGATTTGTCATCTTTTCGTTTTTAGACAATAACTCTGTCAAATCTCAACCGATTCTCAAAAACAATGCACCAGTGTATTCGCAATGGAAAGGGCATTAAAATGATGTGTTAGAAGTAGGGTAGTTCCATTTGAAATTTTAAAGTTGGGTTTGCTAGGGGTTAGGGGAATGAACAATGAACATATCAAGTTAGCTTGACTGTCAAAAATGCTCCCCCCAATAACAGAAATGACGGATCTCAGCTTTTTTTTTTTTGTTTTGTAATTATAGGGGGGTCAAGTTTTCATTGAAAGTCTCTGTATAAAAAAAAAGGCAAAGTTAAAATCAATAAATCGATAAAAATTTATTTGCAAGTTGTTTATGGATGTGCTCTTATCCTTGCATCTCATAGTTTTTTTCTGAACAATAAAGATTTTATGGAAGTGAGCTGAACATCCTCAGAAAATTAAACCATAGCTTAAAGCAGATTGCACAAGTCCATAATAGATAAGTTTAAGAACAGACATGGAGACAGTTTATCTCAATTGTTTCATTATAAAGTACACTGTGTGCTTATTCGATAATGACATAAATATTCTCAAAGTTGTCCCGATGCGTTCGGTTACTGAAGATTTAGACGAAAAAAGAAAATCTATCCCGTTCAAATATTCTGGAGGAGACCTGCTAGATGTCCTCGATTTGTTCGGATATTTAATATTGCAAAATGCGTGAATTCGTGTTTTGACAGATAAATATAACCACAAAAACTAACCGTGTGACAAAAACTTTATCTTTCAAAGGCAATTTGTCAAAAATGAAAAATGAAATTACTCATATTCGTGAGGTATGTAAATATTCAAATATAAACTAGGATGTAATGTCCAATCACTTAAAACTGCTCGAGTTTCCTCGTAAGTGTGTAGAATAACAGTTTCTTACAAACAATCATTTCTGAACGATATTATCGGTAATAATAAATTCTCGTTCATAGTTGAATTATTTAGGGTTAAGTTAGGTAAGATCAGAGCATAACATTCCGGTGTAAGTGTGGTTAGGTTAATTATGACATATGGGTTTGACACCAAATATTACTTCCGTTCGTTTATTTTCCAAGCATCAGAGCAATTTTCCATCACGTGACAAAATCTATTCCATTTTACTCGGATCTGCAATATAATTATCGAACACGCGCACTAGGTACTTAATTTTGAAGAGACTTTCTCTATATTATTATGTTGTTCCCAAGTCATTTTCTGATGTATTAGAATACAATTTAATACAATTTACTTGCTCTTTGCTGTTGTGTTTCATCCTTATAAGTTGATTGCTACCGTAATTACTGTTTTTAGGTTGAAATAACGTAAAGAATCAAAGAATGTTTTATTTCTGTTAACAATTAGCCCATTATATATTCTGTATAATGAATGTTTGCGCGTGTATGAAATAAAGTATGACCCACGTGCGGTTGTTAAACGCATTAGATGAGCAAGTTATGTAGTTACGAATGTCTTCTTAATCGCAGCTACTAACTAAGACATCCGACCGATAAATTCAATCGGAATTAACACGTTAGCTGCCACCCATATATAATCATACTGATTTTTGGGACGCCGCGTGGTCCGCCGATGACCTAATGCAATAGATGATTACCAGGCCACGTGGATCGTTGTGACCCACGTTTCTATGTATTTCTAATGGAACATAACTTCCAATGGCGCTACGGTAATGTACCTTTCTTAGCACTGTTGGCTTAAATTTTTATTTCGCGTTTTTTATTTTTTTAAATCTGTTGAGAATGGCGCACAGGCGCAGTAATAATGCAATGACGTGGGTCAACGGCGGACCATGTGGCTGCTAACGTGTTAATAAGAGACGTCGATAAGAATAATTGACGTAGTGGTAGTCCAAGGCGTACAGGTTACATCAATGAGCAGCATTAGGGCGAGGAAAATGCGGGTTGAGGCAGGGCTGGCGACCGCGGTCTGTCATTTATTTTACATACTAAAAAGAGACATTAAACCATAGATAAAACCCTAGATAGGAAACTTGATTGTTAAGTCCCCACTTATAAATATAGTTTCTGGATCAACCAAATGCGACGCTATTATCGCCAAACAATCAGCTCGATGGATAAAGTAGGCAAAGCTGATACCAGCTCTGTGTAAAGTAGGGGCATCTGTCATTTGTGTCGCGTGCCATTTTGAATTTTGATTTTATGTCTGATGTGAGTATTTGTGAGTTCTGAACCTGCGTTATTGTTCTTTATACTTTATTAATTCTTAAGTATGATACTAATCCAGTGATTTTTACATGCTTTGTGACGACGAAACGTATATAAAACTAAAAAGTGTTATGTTCCTGATTGTGAGGATAGGACGAGTAAAAGGCACCGCTTTCATCTAAAAGACAAAAACAGTTTTAACGCTTCGGCGAATGTAATAAAACATCCAAAGTTTACTACCCTAATTTCGCGCAAGACATATATAAAAATTATTTTGTATGTAGAATGAAATAGAAATGAGTTAAAAACGGCATCGATGTCCTAGTTATTGATATTTTAATTTTATATTTCATATTTTGATTAAACAGTACAGAGCATTCACAAAAATAATAAACACATTTCAAAATACTTCACTTCGTTTTATGGTTTAATATTGGTATGTTCAAGAGTTTTCCAAAAAGAATGTTGAAATTGACACCATGTTTCTCTTATTCATTAAAGGTAGAAGTATTTATTATAGACCTTAGTAGATGGAATATTCTCAAATGTTATTGTGTATTTACTTTGAACTGTTTAATAAAAAAATTAAATATAAAATATCTGCAGTAAACCATAGAGGGTCGCACTATCGCATAATGCGATCAATTTGCATGTAAGGATTTGTTGCTTAAATATCTCACCGGTACCAACCAGTGTTACAGATGGATAGATATAAATATACATTTTATTTTCAGCTGCCTCGCAATAAATTGTGGATGAAAATAATCTAAAAATAATTTATTTTCATATCTACCTATCTGTAACAGTCTGGCTAACATTTGTGACAATTAAGCAAAAAAATCCTTGTGGTGCAGCGAAAACTCAGCTGAACTTGGTTCAAAATTTAAGGATACCATTCTTGCAACAATCGGCATCCTTGAATTTTGAACCAAGTTCAGTTGAACTTTCGCTTAATCACTTTTATACAACTGGTCCTAAATGAGCATGCCATTTTAAATTTCCCGCATTTTGTCCGTAGTTTGCAGATCAACCACTTCAGGCGCCACATTTTCATGACTGCTTAATACAGTAAGTTTCCTATCTAGAGGGTTTTATCTATGCATTAAGTAGAACAGAGATGGATGTACGTCAGCGCCATCCAAATGTGAACGCATTTTGGTTGTCATGGAATTTTCTTCTGAATTTCATTATAGTAAGTCAGACTTTGTTTAGTGGCGTAACACAGAGAGGATATATTGACAGAAAATAATATAATAATAATAATAATAATAATAATATAAAAGAAGTTATCAAAATAATTAACTAATATTACCTACATGTTAGTGGAAGAAGGTTAATATTAATTATTCCTTTAATTTATGGGTTTAACGATTGTGAGAAATAAAATGACACAAACTAAACGTATTAACAATAATAATACATATATTTCAACACATAATAATTTATAACTCAGAAAAACATTAATAAAATAAAAATGGTAAAAACTAATCTCTATATTTAAAAATCAGCAATTCGTCAGGCCAAATAGCTTAAGACGTCTTTGTACTCTTTGTGCTATTCTCAAAGACCCTGGGAATAATGTTTCCTCTTGAGTTTTGACAGCGGTTTCGAAAGGATTCTGACTGATGGGTAAATATTCGACCAGAGAGACCAGAGCATTGTCTTTATTCTCATTGGAGACCTTCCCTATACCTTGCCTTATAGGTCTTTGCAGTCTTTGTTCTTCTTGCCAGCGCTTTTTTTATATAAAGTATACAACTTTTACCAACATTTAAATCAGCAGCCACTTCACTCAAAGACTTATTTTCTTCTAATTTAGCTATAGCCCTCGCTTTTTGCGCTTCAGTTAAATGTCTTGGCATAGTTATCTTTACTTTTACTTTTGACAAATTATGACAAATATATTTGACAACTATTTTCAAATTTTACGGCGACTATGATTTAAAGTGTAAATTACACTATACAATTTTGCCGTTCACATTTGGGTGGCGCCGACTGTACCGACGGTCGCCAAGTGACGTATGATATATTGAGATAGGTCAGGTTCAGATTGGGTAACCTTTAGAGTTTACCAGCCTTGGTGGTAGTCAACGGTTAACTGTCATTTTAATTCAGTGACATAGATGTATTTTTGCTTTTTTCGTCCTCTTTGCCTTTATTTGTGGTTATTATAGACAAACTCTACGTGTAATCGATTCCTTTTGTTCTGCTTTTTTAAAGACTTACAAATAAGAGAGAAAATGAAATTAGTTCATATAAGAACTAACCTCAAAATGCCTGACAAATGCTTAAATTCGCAAGCAAGAGGGCTTTTTGCTAAATTACTTGATTATTTAATGAGAAAAAGAGAACTTGGGCCCTTTAATTTCTGTTAATGCAGTCCAGCAGGTAAATTAAAATATACTTATCAATAATTCTCGGCTTATTGAAAACTTTTTTTGCAGAGCGTTGCAGATGCTTTGTACATATTTTGCTTACGGTTTGCAGCATCAAAACATCTTCTCAAAGAGCCCAAGCTTCAAACAAAATAAAATACAAGCCTCGATGTAAAGCAAAAACAGACAATTTACCGGATAGTAGGCAAAACTTTGTAAATTAGTCTTAAAATTTCCTATTTACCTTCTCATTTTGTTAGTAGGTAGTAGGTAGATAAAGGTAAACGTATATTTTCAACGTAACCTCACTCGAGTGTCAAATCACAGATGACTGGTAAGTAACGTGGTGCCAATATGTAGCTAGTTACAGTTAATCATTTTATGAAAATAGACTTCTGATCTTATTTTTTTTATAATTAATCAGTGGTAAATAATTATATCTGTTATTATTGTACAACATAAATTGTCATTTCAAGAGTATCTAAGGAAAAAAAATGTTTCTAACTTCATTGGTTGTTGGATGATGAGCAGAAGTAAAAAGTAATTTTTCTTTTTCTCATGCACGCCACTGCTGACGAAAAGAGTGACCTTGAATTGATTTGATTCATATGGTTGTTGATTATGACGCACACGCAAACATTCATTATACAGAGTATAGATAGATAGATACTTTTATTTTCATCAGATACATATATACCTACTGTCATATATTATATTATGTAGTTAAGGTAACTATTAACTAGGATAAAATATATAATATATGAGAAGGCTTTGTATGGATGTAACTAAGCAATAAAAATAAATAAAGAGACAGTTCAGAACTATAATTTTACAATGATACATTTATTTCTATACAACTAATATTTATATATTTATTAATCAATTTATATGTTAGAATAAACATATAAAACATGGCGCAGTCGAAAAAGGAATAAAGAACAAGAAAAAAGAAGAAAAAGAAGAAAAATAAATAAAAATGGCAAAGGCTATGGGAAATTTTATTACTCCAAGTGCATTACAATTGACAGGAAATATTAATGAAAATTGGATAAAATTTATTCAAAAATTTAATATATATATGACAGCTAGTAATTTAAATGAAGAAAGTAGTGAAAGGCAAGTAGCTATTTTGTTAAATATAATAGGAGAAGAAGCTGTAGAATTATACAATACATTTGAATTTAAAGAGAATGAAAATCATGATATTAAAAAAGTAATAAAAGCATTTGAAAAGTACTGCAATCCAAAGAAAAACATTTTACATTCAAGATTCTTGTTTTATAATAGAAAACAAAATCAGTATGAAAATTTTGATTCATATTTATTAGATGTAAAGTCATTAGTAAAAGATGGAGAATTTCAAAATCAAGATGAGATGCTAAGAGACAAAATAGTATTATATAATAATGACAGGGAAACACAAGATAGAATTATAAAAATGGGTAAAATAACATTGAATGATGCAATTCAAGCTTTTCGAGTAGCAGAAATTACAAGAAAACAAACAATACAAATACATAGTAATGATGTAAATAAGGTGAAGAAAAGAGAAGAAGATGTTATTAAAAAGTATGAACGTCAAGAAAGAAATGATGCTGATAGAAAGAATTATGGAAGACACGAAAATAGAAATTATAAATATGAAGGCTCAAGAAATAATTCAAACTATAAGAAAAGAAATGAATGTAAAAAATGTGGAAAATTTCATGATTATAGAAACTGTCCAGCATATGGTAAAAAGTGTGTAAAATGTCACAAAAATAATCATTTTGCTAAAATGTGTAAATTAAATATAAATGATATTCAAAAATATAAAATAGAAGCAAATGAATATTTTTGTAAATCTATAAATGATAAGAATTATTGGAAACAAACTTTATATATTGAAAATTTTAAAATAAATTTTAAAATAGATACAGGTTCTGATGTTAATATAATTCCTTTGAATTTTCTGAAGCAAATAGAAAGTTTCAATAATAAAAAATATCAACTTAAAAAAGGTAATATTAGATTAGAAGTTTATGGAGGTTTTCAGATTAAAGTAATAGGTGAAATAAATTTCAATATAAATTTAAATAATAAATCAATAATTGATAAATTTATTATTACTGAAACAAATAATAATCCAATAATAGGAATTTATGGTATAGAAAAGTTAAACTTATTAAAACGAGAAATTAATAATATAACAGAAAATTTTAAAGAAAAAATGATAGTTAAATATGAAAAGGTTTTTAAAGGTAAGGTAAATTTCCTGAAAAATATAGTATAAGAATTAAAGAAAATGCAATACCTAGTTCAAAACCACCACATAGAATAGCAATTAAATTAAGAGACAAATTTAAACAGGAATTAGATAGATTAGTAGATATGAATATACTACAATTAAATGATCAGCCAACTGAATGGGTAAATCGGTGTGTCACAGTAGAAAAACCAAATGGGAGTTTGCGTTTATGTTTAAATCCATAAGATTTAAATGAGAATATAGTAAAAGAATATTATAACATTCCTACTTTAAGTGATGTTAATAATAAATTAAAAGATGCAAAATATTTTTCAGTATTAGATCTTAAAGATGGATTTTGGCACATTGAATTAGATAAAAAAAGTAGAGAACTTTCAGTACAATTCATGGTTGTTATTCATTTAAAAGGTTGCCTTTTGGTTTAAATATATCAGCTGAGGTTTTTCAAAAATATAATGAAAGAATGTTTGGTGATATAGAAAATGTTTTCATATATATAGATGATATATTAATTTATGCAGATACTATAGAAAAACATGATATAATATTAGAACAAGTTTTAAAGAAAGCTGAAGAAAATAATATTAAATTTAATATAAATAAATTTCAATGTCGGTTAGAAGAAATAAAATATCTAGGACATATATTTAAAGATGGTACGATGAGGCCAGATAACGATAGGGTTAAGGCTATAAAAGAATATGATATACCAACTAATAAAGTGGAATTACAAAGATTTATGGGTATAATAAATTATCTAAGAAATTTTATTCCTAATTTATCAGAAATTGCAACTCCATTAAGAGAGTTAATAAAAAAAATGTAGAATTTATATGGTTAAATGTACATAATAATTGTTTTAATTTATTAAAAGAAAAGATTAGTAATATACCAGTATTAAAGAATTTTGATGAAAATAAAGAAATAGTAATTCAAACTGATAGTAGTAAAAATGGTATTGGTTGTGTTTTATTACAAGAAAATAAACCAGTATGTTTTGCATCTAAGAGTTTATCAGAAAATGAAATAAACTATGGTCAAATAGAAAAAGCTATAGCTATATTATTTTCATGTGAGAAATTTCATCAATATATATATGGGAGGAAAACAATTATACATACGGATCATTTACCGCTTGTAAGTATTATGAAAAAAGAAATTAATAAAATTCCTTCTAATAGATTACAGAGAATAAAATTGAAATTATATAAATATGATTTAGAAGTAATTCATAAACCAGGTAAACAAATGTTTATTGCTGATGCATTAAGTAGCGTGTTCAAAATCTGACAACTCTGAAACTAATTCGTGTTTAAATGATGTTGTTCATAGTATTAACATGAGCGAAAAGATTAAAGATCAATTTAAACATGAAACTCAGACAGATCCAGTATTAAGACAATTATTAAATCTATATAATAAAGGATGGCCAAATTCAAAAACTAAAGTGGATGATTCTATTAAATTTTATTATAATAATAGAGATAAAATATTTGTAAATGAAAATTTAGTTTTTTATGAAGATAGAGTCATGGTACCTATTTCATTACGTAATCAAATGTTAAATAATTTACATGAATCACATTTTGGTATAACTAAAACTAAAGCAAGGGCTAAATCTTTATTTTATTGGATTAATATGGATACTGATATTGAGAATTTTATAAGTTAATAAATAGTTAATAAAACAACATTTATCTACTAAAATATGTCACTGATATAATTGTTGCAAAAATAAAAAAATATGACCTTGAATCATTTATTGCCATTTTGGCAGTAAAACAGAAAAGCTAAAAACATTTTACAACATAAATGAATTCTTCAAACTCTAAAAACATAAAAATATATTTAAATATAATGAAAGTTTTCATAAAAAAAAACGTGCAATGGGTCAATTTACTCTTTTTTTTTCGCACAACATGTGCAAATTTTGCGGGAACACTCTAAACAAATAGGCTTTTGACACTCTATACACACATATTTTGTTTTTCTGTGAATTAATTCTTGATGGACACAGGTAACAATATCTTCGGTTCTCCAAAACAATTTCTTCCGTAATAGGACCTTAATTCTATTGTAAATTCTTACACTCGCACTGACGTGGAGTCTGTGAGACTCCGCCGATGTTAATATCACTCGTAAAAAATCACCAAACTATGGAATAACGTTCTACCCGCGTACACAGCTAGATTGATACTAAACAGGAAGGTACTGAAAGCTGAGAGGTGGTGAAATGAAAAATGTGAGTGGAGTTATCAGCCAAGGGCGCAGAGGAGTCTATCAGACTCCACCTCAGTAGTTACGGGTTAAACTTAAAAATAAAACAGCTACAGAAATTATAAAAAGGTTAAAGAATATATTTTCAGTTCATGGTATTCCATCGATTTTTATTTCAGATAATATGCCTTTCAATTCATATGAATTTATAAATTTTAGCAGAGAATGGAATTTTAAAATTATTACTTCAAGTCCTTATTATCCAAAAAGTAATGGTCTTGCGGAAAAAGGTGTAGGAATTTGTAAAGGTATATTAAAAAAGTCATTAGAATCAAATGTTGATAAAGAAATAATGTTAATGGAATATAGAAACACACCTGTAATTGGAAATATGTATTCACCAGCTCAATTAATTTTTAGTCGTAGAACTAGAACTAAGTTACCGATAGAAAATAATTTATTAAGACCAAAAGTAGTTAATAATTTCAAAGAAATATTAAAGAAAACTGTAGTTAAAAATAAATATTACTATGACAAAAATGCCAGAAAGAGAACAAATAATTTCAAAAAGGGGCAAAATGTAGTTTATAATTATAAAGGTAAATGGGAACCAGCCAAAATAGTAGATAATCATAATACACCTAGATCGGTTATAATTAAAGATGAAAGAAATAAGATAAAGAGAAGGAATTATGTTGATATCAGGTCATCTAATCTAGAACCTAATTTTGAAGAAGTTTCTGATGATTTGAGTACATTTATAAATAATGATAATTTGAGAAATATTAATGATGAACCATCAACATCAAAAGATAGTGATAGATTATATTATAGTAGTGATGTTGAATTTAGTAATGAACCATCAACATCAAAAGAAAGTGATAGATTTTATAGTAGTGATACATATGTAACCAGATCAGGAAGAAAAATTATACATCCTGATAGGTTAGATTTGTAATTTGGAAATGTTAAAATAAATTTAAAGATGTAATATTAGAATTAGAAATTTTATTTTGAATTATGTAAAATATATTAGTAATAGTTTATTATACTAAAGAGGGAGATGTCATATATTATATTATGTAGTTAAGGTAACTATTAACTAGGATAAAATATATAATATATGAGAAGGCTTTGTATGGATGTAACTAAGCAATAGAAATAAATAAAGAGACAGTTCAGAACTATAATTTTACAATGATACATTTATTTCTATATTTATATATTTATTAATCAATTTATATGTTAGAATAAACATATAAAACACCTACATCAAAAGAAGATAGTACAACATATTTGAAGAAGTAGGTAATATGAAATAAACTTTGAAATTAATCATGATTTTTAATAAATAAAAGTTGTAACATTTCACATTTGTAGACTTTAATTGAAAATAATTTATTCTTTCATTGAATATTATGAATGTTAGATAATGTTTACATAATTGTTCATAATATTCAATGAAAGAATATATAGTTTAAAGTAATGAAGGGAAGTTGAAATCTACTTACTATTAAAAAGGACATGGAACAACATAATAATAACTACATAATAAAGCATAATAACTATTTTTTGAATCCTGTAAATTTTGTGATCTTGTTTGTTTTTCTAGAGTTATCTTGTATTTTTCTGTTGATTTCTCGTAGACGAATTTAAGTAAGTTCTTGTCCAAACGAGACAATGAATAGCATAGCTGGCAAGCTACATTGTCAAAGATTTGATCCTCTTCAATTTCTCGCCGTGGTTAAAGGAGTCATCCATGACCTTTGGGCATTTTTCAATTAAAACTGATACCACTATAGACTAAATTAATAAATTCAAACAACCAAAACTTAACATTCTTAATGTTGTGTGTTGTGTAGCAGATTTGACAATTTGTTATTTGACAGTTGACAGTTCCCACTTTGCAGAAAACATAAGCTATTTAGTGGCACTCAACCAAGGATTTTATACTAAAGAGGATTGCTCATAGCCCCTGAAATGTCGGACAGAAAGCGCTGGTATGTGTGACGTAGCTGTCGTCAAAAGTGCGATCAAGCAATATAAATAATCGTCCCTAGTTAATTTCCACTTCATTTTACCAGGTCGAAAAATATACCAATCGATGCAGAAAAATATGTAGAACACGATTGTTGAAAAATTATGTGTCTAAATTGTCGGCTACTGTGCAAAAAAAAATAAAAACCGTAAATGAAATTGGACGCCGGCACGTTTAACTCGAAACGCTGCTAAAACCGTTCGAGTTATGAAAAAAATTAACATAAACAATTTTATAGAGAACTAAATTTCCTATAAAAAAGTCAGTGGTGGCATATGTCTATCTTAAATACTTTTGGTGTGAGGATGGTTGGAAGTCGCGCGATTGAAGATAGACATGGTATCTCATGCTATATGCATGTTTAAGTTAGGTAGGGACGTTGGGTTTTTTTATTTTTATGACTAATGGTTTATAATAATTATTGTACCGTGATATTTATTAAAACCAATTAATACATTATTGGTTTAAACTCGCCACCTTTTTATTACTTACCTCCTATATTAATTAAGGTTGGGATTTAGTAGAGCGTGAGGCAAATAGACACATTTATTTTGGTCTATTACAAATATTTTAAAAACTAAATGCGGCATGGCATATTTAAAATAATTTTAGGCACTTGCTATTATTGTAATGGTTATATATTGATATAAATTATTGGTCGTTAATTTTTGTTAGAATCCGTTGACGACAAAAAACTTATTACATGTTGTTATAATCATTAGAATAATGTCAAGGAATCTATTTAATAAATATCCCAATATTTTTTCTAACATCTATGACTGCCATTGATGGTATGTAAAAAAATGCATAAAATGTACTTACATTTAATGCATTTCATTTTGCGGTTTCCGTGCGCGCGATAACTCGTGAGATATGAGTAAGAGAGTAAGCAAGGCCGTAGCTAGGCGTTGGCGATAGGGGGGTTTCGAGGTAAAAAAAAAAAACTCCTAATTTTGAAACATTTTATTTTATGATTAACAAAATAATACATAAGTTGTACTAGAGCTACGTTTAAATTTATATTTTAACTTACAAATTTATGTTAAGTTTTTTAGGTAAAATTTATTTATGACATCTTCGGAACTTTAGAATTAGAAGTTTACGGTGGCCGGTGATTATATTTTATACAGTTTTTTCTGTATAGGGTTTGTCAGTTTGTCATGGGGGGGGGAGGGGGGGTTTGAACCCCCTAAACCCTCCCCTTATATACGGCCTTGAGAGTAAGTATATTATATCAGTTTCAAATACCACATATCTCATGAGCTTCCGCGGAAACCTGCTGAAATTGAAAATGCATATTGTACTTAGGTACTAGGTTTACTCAATGACATGCCTGTAATGAGCAAATATCTTAGAAGTCGTAGGAAAAAAAAATTGTAATCAAACAGGTATTTAATTGGTAATTTTATTTATTTTGCGAATTTTTTTTCTATTTAAATCAGTATCTGAGGTAGAGGACTTCCTTTTCAATTTCGTTCTAGAGGATTTTTCAGAAGCAGCTTGCAGGTTCATGAAATTTATTCTTATTATGGTCCTTAATCTGCAAAAAGCCTTTATAATTTCTAAAGGCATTGTTTCTTTTTTTTTAATTTTAAGTGCCAAGCTTTGAACTGTACCGCCGTGTACTTTTCTGAAGGAGTCGCCATGAAATTTTTCAAAATATGAATTCCATTTCACAATGTTCTGCAACCACTCTGGTTTTGGTTTAACTAGACCGCCATAGGACAACTGTTGCACCCATGATGGTAAATTATAGCTGTGATCAGTTCTGATCTTATAAGTATAATCACCCAGGTTCGGTAACGTATTTTTAAATTTTTTGGCCAAGAACCCGGCTATATATTCTAAAGCGTCATTGGTTATTTCTTGAGAAGTTTCATTAAACATAATATTTTCGGATGAGATAGAAGAAAAAGAAGTTGTACTCCCAGATTCGTTAGGTACTGTTGAATTAATTGAAGTGTCTTTATCAGACACCAAATCAGTGTCTTTATCAGACACCAAACCGCCAACATGGTTTTCATTACGGTCGCTAGAACATATTCCTCCGATTGCTGCTCCACAGTGTTTACTTGAGCCTCTAAAATACCAGGATTTTTTCCAATAATCAACCGTATTCTTTTAATGGCAGTGAGAGGACTTGGATGCTCATTTGGTCCTCTACTTCTTAGCTGGAAAAAAAAATTTTCAAGACAATCTTGGTTTAGTTTATGGGTACAAATGTACTGGATTTCATGTCTTCAAATAAGGATTGAAGAGATTTTATTGACATAATCATTCCTTTCTGAAATATTTGTAGGGCATTCTTGCCATGTGCCCTCATAGACAATATAATTTCAGTCATGGTATTCAAATGTTTTTCTTGTATTTCTAAATGTGTACCATAGGCACTTTTACTGGGAACTTTTCCTTTCTTGGTGTAGGTATTGAAGATATCAAACCATTTATCAATATTACAGATAAAATTTCCAACATCTTCAGCTAGTTTTTTATTTTCGCCAGGTTTGTAACGAATAAGGGCTTGTCCAACAGTGTTAGATAATAACTGTGCAGCCAATCTAACATTTTGTCTTTGACTCTTTTCACAACTAATATGTTTTCCAGAAATTTTGTAGCATACATTCACCTCAGTATCGGTGAGATGAATAAGACTTTCCAGTGGTTTTTTATTAATAACCGTATCTCCCATATTAAATCCTGTATCCAACAGCCAATTACGTAATAATTTTAATAGGTGTGGAGCATCAGCAAACATATACACAGGTTGATCAGTGTTTGGATGTTTAAAGGTGACATTAAGAGTGTCAACTTTCAGTGCTTTCCATAAACCGACATTGCCATCAACCACAGTCACTGACACATGCAACTACATTGTAAGAAATATCATGTAGTTTCGATATTATATTTAATAATATTTCTTGCGTCATTTTCTGATCAAATGCAATATATACAGGTTGTTTCCAGCTGGAAAAAAGTCCTCGTGCCATTACAACTTGCATTTGACTGTGCGGTCCGAGCACCTGATCCCCAGCAATGTCATATTCTGAAATCGTCTTGATTTTCACTTCATCAAACAGAATTACCACTGCCCTTTCAAAATCACTCTTGTCTTCGCCGGCCAATTTCATTAGTGACAATACGTCATGTAATAAACCTTGGTTCATATTAATTTTTGCAGCCCATCTTCTCAGTGATGACAATCCAGGCAAAGGATAGTGTAATTTATTCTTGATATACAGATAACATTTTTTACTGTAATATCTCACAGTAAATGCTACTGCTATTTCTTCTGGAGTCCACTTTACTAGCTTTGTCTTCTTTGATAATAGGGCTATTTGATGTTCAGTCAGGACCTTCCTCAAAATATTTTCAGCAGTTTCGGTCTTTTTAGTTTTATTCGTTTTATAATTTTTTTTTTTATAATAATTTATCTGTTGATGTAAAGCCTTCATTTTATTTCTTGAATTTTGCTTCAACCTAAGATACTTCAATTGAAGTTCATTACATTTTTTTAATAGATGGGAATCTTTTGATTCAGGTGATTCAGGAAAGTTTTCCAAAGATGCCATACTAACTTCCGAAACATTAGGTACATTAGATACCTCAGTCGAAGAAGGCTCTATATAACAATATTTATCTGGACCTGGAGCATGAGTCTGCGGAATGAATATTCGCAACTTCTTTTTTTCTTTCGCGTTTAAGGAGACGCTGCTGTCTAACTGATTCTGATTGATTTTTACGTAAGGGTAGGTTTACAGTTGGAACAGCCGTTTTCTTCAATTTTTTTTTTAGTTGGCAATCCTACAACCACATATCTAGGTATGATAATCATTTCAATAAAAAAGTTATTCGGCTTACCTAATAATTCATTTTGTAAATCTTTTTCAAAGTCATTTTCAGAGAAATGAATAGAACATATGAAACTAGTCACAGGATTAAATGTATCTCCTCTTCTACATCGGCGAACCCATTCTTTTTTTAAAGTACTAAATACCAAATTATTTTTGTTCGGAAACCTGTGATACGAAATATTTTCGCCTCTTGCTTTAGTGTCAAAAGAATTGTTGTTGCAGCCAAATACTGCACAAGTACTTCCCGGCATAGTTCTCACGCACACACACACACACAAGCCACTCAAAAAAATGTTTATAACTTATATTTTATCACAATTTAACAGAGGAATATGAGTATCGTCAGCGCGAAATCTCAAACGTAACTAATATCTAAAAGAAACTACTGCGTGTTATAACATGACCCAAGATTTTATAAAATTCTTGAACATGACCGGACTGTTGCTTGTTAGCCCAATTAGTATATGTACAGGGTTATCCAACGAAAAGGCCCACCCTTATATTTTCCTTATTTTTCGAGTTAGGAAAAAATGTTTCAAATAAAAGTTGTAGTGAATCAAATGAACTCATTTAAAACCCCTGCAAAGAATATACAAGGTGTTCCATAAAAGCGGGACAAACCTAATTTAAATTTTTTTAAATGGAACACCCTATATTTTTTTACATTTTTAAAATCTGTGTTTTTTTGTGATTTCAAAAATATATATATGTTGTATCTTATCTTTTACTGTTTTTTATTTATTGCAAATTTCGTGAACAATATTATTTATACCACCAGCATCTGCATGCGTATCAATCAGGTTAGCCATGGATGAAAAACAATTAATTTGACACTTATGCCTTACAGAATAATTGAATAAATTCAAAAAGCATCTTTTCATCCATGGCTAACCTGATTGATACGCATGCAGATGCAGGTGGTATAAATAATATTGTTCACGAAATTGAAATAAATAAAAAACAGTAAAAGATAAGATACAACATATATATATTTTTGAAAACATGAAAAAACACAGATTTTAAAAATGTAAAAAAATATAGGGTATTCCATTTAAAAAAATGTAAGTTAGGTTTGTCCCGCTTTTATGGAACACCCTGTATATTTTTTGCAGGGGTATTAAATGAGTTCATTTGATTCACTACAACTTTTATTTGAAACATTTTTTCCTAACTCGAAAAATGAAGAAAATATAAGGGTGGGCCTTTTCGTTGGATAACCCTGTACAGAAAATTTTCGGGAGTAAAATTCCATTAAATTTCGCCATATCGGCAAAGATACAGCAAAACATAATATATTTATATGTACCTACCTATTACAAATATATTTCTAAATTGCCAATGTGGAAAAACAATTGAAAAATAGGGCGTTTGAGTTATGAAAAAAATAAATATGGGCATTTGTCGAAAATTAAATTTCCTATAAAAAAAGTCTGTGGTGGCATTAGTCAATCTTTAATAGTTTTGGTGCGAGGGCGCCTCAAATTCGCGCGCTGATCTTTTGTTAAATTAAACTTATCGTTTTCCAGTGCACCACTTTCAGCCACTCTCACGCCTAAAATATTCAAGATAGGCATATGCCGTCACTGACTTTTTTATTGGAAATTTAATTCTCTATAAAATTGTTTATGTCCATTTTTTTCATAACTCTAACGGTTTTGGCAGCGTTTCGACTCAAACGTGCCGGCGTCCAATTTTACTTATGGTTTTTATTTTTTTTTGCACATTAGCCGGGAATTTAGAAACATAATTTTTTAATAATTGTATTCTACGTATTTTTCTGCATCGAATGGCATATTTTTCGACCTGGTGAAATTAAGTGGAATTTAACTACGGCCAATAATCTATATTGCTTGATCGTGCTTTTGACGACAGCTACGTCACACAATCACCGTTTTTGTCCAACATCGCGGCATAGGCTATGAGCAATCCTCTTTAGGTATAAAATCCTTGGCACTCAACAAGTTTTTTTCTACTTGCGCAGTACAGTACGAAAATCGAGTCGAGAAAAAACTAACCATAATCGTTTTTTAGCGTTGACCAGGTCATATGACCAACGACCTTGGTCAAATATATGTATATTTTAGCGTTTTGGTCAATAGTTTTCTAGCCTCTTCAAAGGTCTCATTTTTTCAAGCTGATCCTGAATTGATTGAACAAGCTCTGGAGTTTGTTAAAGTATTTGGTCAAAATGCTGTCGTGCTGTCACTGCTTTTAGGTTATTCTTATATTCGTATATGGCTGGGAGTATCAAGATTTATATACGTATAGGTTAGAAAATTGTCTAAAATGAGACAAATTATTCTACTGAATGAAAATAACACAAAATATACAAAAGTGGTAGATGATCATACATATAAAAGAATATTTGAAGAAAAAGGTAGGTAATCTAAAACTATTTCATTATCAACGTCAATTCTTGTAAACAAATAGGTCACGTTAGCAAAGTACTCTGCAAGGTTAATTTCGTACCGAAAATGTGAGGTTAAGGAAGACTGAAAATCACAAAACATACATTTTCGCGCTTTGGTCGTATGACCAAAACCAAACCGAAAGTGTAGTTGACCAGGCATTGACCAATAATGACCGAAATCTCTTGACCTGGTCAACGCCAAAAAACGATTCATTTTATCTCAACCATGGGCGTTCGCCATTCCCGCTTCGCGTCGGTAAAGCTTCGTTTACAACCAAATCGAAATGGAACCCACTTTTGTATGTTTACAATATACAACCCACACAACACTGGCACATTTATAACATATTATTCAAAATAAATATTGAAATATTTACATAATATTATTTTTTATATCATTTATGTTGTATGCATATTATATAAATGTGCAAAAATCGCACTTTGCCATATTTAAGACATATTCACTTAATATGAATAATAATATTTTTAGAATGTTTATTCATGTTCTTTACATATACAGTTATATATATACATATTATGTTGAAATATTTATTTAATATTTTTTTCATATCATTTATGTTGTATGAATATTATATGAATGTGCAAAAATCACCTTTTTAGCATATTTAAAACATTCATTTAATCAATAATAATATTTTTGGAATGTTTATTCATAATTCATATTCTTTATACTTATATACACTACGTGCAGTTTATGTTTTATTTACATACAATAGTATGTATATATTAATTGTTCATGTTCATTATTGATCATACAACAAGAACAAGTAATAATTATTGTTGCCTGAACATGTTGGACAGTTGGACTCCGCGAGACTCCTGTCCTGTCATTAACACTAGAAAACCATGATAGGCCAATAATAGACCATCGTCTTCGCTTATTTATAGTATATTACGTAATGAGAGTTGTAAATAGCATATTACGCACGAATGGAAAAATTGCGCACGAAGCAGCGTAGCTGCGAGTGCGGCAATTCCATGAGTGCGTAATTGCTTTACAACTCGAATTATGTACTATACTTTACCTACGATCGTATTTATTGAAATTAAAACACAATTTTGTATTATTTGTTGCTTATGTCAGTTTTGACAGCGTTGGAAAATTAAGTTTTGCACCTGCCATTTTTAATAATTTTAGCCTGGTGTCAGAAATATGAACTACAAGTGTTGTGTAAAGTTGGTCACGTGGTCACATTGCAGCACATCTCAGCGGCTGAGCGTGCGATTTGTTTACGGTGTGTAAGGTTCAATTTACATAGGTGGCGGAGAGTGCGTTTTTAGCTATTTACGTTAGTGATCGTAGGTAAACAATCTTACAGAATATTAATGCGACTCCTATTAGTATGGAATTTATAGTGTCTGCGAGTGAGTTCTCGCGCCATCTGTTGACGGAGAAAACCAACTTGTATAGATATTTCCTCTATCGGAGTTATTTTTAAAAGTGAAATTTTGGGATGACCTAAAGTATTACGAGAGACGTCCATAATATGTTTTTATGAAATACCAGTAAAATCAGTGCATGACAAGATATCCTGTACGTACACGATGTTAATTCTAAGACATGATAAAATATTATTAAATGTTATAAAACATTTTATAAATATGAAAAATATTATTTGTATAATATGTAATAAATATTTTAAATATTTTTCAAAATATTTTAAAAATATTTTGAAATATAATATACACATTTTCTTAATATCCTTGAATATTGCCAGTTGAATATATTTTTATAATATGTATTTCATATTTTAAAAATATTGTGAATATAATGCGCACATTGTGCATCTATTTTGAATATGCATCCTATTCAGTGTTGTGTGGGAATGGACGACACGACACAACACGAACAGCTGACGGCCCTGAAAACTGACCAAAACCTAACTTTATTTTTTAAACTAAAATGAAGTGCTTGAAAAGTGGGTCAAAAGTAAAAACAATGATGATGGGGAAACGAAAGAAAAGACGGTGGTATTTATTAACAAACAGCAAGAGGATTGCCATGATTTTTCATGCGTTCATCTCAATTGTATTATTTCTATACGATTTACAGGATGTGTTCCACACTACTTTTCAACAGTATTAATAATTAATAATTCATCCTCATATTCATATTAATCACATTATTCATGTTCTATGTAGAAAACAACGGAAGGCTATCTAATCTCAACATTACATAAACAAATTTGACATTTGTTCGCACATTCACCAAAGTAGGGTTTGTTTATTTATTTATTTTTAGCAATTGAATATTTTATTGTAGAGTTAATTTTTTTCTAAATATATGAGTTGTTTTATGATTTGCTTTAAAGTTTGATAATTGTACTCAATAGCACGCACAAAGCTTGGCTTCGCCAAACTTCGGCACACTTTTTGGTTTGTGGGCACGTGCTGTGCCGTGCCCAACAAAGTTTTGCGGAAACGTAGTCGTTTTTTGGCGTTGACCAGGTCAAGAGGTTTCGGTCATTATTGGTCAATGCCTGGTCAACTACACTTTCAGTTTGGTTTTGGTCATACGACCAAAGCGCGAAAATGTATATTTTGTGATTTTCGGTCTTCCTTAACCTCACATTTTCTGTACGAAATTAACCTCGCAGAGTACTTTGCTAACGTGACCTATTTATTTACAAGACTTGACGTCGATAATGAAATAGTTTTAGATTACCTACCTTTTTCTTCATAAATTCTTTTATATGTATGACCATACCACTTTTGTATATTTTGTGTTGTTATTTTCATCCAGTAGAATAATTTGTCTAATTTTACACAATTTTCTAACCCTTTACCTCTATATGTATATAAATCTTGACACTCCCTGCCATATACAGAAGATATAAGACTAACCTAAAAGCAGTGACAGCATAACAGCATTTTGACCAAATACTTTAACAAGCTCCAGAGCTTGTTCAATCAATTCATGACCAGCTTGAAAAAATGGGACCTTTGAAGAGGCTAGAAAACGTTTGACCAAATCGCTAAAATAAACATATATTTGACCAAGGTCGTTGGTCATATGAACTGGTCAACGCTAAAAAACGATAAAGAAATCATTTGCCAAACTTCAGTACGAAAATTGTGCGTGCTGGAAAACGAGGTTGTAAACGAAGCTTAAATTGACGCGAATCAAAGGATTCGCGCAGCGACTTATTATTAAGTGGCTGGATTCGCGCATCATACATTCGATGACAAATAACAAAACTCTACTCGATATTCGTGTTTCCCACATTCGCTCGTCATTCGACAAATAAACAAATGTGTGTATCAAAGCGTTCGCCTTTCGCCAAATGCCATTCGACGAAAGCCAAACTTCGCCTTTCGCCGAATGCCGCATGTGTGGCGCCGGCTTTATATTTACTCAGCACAGATTGTTATTATAACACATAGACTTATTATTAAGTCTATGTTATAACAGTATTTATTCAAGTTTGAGATTAATATAAACCAAGGCTCGTCTATAAGCCTTGAATATAAACATCAGTCGGATACAGGATAGGCAATATAGGGAAAGATACGGAAGAAGGGTGAAGAAATAAGAATAGAGCGTATGCCGTATGCGTGGGTCTCGAGATCGGATTAGATCATGATACTAAAACAAGTATCATGGGATTAGATCAACGATAATCGTTCTTGGGATTAGATGCGATCTTGGTCAGATTTATGACATCATAGATCTTATTAGGAGCATTCGAGGAGCCCGTTCAGAAAGAGAAAGTAATACCGGGGTAATGGTAAACAATGAAACTTTGCGTAGTGTACCGAGGCGATGTTCGTTTATGAACGCTTTACGGCGATCAAATTATTCAAATCTTATAAAATTATAAAACATACAACATTCAACATTTTGGAGACAAATCTGACCCATGTTGACCCATGTTGAGAACAGGCTTCCTATTACTTAAGAAAAAGTTAAAGATTGTTAATTGTTAAAAAAAAAATATTTTCTATATAACCTCACTTCAAACAAAGATATAACTTTTGCCTTTCAAACTTAATTCACTTTTTATACTACGCATGTGCGGCGATTATCGCTGGGCTCCGGAGCGCGGCGATCATGGTTTACTTTTGGCGACTTACTAAGCCATTTCTGAACGTTGTAGGGTAGTTGACCTAAGAGTAACTTTACTATTTCTGAACGAGTACAGGTACACTGTGTGTACTCGGTAAGCGTTCCTGAACGCAGTCAGAGCATGTCCGTAAAGTGTAAACCGAAAACGCTATCAAATTTTTTACGTAGTTGAAATATTTGAAATACAAATCACATCAAATTCACAAAAGTCATCCTTAAATCTTATCGTAGATTATTTATCTCGTATATTTATACCGTGTCGATCTGACAAGTACCTATCCATCTGTTGAAATTTTATTAATTGATTAGTAACTGTCACGTAACAAGATAACAAGAATGAGACATCCAATTATTTAATAATTTGCAGCATCATCATGCAGTATTAGAGGAAATAAATCCTAGACATTAAAAATTTGTTATATCTCTTAATTGATTCTGTATTTACGATCTTACTGAATTTTATAGTAATGGATGGAAATGATATAAAAAGTCATGAAAAATGTGGATGGACAAAATTTTCTGAAAATAAATTAATTGATTTAGAGAAGAAAATTTTAAAAGGTAAGTTTATTGTTGTTAATAAAATATAGGCTGCGTTTACAGGGTCACTAGTGGTGGATCCTTTGCAGGATTTGTCAATTGGACGGTGGAACACTACTCTGGTATATTTGGTTAAAGGTCCATACCAATTATCTTTATACAGTAGGGCATTAAATTAACGACTTTATTTATCATTTTTTTAATCATAATAATATTTACGTATTCTAATACGAGTATAATCGTTAAATTAATTGTTTTGTCTTATTTAAAATTTTTCCCAGCGTATTCAGCTGGTTTTCTATTAAAAACTAGTAGCTGCACACTAAGTACCTACCTATTTGACATAAATGCATAATCTTCACTTTGTTAAATATATAGGGTGTAACCGAGCAACTTATCCGAAAAATTTAAACCATACATGCACCTATAAATGAGACGTTGATTTCTTAAAAAATTTTTTAAGAAAAGTCCAACACAATGAGATGAAAATTGTTAAAGTTAATTAATGATAATGTTAAAATAACATAACTATTTCTGTTCAAAGCTGTTCATTATTGACTTGCAAGCACGCCTGGGTCCGTCTAATCCAATGTCGCACTAGCTGAAATGTTCCTCCTTCCTGCTGTTGCCAAAGATGCAGATTATTGACAGCCGTTGTGATGCGTTCATGCAACAACCATTCACAAAATCTTATTCTTGGACTCTCTGCAACAATGCTTGGACCTTCTGGGCGTGATAAAGGTACAATTGAGTGTACCATTATTATTTAAAAAAATACTACAGTACAACTTCGATAATCCGGACAGATATAGTTTAGGGTATCGCCGGATTAAAGAGTTTTCCGAATTAGCGAGGTCATTAATTTTTTTACTATTTGTGATAAAAAAAGAAACATCAATCTATCATTATATGAATTATAAACTTTATTAAGTAAATTTAAATTTACAACAAATAAAAAACCAAATATGTAAACAAAACATGGCAATAATATTATGTACACCGTGTTCAATCTAAGGCGCACCCTTTTTGAACGTCATTTGCACAGTTATTAAAGGAAAATGTTTGTAACGTTATATGCGGACCTATGTAACTTTTTCCAGAGAATTCGAATTTGTTATCAGAAAAACAATTGAAAGTCAAATAAAAAAGTTGCAGATATAAGTTGGAGTTTTTTAAATGGAACACCCTGTATATTTTTACGTGGTTGGATAGAGAATTGAATTTCCTTTAAGAAAACATAATATATAAAATATCTGGCATCAACCGTTTATGAGTTAGAAGTGTTTATAATGTGCATTGTAGATATTTCGTTATGTGCAAAGATTGCCATGATTTGAGATTGAAACAATGGATTTCACATTGTTCTATTCTATTCTGTATAGTACCTTCCATTCATGTATTGAAGCTAAAACTTGGTAAATTTAATATCAAACCCACAACATATATATATATATCCGACAACACGATATTTCAATCTCAAAGCATTCTCTAACGAAATACAACAGCACCTACAATGCACATTATAAACACTTCTAACTCATAAACGGTTGATGCCAGATATTTTATATATTATGTTTTCTTAAAGGAAATTCAATTCTCTATCCAACCACGTAAAAATATAATAATAATAATAATAATAATAATAACTCTTTATTCCAGTGAGATTCATAGTACAATGAATATAGGAACGTCAAATATATAAAAATTTAAGTTACAGACACAATGTATATGGACGAAAAGTAAACAAATATAAACAAACATGAACATAGTTGAATAAAACAGAAATTTGTTATAAACATAGTCACAAAGCAGTCAATCATATAAATCTCTCTAATTTGTTAATCAGTTTGATTTGTTAGATATTCTTCTATTGAATAAAATGGTTTATTTGTAAAGTATTTTTTAACGGCAGATTTAAATTTAGTTTTATTTTCGATTTCTTTAATATTTTTAGGCAATTTGTTGAACATTTTGATACACATATATCTGGGGCCTTTTTCAAAAAGGGTGGTGTTGTGTCTAGGTATGGCCAGACTGTTTCTGTGTCTAGTCTGTATTCCTTCATTAAATAATTCATTTTTTTTAAATTCATTCCCGTTGAGAAAAACAAAATTACAGATATTATATAAATATAATGAGTAAAACGTCATAATTTTGTATGTTTTAAACAGTGGACCACAATGTTCTCTATATTGGGAATTTGATAGTGTTCGCGTAATCTTTTTTTGTATTTCGAAGATTCTGTCACATAAACTTGATCCACCCCATATTATGATGCCATATTGCATTTTGCTCTGGACATAGGCAAAATAATATGATAGAATACTTTTTGTATCCACAAATTTCTTCAGATGGAAAATTGCAAAGTGTGCGCTATTAAGTTTTTTTGACAGTTGTCCTACATGAACTTCCCATGTTAGATTGCTGTCAATCATTATACCTAAAAATTTTGTGTCTTCTACAGTCACTATGATTTTTTTATCTAGTCGTACTAATGGACTATATTTGTTTTGATCCCTTTTTGTAGTAAAATTTATTATATTAGTTTTTGTGGGGTTTAATATTAGTTTGTTGTTTTGACAGTAGTCGGACATTGTTTTCACTACCTTTTCGGCATTTTCTACCAGTGATATTACATCATTTCCGGAAACTTTTATGGATGTATCGTCTGCATACTGACATATGTTTGTATATAGCTTGTGTTCATCGAAGCTTAGGTGAAGATCATTACAGAAAATGATGAAGAGGAGTGGAGATAGTATTCCTCCTTGCGGTACTCCGACATTTATATTTTTCGCTTGTGACATAAATGGATAGTTTATTACGTCGTCGTGTTCACTCTTTATTTCTACGAATTGGGAACGGTTTGAAATATATGATTCGATCCATTTTAAAGTAGGTCCATTTATACCACAAGCTTGTAATTTTTTTTTTAATATATCATGATCGATTACATCGAAAGCTTTAGTGAGATCAAAGTAAATGTTTATAGTTGGTATTTTTTTGTCCAGAGTATTTAAAGTGGAATCTACAGCGGAATATAATGCTGTAATTGTACTTTTATTTTTTAAAAAGCCATGTTGTTGGGGCGAGAATATATTAAACTTATCGCAATAAGAAATTATTCTAATAGACATAGTGCTTTCGAATACCTTTGAGAATATTGGAGGATTTGAAATTGGACGGTAATTTTCTGGATTTTTTTCATCATTTTTCTTATGAATTGGAGTAACCCGAGCTTGTTTTAAAGTGTCTGGGAATTTTCCCAATTTGAAGGATTCATTTATAAGGTAAGTTAATGGTATAGTCAGCAGTGTTGCTACTTTATTGATGATGAAACAGGGTATTCCATCAGCACCTTCCGATTTTTTTTGCTGACTTTTTTAATTACCTCTAGGACTTCTAACTCATTTGTTGGGTATAGAAACATGGATTGATTTGTAGAAACCGTCGGTAGAGTGTTCTTATTTACAGGTGCGTTAATTTGACATATCTTTTCATTTACACTGTTTATAAAAAAATCATTAAATTTATTACACAAAATTTTTGGATCGGTTATTTCGACAATTTCGTCGTTTTCCATCTCGTTAAGACATATTTTTTTATTATGGCGCTCTGATGGTGACGTGTTGTTTTTTATAATTTGCCATGCCGTTTTTGTGACGTTTTCTGAATTTAGCATTAATTTATTATTTAGGTCTTTTTTGGCATTTTTTATTTTCATTTTGTAATCTTTTTTAAGAATCTTAATTTTGGTATTTATGTTATCATCTAAAGTATTTTTCCATAACCAGTGTAGATCTTTTAGTTTTTTTGATGTTTCTAATATTTCTTTCGTAATCCATGACTTTTTTTGATTTCCATTTTTTAATTTAATTTTTTTGATGGGATATGCGATTTCAAAATTATATTTTATTGTTTCTAAAAATGTATCATATTTTTTTATTTAAATCGTTGGAATGATGGTCTATAACATTTGTCCAGTTTTCGTTTTGTAATAAGTTAAAAAATGTATCATTGTTTTCTTGAGAATAATGGCGTTTTAATATATATTTGTTTGTCTCTTTAGGATTGTTTGAAAAATGTATTTTTAATGTTATAGCCATATGGTCACTAAAATTGCAATAATGTAAATTTGACGTTAAGTTTATGTCATTGGAAAAAATATTATCAATTGATGATTTTGAGTTTTTTGTAATTCTCGTCGGTACGTTTATTGTAGGTTTTAGATTATAGCTGTCCAGAATATCAGTGAACTGTGTTTTTTTTGTTGAATTTTCTGATAAATCTATATTGTGATCACAACCTAAATATATTTTGTCATACTTTGAACAAATTTGATGTAACAGTTTCTCCAAATTTTTATAAAATATTTCCTCATTTCCGTCAGGTGATCGGTAGCAACTAACGATTATGCATTTTGCTTTTCCCAGCTTGAATGAACTACAGGTGTATTCAAAATCTTTTTCAGTACTCTTTATTTTAAGACTAAGAGCCTTTACTTCAATTTTATTGTTTGCAAAAATAGCTACACCACCACCCCTGTTTGAATCTCTACATGAATGACTTATTAAATTAAAAGAATCAAGAGCAAAATTATTTATTTCAAAGTCTTGTAACCATGTCTCACAGACAGAGATTATGTCAGGTTTAAGTTCTGTTATTAACACTTCCATGTCAAGTATTTTATTCCGCACACTCCTTGTATTCAATTGCATTATTTTTAAGAAATTAGAATCTTCGCCTTTGGGTAGGTTTAAATTTACGAAATGTACGAAATTGAAATGGTCTTACCCTCATTTTGTCTGGCCAAAATTCGGATGTCAAAAGGTTATTTGATATTTCTTCGGGCACTCCTATTTTAAATGATGTGTAGGGGCCCGATGTATGTAAACTCGACACATGAACATTTTCTTTAGCACTCACTGGCGCTTTATTTTGAATGTAGTTTCTCATATTTTCAACACTAAGGTTAGGATGGGCACCGGAGACATGGACAAAAGTCAGCTGTTCGGCCGCTGCTACTCCAAACTCGTTATCAACCGTTCCACTTCCAATGATAACGCTGGATTCCCTTTTTTGTTCCTGTTTATTTTCACTTTGTTTCGGTTCTGTTCCCGCCTTTGTTTGTGATTTATTTAAATTTCTTTTTGTGACTTCGACCCAATCGTGAGTTTTATTATGATGGGAGATATCATTTGTCTCAGTTTTCTTTCCTAGATTATTATTTTTTTGGTGTGTCATTTCTAGGGCTGCTTTATGTTCAGACTTTCTAGTATATGGGATTTGGTTGTTCGTATTAATTGAGTTTTTTGATGATTCTCGGTCGGTATTGTAGTTTTCTCTTTCAAGTATGTTTATTTTATATTTATTTATATTTATATTTATTTAATATACAGGGTGTTCCATTTAAAAAACTCCAACTTATATCTGCAACTTTTTCATTTGACTTTCAATTGTTTTTCTGATAACAAATTCGAATTCTCTGGAAAAAGTTACATAGGTCCGCATATAACGTTACAAACATTTTCCTTTAATAACTGTGCAAATGACGTTCAAAAAGGGTGCGCCTTAGATTGAACACGGTGTACATACATATGTGTAATGCATCTAATATATAATGCTTAAATAAATGAGTCTATTCAGAAATATTTATAAAGTAATTTTATGCCTTTTTAAAATATGTTTCAATTTTTGTTTGTTTCTTTTTATTTCGGATTATAAAATTTTCGCCCGTTTCCTTAAGTCTTCTTAAAAGCAGAATGTCTTTTAAATCGACATCATTTTCTTCAGCCCATTGTTCGCACACTTTAAAAGCTTTAATTGCTGCTGCATGTTCAATTCTGGGAATATTTTCCTCTTCTACACATTCAGGTTCGTCTTCATCGTCCTTATGATTTCTGTTTAAAGTTTCTTCAACTAATTGCTCATCCGTTAAGTCACAATCCACAGTTTCATTTTGACCAAGCGCCCATTCTTTTATTTGAGCACTTGTTAAATTGTTATCTGGATCTATAATGAGTAAAGATTCTTTAATTTCGTTCAGGTCTGCATCCAAATGAGATCGAAGCTTTGTTTTGAGTTCAGCAAGTGAAATAGACTCTTCATCATCTTCGTCCTCCGGGCTCTCCGGCACTGAAGGCCATAACTGGAACCAACTTTTAAAAAAATCGACAGTACAAGACTTTCACAAAGTTTTTTCTTTAAATTAAAATTCAAATTCTTTTATTTGCATAAAGAAGCCTAAGTCGCAAAAAGGTTTTTTGTAACAAATTACTTGTGTGTTTGGTAAAACGGAGGTTGATATCTGTCAATAGCCCTAGATTTTTAGCGGAATCGCACCAGTTTATGACGTCATTTTGCATTCGTAAAATCATACCTGATTTCAATTCCTCATATTTGGTTGCAGACGTGAATATCATAGCAGACGATTTAGACGCATTTAGTTTTAAGTTGTTTTCAGAAGCGTACTTCCCAATACGACAGAGATCTTGATTTATATTAATAGTTGCCTGAGTTGTCTCCATTGAATTTACATAAGAGTTGTGTATCATCTGCATAGGTCTGCATAGACATAATATATTGTACTTTGTCATATAAATCAGCAGTATATACAATAAAAAGCAGAGGACCCAAGATTGAGCCTTGGGGCACGCCTGATGAGACATTTCCAACAGTTGAAACAGAGTTACCAATTCGAACTAGTTGAGATCGCGATTGTAAATAATTTATAAAAAATAACAGTGATATGTGATCAAAATCGTAGTATTTTAATTTAGCACACGTGAGTTCGTGACTGATCGTATCGAAGGCTTTAGAGAAATCCAGCATGATGAGTACTGTGGCAAGTTTATTATCCAAGTTTCTTATGATTGCATCATGGAGATTCAGTAAGGCAGTTGTAGTACTATGGGCTTTTCTAAAACCTGACTGATGTTTAGGGATGATGTTATGATTTGAAAAATATTCATTTATTTGTGTATAAACTATTTTCTCTAAAACCTTAGAAAATATGGGCAGAAGACTTATAGGTCTCAGATCATTAACAGACATAGGATTTAGGACTTTGGGCAGCGGAGATACTAAAGCTGTCTTCCATGCATCTGGAAAATAGCCTATCTGCAAGCAACAGTTAATAATGTGCAGCAAATGTTTTGAAATGACTGGGGCACATAGCAAAAACATGCTTAGATTAATGCCATCAGTACCGCTTGCATTTGATTTTAGACTGTTTATTGCTTTAATTACTATAGATTCATCAACCAAATTGATTTTAAAAGTGTTACTTTCATTAAAAGTGTTTGAATTAAAATATGCAACATTCTCAGGACAAGCATTATCATCGAAAACAGATAAGAAGTGGTCATTAATATGATTCGGGTCGGCAAATGAGTTTGGCAAATTGGTACTGTTAGTCTTATAAACATTCATAGTTCTCAGTGGCCTCAGTGCATTCCACAGTTGTTTCGAGGACTTTTGTTTGTCTAAAAATGAAATATCCGCCATTTTTTCTTTACGAATTGCATTTAGCACAAAGTTCCTTTTTATTTTATAATCCGACCAGTTCTCAGGAGTATTATGTTTTTTATATTTTGACAATGCCTTCTCACGATCCTTAACCATTATTTTGATCGTGTCAGTGAGCCAAGGCGCATGCGGTTTCCTTACTCTTTTTACACTTACAGGAGCATGAATGTGGAATAAATTTGTTATACATTTAGTTAGGAAATTAACTTTACTTTCGATATCAGTCAAATAAAAAACGTCATCAAATGGTATGGATTGTAAGTCAGACCAGAAATCATCATAGTTGAGATTATTAAAGTTTCTGTACGTTACATATGTTTGCGTACATTTAGGAACAGACAAGTGCAGCTCACAATAAATTAACATGTGATCTGTTATCAAGTCAGCGTTAATTGTCCCAGAAAAATTAGAAATATTTTGATTAATAAAAATCTGATCAATCAAAGTTGCAGAATATTGTATAATTCTTGTGGGTACACTGATAAGCTCGCTAAATCCGTATGTACTGAAGCATTCTGATACTTTATTACCAGTATTAAAAAAATTTACGTTAAAATCTCCCAAAATCACAACGTTATCATAAGTAGATAATAGGAAAGGTAATACGTTGTCCACAAGATTAATTAAATACGAGATATTTACTAAAGGAGGACGGTAGATCGTACCAATAACTAAATTTGTATTGCAAATTTTTAGATTCAAATTCAAATTCAAATTCAAATTCAAATTTATTCAAATATTTTTTAAAACAAAATATTTTAGATTATTGCACAGACAGTAATACTTACAATACATGAAATTTGTGTTTTGCACCTAGATGCGTTAGCATCTGTATGTGCATATTACAACTTACAACCTAAGATTTAAATCCTATTTATTACAATATTATAAAAGAAAATTAAATAAATACATATATATAAGAAGTGGTATAAGCGGATTAACATTTTACTTAATACTAAAATAAATAATTAATAAAGTCAGAATTATTTTGAAAGATATATTTTTTACAGGCAATAGAAAATTTCTTTATGTTTCTTATTTCTTTAATAGACAAAGGTAATTTATTATAACATTTAGGTGCTAGATAATTAATAAATCTTTGTTGTACATTTTTATTACTTGATGGTATTTTCAGATGTTGATTTACTTTCTTCCTAGTATTATGATTATGGTTTACATATTCTTTTAACCTGTCATGTTTATGGATATAAGAGCAAATAGATGTAAGATACAACGTACGAACATTACATATTTCCTCAGTGTATAACTGATTTGTATGGAATAAACGATCTTTTTTATAGATTATTTTTAATATTGTATTTTGAATCACATTTAACTGTCGTAATGCGTTATTATACAAACCTCCCCATACTATAATACCATATCGTAGTAATGATTCCACAAGTGTCTGATATAAGGTGATGATTAACTTTTGATCTATAATATTCCTTAGAATATAAAACTTATGTATTAAACACCTTATTTTTTTTGTTAAGTATGCTATATGCATATCCCATTTTACATTTTGATCAATAATAATTCCAAGATATTTGGTATTTGTTGTTTCTCTTATTTCCTGATCTAAATTATCTATTTTTATTGTTCTATACGCCGGGCGATTCGATGATGTGAGTGAAAATGCAATATAATTAGTTTTTGTAACATTTAGAGATAATTTATTTGTGTCAAGCCAATCTTTAACCATTTTTATTTCATATTTTACGTGATTTTTTACTTCATCCCATGTTGATCCATTAAAAATAATCACTGTGTCGTCAGCATAGGATATGGTTTTGCCATTAATATTCATATTAGTCAATGAGGTTATGTATATGTTGAAAAGTATTGGTCCTAGGACAGTACCTTGCGGTATGCCGATTTGTACGCTTTTTTGATCGCTTAGAGTATCTCTAATTCTCACCTGTTGTATTCTGTCCGATAAATAGCTGTCAAAAACCTCCAATACACCACCCCTAACGCCATATTGCTCTAGCACATCTAGTAGCCTGTTGTGAGGAACCGTATCGAAGGCCTTTGCCAAGTCTAGAAAGACTGCAATACATTTTTGATTATTATCTAGTCGGTTGGTGATTTCTTTTATAAGTTCATATACAGCATCATTGATGCTCAGCCCTTCAGTAAAACCATATTGATGTTCTGAGAGTATTTTGTTTATATTTAAAAAATTGACTAAGCGTTCTTTAAGACATTTTTCAAAAATTTTTGTAAAATTGTTTATTAAACTGATGGGTCTGTAGTTATTAATTGCATTATGATTTCCTGATTTGTAAATAGGTACTATTATCGAGGTTTTATATTGTCTTGGTACAATGCCAGTTTTAAAAATTAAGTTGATAATATGTCTCAATGGTGTTAAAATATATGTATGTATAATTTTAATAGTTCTGATGGTTATCCCATCAATACCAGGACAGCTGTTGCTTTTTAAACTATGTATGTGTTTAATTAGTTCATTGTCCGTCACTTGCTTTAAAAACATTGAAGATTGATTTATCCAGGTTGTATTTAATGGTTTATTAGGAATTGGGATAGTCTGAGACATATTTATACCTATTTCACTAAAGTAATTATTACAAAAATTCGACATTTCTTTGTCATTCATAAAGTTTTTGTGGTTATTGTCTAAGATCTGTATATTTTTGTTACAATTTTTCTTGTTTTCATTAGTTGCTTCAGCTACTAGTTCATATATTTTTTTTATATCTTTCGAATTTTGATTTATTTTTTCTCTATAGTAGGTATTTTTAGCATTTTTTATAGTTCGATTCAAATTATTTCTGTAATTTTTATATTCAGTTTCTTTTGCTACAGTATGGTTTTTTAACAGGTTCTTTTTCATTTTATCTCTTGTTTTTATTGAAGTTATTATACCATTTGTTATCCATTGCTTTATTTTGTTATGATTTTTAAATTTTATTAATTTCGTTATTTGGGATTTTTCAATAATATTCGTAAGTCCTGTTGTAAAGTTTTGAGTGGCAATTTCAGGGTTGTTTGTGTTTAGGATATTTGACCAATTTTGTTTTTCCAATAATTGTGTTAATTTTTGATAATCAATTTTAGTGATTGTATTCAGCTTGTTATTTTCTTTCGACATTTTATGTTGTTGGGAAATATGCAACATAATGGGGTAGTGATCAGTAATATCATAATTTATTCTGAAAGCTTCATACTTTGAAATATTATTTAATCTGTTCTTAATGAATATATGAATATTAAGCCATAAACTTTCGACACCTCCTTCTTCAATATCAAAATCGAACTGAATTGTTTCACATTTAAGCTCCTCACGAATGTACACTGCGATACCTCCACCTCTACCTGTGCGATCCTTACGAAATAAGGAATAACCTGCGATAGCTACAATATTAGAATTGATATCATTAGTGAGCCATGTCTCAGAGATCGTCACGATGTCCATACAATTATTTAAAATAATATCCTGAAATTCTAAAAATCCGGTCGATAGTGATCTAACATTAAGATGACACACTTTTATATTTTTATGCTTTGATTTCCCCATAATTAATTCTTGATTTAAGAAGATTCAATTGATTAATATATACAGGACAACGTACATCGGTACACGCATGATCAGTGGGCAATTCACTTTTATTTCTTTTATTATATAGCATACAGTTATTACACTTCTTGGTTGCCGCAACACATTCTTTTAGTTCATGATTTTCTGCACAAAGAGGACAACACACTGGATTAGAGGCTTGACAATCCTTCTTTGTATGACCATACCGTTGACACCGATAACATCGTAATACTCTTACATAATCTTCGACATAATATTTTTCCTACCCAATAAATAAGTAGCCTTTCGATATTATTAAATTTCTTATGGAAGGCGACACTTCTATAACGATGTTTTGCGTGAACTTCTGGACAATATTCGCTATAATTTTGATATTAACATGTTCTAGATTTTCAAAAATAGTATTACCACAAATTTCTCTCAACGTATTTTCATTGTTTGTAATTGCCTTATTTACATTCTTTATTAATAGACGAGGGTTAAATCTTCTAGATTCGCTGACAATAAACTTGTTACCAAACTTTTCCGTAACTGCTGACTTGAGTTTATTTAGCGAGACCATATCATCACAATTTATAAGCATACCGCCCTTAATTGGCTTAGTATTATTAACAGAGATGTTTAGATTTCTGGGATTAACATTATTTTTTATTTCATTCATGACATCTACCTTATGATCGGACGACTTAATAAATAGCACGGCTGAATTTTGTTTCACGCCGGTCTTATCAAAAAAAAAATTACTTACAGTTTTTGTGTCTAACAACTCTAATTTATCTATTTGCAATTTATTTGTATATTCTAGATTAGCTAAACATTTATTTATTAGGTCTTTCTCACGTGTAAGGATTTCTATTTCTTTATGCAACAAAACAGCATCACAGTTTTTCACACATTTGTTTATTTCCGTTTTACTAGTGGAACCACAAACAGACACAGAACACTTTTTACATTGCCAGCTAGTTTTAGTAATATTTGAACCGAGAAGTAATTTGACTGCACTCTCAAAGCATCTACTATGCACTACAACATTACATGCACTATTATCACATTTTACTTTACTTCTTCGAAGATTTCCACCACAAATTTCACATTTTATATCGGATAGATCCAACGAGCCACCTGGCTCGTCGACCATCTTAATATCAAATCAAAATATCAAATAAACCTTAACCACAAAATGCTACATCTAATATTTTATAAGCAGTGACTTACACTTCTCAATCTGTTCTGATATGCGCAACGACTATAACATGTATATCTAGAAATAATAATGTGTAAAGAAAATAATACAAGAGTAAAGTACCCTGATTTTTAGTTTTATACAAAAATGTCAAAGGAGATTTTGATTGTTTTAAAACCACCAAATGCGTGATGGAAACGTCGACGGACATTTTTTTAAATTTACAGTTAAAATGGTGATCCACAACTTAGTGGGGGTGATTTTATAATTTTCTGAGAATCAAATATTTCATAATATCAAAAATAAAGAAGTTCTTCCTCTTGTAAACTCAATCCATACTGTATATTGTAGTTTAAAATAAACAACCAATTACTCAATTGGCATGATACCTGGGCATAAATTGAGTAGTGCTGAACAAACTACAACAATTTTATCGATAAATGCCAACTGAGAATCTATCTTCTTAAGGGGATAATAGCACCCAACATATTTTTGAAAATTCATATATTCGTTACCATTCATCGGAATCGTTTCAAATTTTTATGAATGATATAGAATTATGTAATCTAGGGCTGTGTGCATGCATATTTGAATCGGTCGAAAAAATTAAAAAAAAAAAAATGTGAAATTTTCCAAACCCATGCACATGCATCTAGAAAATGTAATTCTAAATCCGGTGCTAAAATTCAAATCATTTACCTGCTGTCGTTTGCGTATAATAAATTTTCAAAATTCATGGCAATTTGTGTTCCAGGTACACGCACTACCACAATTAACAACACAAAAGGAAGGCATATTTCGTATGCACTTATTTACATTTTATAAACAAATATAAGTGAATAAACCCACCTTTACAAATATAAAAGATTTTTATAATTTTGTCGCTGGTAATTAACTACTAAAGACCTTAATAAAGAAATACTGACACTATTTACATGTAAACTGCTATATCAGCAAAAAGGTTGTTTTTCCTCCAGGGTTGGTCAGCTGTCAAATCGTGCGGGTCACCTATATTAAGTTTTAGGTTATTCCAGTTGTACAGGGTAAGTCACGTAAAAGGTCCACCCCATTTATTTGGGTAATTTTGAATATATTTTTGGTTTTCGGGACTCTATCCTATATGAATTTAGGTAGATTACGATTCTGATCAAATATTTTTTATTCAACCAAACATATACAAGGTGTTTAAAAATACGTGTTTATCTTAAATAGCACGCCCTATATATTTCTACACATTATTTATTTATGATACAAACATACAGGTATTATATATTTTTGAAATCCCCTCGAATAGCTGCATAGAAATGTGTAGAAATATATAGGGTGTGTCATTTAAAAAAAACACGTATTTTTAAAATCCCTGTATATGTTTGGTTGAATTAAAAATCTTTTATCAGAATCGTAATCTACGTTAAAATTCATATAGGATAGAGTCCCGAAAACCAAAAATATATTCAAAATTACCCAAATAAATGGGGTGGACCTTTTACGTGACTTACCCTGTACCATTCATTTAAGATGTCTAGAGAAGTTAAAACATCGTTTTTAGTTCTTCATCAGTTTTTGCTTTAATTACTAATGAGTTATCATCTGCAAATAAGTTTAATTGATGTTTACTAGTTTTTGGTAGTTAGTTTATATAGAATAAAAATAAAATTGGGCCTAAAATTGAGCCTTGAGGAACTCCTTTTTTAACCACTTCCCAATCTGAAGTTAGATATTTACCAGCATCTGTTACCATCACACACTGTTCTCTATTTTCTAGGTATGACTTTAAAATATTGTATACAGTAAATTCACTTTTCAACCAAAGCACTTTGTGAGTGAATAGGAGAGAATAAAGCGAGAGCGCTAACATTCTGAGATCGACATGCAGTCACGCATGTGTAGTGCTCTCGCTTTACTGCTATCTCCTATTCACTCACAAACTGCTTTGGTTCAAAAGTGAATATACTGTATATTTCCCCTAAAACCCATTATTTCAATTTTTTTGACAAATCCAAAAAAAGCTCAACACCTCTCTCCTTATTTATAAATGACTTTATTTAGGCTTTATACAAGCATAATAACAAAAAACATATCCAATTTGATATACTCACATTGATGTTTCATCTCTAAACATACAATTATTAAGTTTATTGGATCTTCTTTAATGCGTGATAAAAATTGGATTAGAAATTACAAAATTCAAAACGTCTAAAAATAAATTATTGAAAAATTTTTTTTTTTTAACACCACAAAATTCATTCATTATGGTCACCAACCAAAAACGATTTCTCCAAGAAGATGTACATGTTATTGTTAATTGCATCCAATATTTCACATATTGCTAAGTATACTGCCCTCACTGTTGATTTTCCTTTTATATAAGCAATTTGCATTTTGATTGTATTATTTTATATAATGTCTTATTGTAAATTGTACCACCTATATACAGGGTGGTCCGAAATTAGTGGTCATCATTTTACCCGCTTATTCCTCGATCAAAAATAAGACAAAAAGTTCCTAACATGGCCCTGGAAATGCTTCCTAAGGGAGCTACAACTCCTTAAAGGTGCATCCTTGACAATGGTTTTTATTTAATATTTTCGAAACTAATAATAATAATAATAATAAAAATAATAATAGCATAATTTTATTATTAATTACTAAGTACCTAGCTAGAGAACTGTGCATCTTACTCGTTCCATTTTGATTTTTTTGTGATTAATGTTTTCCAGAAACTCAAATAACTCGAAAACGGTGCGTCCTATCAAAGTTCAACTAGAATACCTTCATTGCATAAAAAACTCTGGCATTCCATAATTTGCTATCAAAATCTGGAAAGACGTTCATACGAAAAAGTTGTGGGGCATTTTACTCCACCCCCTCCCTGTTTGACCCACCCCTGAGTTAAATATTTGGATCATTATCACATCACCTTATTGGCCATAAAACGATTAGTAATTGACCAAAATTTCATGTTTTTATTTTTACCAGTTTCGGAAATATTAAATAAAAACCATCGTCAAGGATGCACCTTTAAAGGGTTGTAGCTCCCTTAGGAAGCATTTCCAGGGCCATGTTTGTAGGAACTTTTTGTCTTATTTTTGATCAAGGAATACGCGGGTAAAATGATGACCACTAATTTCGGACCACCCTATAAGATCTTTGTTTACCATTCGATTATGATCATTTTAATCTTCAAGTAAAAGAACTATGAAAATACTATAAAATAGAGAGTGACTACTACACTGTCCGGACTAGGGGTGGACGAATATCGATAACTGAAAATATATCGATAAATTCGATATATCGATATATATCGATAGTTATCAATATATCGATATTTATCGATATTTATATCGATATATATCGATATATATCGATAGTTATCAATATATCGATATTTATCGATATTTATCGATATATCGATATTTCCAATCGCAGATATCGTTATTCGATATAATAATAATAATAATAATAATATTTATTGTACTTATATAACAAAACAAAATTATATTACATATTATTACTATATATCGATATTTATCGATCGATAAAAATTCCCTCATATCTTTTTTCTGTATTACTTGAAATTCACAAAAATATCGAAAGTTACCACACTCATTCAGATGTACTATCGCGGCCGAAAAAAAGTAATCGATTTTTTATCAAGTAGTATGTTTTTTCGAAAAATTTTCCTTTGTAAATGGGAGTTTTTACATCAGTTATGTCAATTAAATTATTTTGACAAGAAATCATTGGTGGGGTCGTATTTATAAAAAAAAACTAATAAGAAATAAGTTGTTAATATTTTTTAATTATAAGAAAACAATTAATTAGTATGGTTTTGAGAGAAGCAGAAAAAGGCTACATCATCGCCAAACTTGGAGAAGGGTGGTATTAACAACGCATAACAAGTGAAATTAATTGCAGCAAAGGCACAATTCAAAAACTAAACAAAAAGATAGAATACCTTCCGCTATTATCTGTTTTGTGCAAATATTCTTCATCAAATTTATGACCCCTGGGACGGTAAACTCGCAGTTGACCATTGTAGCAGGACTGAAATATTTTTTCGTCGGAAAAGATCACTCGCTCCCAGTACCGATCGTTTTCATTAATAAAAGTATTTGCAAACTGTAATCTTGCCTCTTTATTAACATCTGTTAGTCGGGGCTTTTTAGCACTGGCACAGTTAAATAGACCTTGCTCTCGCAAACGTGTTCTTGCTGTCCTAAACAGACGCTGGGAAGTTGGTTTGCCCTTTGGCTTCAATAGAATTAGAAAATGGGTTTAAATTCACATAGTTAACCAGGGTATTGTCGTTTTCTAGAGTACTCTTTCTTGGCCGCCCAGAACCCACTGCCCTGCTCAGATCATGAGTTTCTATCCACTTTTTGTTTAGTTTTTGAATCGTGTTTTTGCTGCAATTAATTTCACTGGCTATGCGTTGTTGAGACCACCCTTCTCCAAGTTTGGCAATGATGTCGCCTTTTTCTTCTTCACTCAAAACATGACAAGGCATTAAGTAATAAAAAATTTATTTTTGCTTAATATGACAATGACGTTGACACTAATAAAAAAAATATTGGGATTGATGCGACACTGAATAGAGCCATAGTTACAACGGGAAAATCAGTCGATTACTTTTTTTGGGCCGCGATAGTACATCATCATGACACACAATCTGCAAACTTACTTAGAACACCTCGTTTCAAACTTTCTAAATCTATCAATAATTCCTTAAATATAAAACTATATAATAAAGTACCAGGGGACATCAAATCACATATGTTGTTTCAAAAAGAAAATAAAAAAATGTTTTGCTCTGCATCCGTTTTAGTCGGTAGAAGAATACTTAAATACACCATTTGTGTAGTTGACTGTAGTGATGATAAAATGACCGGCCATTTATTTTTTGTCAATTGACCACCGTTATTGATGGTCGTAGGTCAACAAGTCAATTACATTTCTTTTAATTATGGTCACATATGATTGGTCTTTTCCGTACGAATATTTTAATACAAAATACATACTTGTAAGTTCATTTTTAATCAGTGTTTTAATAATAATATAATAATTTATAATATTACTAATTTGGGTAATACCATCTTGTAAGAATCGTTTTCTTATTTTCAAGGGACTCTTCAAACAGGTACTTATGTGTTTCCTCATGCGACCAGTATTTGTTACATATTTTTTATTGCAAAAATTACATTTTGCGTATTGCGTTTTTTTTTTGTCAACAATACAGATACAGACATGCGCCCATGTTCTCTCCTTTATTCGAATGTACGAGTGCGAACGATTGCTGCTTTCCTATGTATTGGGTAAATATGAGAACATAGTATAATCATATAAACACCTATACTCCAGGAAACGTAGGCAGGGTGGAAAACTATATAGGATTTGATTTTTATTTTTTACATTATGTGCCCTGTTTGGTTGTTCTACGTCAAACCGTTTCTTTGAACGGGCACCTCAAAGTTGGCCCTTTCTTTAAAATAGACACTTCGTAATTTTTTTATTGTGGCTCACAGACAATACTAATTAAAAATAAAACATGGCAGTTTATTACCGATAAATACCTGATTTTTTGGTATATATCTGTTCTTTCTGCCATTGCTCTTTTTGATATACAGGGTCGTCCATCCTAAAGTTCACTCCTTCGTATCACCGGGGTTGTTCATACAGGATTGTTCAAAATTTATAGTATTATAGACTTCAACGTGCTGTTTGAAAATGCGTATCAGACGACCAAATTTTATCACCGGAACTACCTCGTAACCTAAAAAATGTGTTTTTAGGTTAGGTTTTTCTTTGATATTCTCTCTTCAGGACATTCAATGAGAAAACGTCACGTATTGTTGTATGCTCGCTTATATGGTTTATGTATAGGTTTTATATATTTTTTTTACAACACCCTGTATTCGAATTTTTTTTTTAATGAGGATTCTAAAAAAATATATTATTTTAATTTTAACGTTTTCTAATACGCATATGTTTTTACTATATGCCATGTACTTTGTATATCTCTATATGATTTGTTAATTAAACTACCCGTTCACCACAAAATCGATACCGCGTAACAGTTTGGTGCGATTCTCTCGCGTCCTATGTACTTTATCAGGAAAATACATTATTCATGTTATGCACATATTCTATACGCATGTATGTATTGCAACTAAGACGGTGCTGGAAAATATGGACAGTACTGACAACGAAGGTGCCTCAACTAGCAAAGGAGCGCAAGCAGACATAGCTGGGGAAGGCACCTCCGTACAACAAATCATCGCTGGTGATCAGGTAACTGAATCAGACAGCCTTGATATAAACCTGGATAAACTAGGTATAAAACAAAAACGACTCTCCAGAGCCCAGAGAAAAAAGCTCCGTAAAGTCGAGAAAATGGCCGCTGGGACGTGGACGAAAGAAAGACCACGACGTCCACAGCCAAGAAAAAGTGGGGAGGAAGCACCGGCAGGAGGTTCGAAGAGACCTATATCGGACTCAAGTTCCCCAGCCACTCCCCACCCCAAGAAGGCCAGGAGCGGAGCTGCGCCGACTCCTTCTTACAGGGATGCCACGGTAGGAATCAAGATGGCTGTGGTCAACGCAAGACATCCAGACATCCTATTAAATCAGGAGCAAGCGGACCTGATACAGAACAAGCTGGTGGCCGCAATTGACGCCATTCCCCTTGGGGAGGTGTCACCACGGTTCCAGCGATTTCCCAAATTCGAGGTGGGAATACTGAACATTACTTGTGCAGATCCCACCACAAGAGACTGGCTGATACGGACAGTACAAGAGATGAAGGGGCTAACGGAGGGATTGACCTTAACTACGGTTGAGACCAAAGACCTCCCGAAGCGCCCAAAATTTTTAGTATGGATCCCAGAGCTAGTCGAGGAACTAGTAGTCAGGAACCGACTCAGGAAGCAAAATGCGGGCCTGAGTACGGAGAAATGGCTATTGATAAGCCGAAAAGTCGAGGAGAAAGGACAAACGCTGGCTTACTCTATCGACGAAAAATCGGCGAAAGTTTTGGAGGATACAGACTTCAAGCCATACTACAGCCTGGGAAGGGTGATCTTTAAAAGGTTCAACAATAAGGGTAGTGCAGATCAACCTCCACCATAGCAAGGCGGCCACAGCGGTCCTTGCCAAAAAAATGGAGGAATGTGATGTGGCATTAATTCAAGAACCCTGGGTATACAAAGGACAGGTAAGAGGCCTGAAGGGGGTAGAATAGAATAGAATAGAATAGAATAATTTATTATCACATTGGATATACATAGTATATATATGAACGTCACATGGTGATTAAAATAGTATAACAATTATTATAAATTACGGTAAGTGGAGAATTAATTTATAATAGAGCCACTGAGAACCCTAGGGCGTGTATTATTGTTAAAAAACATATTCAAGCAATGCCACTAATGAACTTTTGTTCTAGGGACCTTGCAGCAGTCAAAATCAGGGCCATGTGTGAGGGTGTGCCGAGAGAGGTTACACTGGGCTCCGCATATCTTCCATATGATGACCCTGAGCCACCACCAACCGGGACAGTAGAGAGACTGGTGAGGAGTTGCAGAGGTACCGGATCTCAGCTCATCATCGGGTGCGATGCGAATGCGCATCACACTGTCTGGGGAAGCTCTAACATCAACCCACGAGGTGAGTCACTTTTTGAATTTATTATGGAATATGATCTCGACATAATAATAATAATAATAATAATAATAATAATAATATGGTTTATTGGTGTTTTAGACATATACATATGTTTCCACAAGTCAGATCGAGAACGAGAGAAAAAAAAAAGAAAGACCAATATATTCCAAAAGGAATGTAGCATGGGTAATGTAAAATCCAGTGATAAAAAAACATATAAAAAACATATAAGTTAAACATAAGTTAAAAAAAAAAAAGGTACCTAAACTAATCTAATCACAAAGTAGAAGTTAAAAACTGTTAATAACATTAAATAACAATAGAAGTAAATCATTAAAAATACATATTACACTCATATTAAAAATATATCTACAAAATCATTTTGGAAGTATTCCTCAAAACTATAGAAAGCTTTTTTCTTGAGGTACTTTTTTATTTTATTTTTAAAGATATCAAACTTTAAGGTTTTAATTGCATCAGGTAGTATATTGTAAAATTTTATGCAGCAATAACCTACTCCATCTCTAGATCTCGACAGACGTAGGTAGTTTAATTTGAGGTCGTTTCTGTTTCTAGTCAAGTGCTTGTGATTATCGCAATGCTTGGAAAACATGTGAATGTTTTGTTTGATGTAAATTAAACATTCCAGAATATAAACACATGGCAGAGTAAGAATGTTTAGTCTAATAAAATAATTTCTACAATCTGCTCTGTAATTTAGATGAGCTATGACTCTAATACATTTACGCTGCAGGCTAAAAATTTTGTTACTACATGTGGCATGTCCCCAATTTAAAATAGCATATGACATATTTGCATGAAAAAACCCATAGTAAGCTGTTATTAGAGTCTTATCTGATACCGATTTTGATAGATTTCGAATTTGAAATATATTTTTGGAAAGCTTTTTTGATAGGGTTAATATGTGCTTGTCCCATAATAATACAGGGTCAAGTTCTACCCCTAAAAATTTGACCAAGTTAAGTTTATTGGAATAGATATCACTAGTACTACGTAAGGAAAATATTATATTCTGGGTTTTTTCTTCATTCAAATTAAGCCTGTTTGCAAGAAACCACTGTTTAATGTTAGACCGAGTGCTGTCAACTTTTTTCTCTAGTGAGTCAAGTTGGCTATTACTATTTAGTACGGTGGTGTCATCCGCAAACAGGACAAAATTTGAGAATTTATCACAATTTGCTAAGTCATTTATATAAATGAGGAAAAGTAAGGGGCCTAGAACGGATCCCTGAGGTACTCCATGTGCTATATGTGTTTTGCCAGAAATGTTTCTGTTATAGGAAACATATTGTAATCTGTCAGACAGGTATGATTTTATTAAATTGATACTATTGTCCCCAAAATTGTAATACTTGAGTTTTTGTAGTAAAATGTTATGATTAACACAGTCAAACGCCTTCGTAAGGTCATAAAAAATACCAGATGTAAAGTTATTATTTTCAAAGTCATTTAATACAATTTGTGTAAGATTATTTATAGCTAGGGACGTTGAGCGTTTGTTGCGAAAGCCATATTGGCAAGGGTGGAACAGATTATGGCGTTCAAAAAATGTACTCATTTGAATTTTTAAGATCTTTTCAAAAATTTTTGCAATGATGGGTATGAGGGAAATTGGCCTATAATTTGATTCATCATCTTTACAACCCTTCTTGTAAATAGGAATAACTTTGGCAAGTTTAAGCACAGTAGGAAATGTATTATTTCTGATGCATTGATTGATTAAATTGGTCAGAGGGTATACGATAATATTTTTTAAGGTTTTTATGATTCGTACGTTGATATCATAGGGGTCTTTGCTATTGGTATTTTTGAGATCATTTATAATGTCCCTTACTTCATTATAGGACACCTCCTTGAAATCAAAACTTATTTGAGAATCAGTAGCTTTTATATAATCAGTGTAATTAATATTTGTGGTTGGTAAATTTGTGACAATATTTTCAGCAATATTAGTAAAAAAGTTGTTAAAAGTGGTAGCATTTAAAGAATCAGTGGGAGGTACATTTAAATTGTTATTATTATTTTTAATTACATGCCACATGGCTGATTGGGAGTTGGCAGCATTCTTTATGTAAATATCATTGGCTCTTTTTCTAGCATTAGAAATTGATTGTCGATATTTTGTTCTAAAAGAATTTACTGTGTTATTAGAAACAACTGTTGAATCTTGTTTGTTTACATCTTTTAGGAAATGTAGTTTATCACGCATAATTTTTAATTCTTCACAGAACCAAGTAATTTTAGTGGAATTGAAGTTTTTTTGCAGTTTGGACTTTATAGGACAGTATTTATCTATGGCGTTTATTAATTTATCCATAAATGTTCTAAATTTTATATCAATATCTAAAGATGAGCTATATACAAAATCCCAATGGATTCTTTCACAATACCAATAGAGCTGATGTAAAGCCTGTTCCGTTATCGGTCTAAAATTGACTCTTACGTTTTTATTGTTTTCTGCTTTTAACTCTGATTTAAATTGCATTAAAATTCCAAGATGGTCAGACAAATAAGTATTAGAAACACTAACGGAAAAGTCAGAGGTGTTAATATTTGTAAAAATATTATCAAGACATGCATTTTCTCTAGTATTAGTTGTAACTGTAGTTTTTAACCCAAATGACTGACAAAGATTGCACAACTCCACAGCAGTGTAATCATTGCTATTGAATCTTACATTAAAATCCCCGGTAAGAATAATTTTTTTGTTAATATTAAGTTTCTCTAAGACTAGTGACAGCTTTTCCAAAAAAATTTGAAAGTCCCCGGTGGGAGATCTATAACATAGTGATAATCAGATTCTGACCTAATTCTACACCTGCAATTTTCACAGTTCAGTTCTTCTGATAGGTTGGTAATATTTGGAGAAATCGAAAAACACTCAATACCCTCTCTAACTAAAATACTTACTCCACCATGTGACTTATTCGATCTACAAAAACCAGAAATAACGTTGTAGCCCCTGGGCTTAACTATATTCATTTCTATTGTACTTAACCAATGCTCATTTAAGCAAATAATGTCAATTGATTCATCGTTAAGGAATACTTCCAATTCTTCCAACTTATTTCTAATAGACTGTACATTCAGATGAAGTAGATTAAGGTTAAATTTGCTCAGCTTTGTACTTTGCACGCATGTTTCGTTTGAGTTATTATTTTCAAAATATGAATTAACACTGTTGCTACTTAGGGATTTTCCTTGCCCACTCCTAAAAAATTATTTTCTCTCGGTTGAAGGTTGAAATTAAATCGCGTATAAGCCACACGCTTAGGCCAGAATTCAGTTTCATAAACTCTGTCTTTTAGATCAAATTTAATGCCAACTTTGTAGCACTTGCAATTTTTCCTAAAACTATCATATTTCGTAGGGAACTGTTCAACTATAATGTCATTGTCTGAAAGATCAGTTTTGTTTTTAATGTAGAGTTTTATGTCATTTTCGGTTACAATGTCATTCACTCTAGACAAAAAAAGCCAAATTTTCTTGTTTGCATTCTCTGGTTTACCTGCGAAAACAGGTTCAGCTTTATCTTCATTGCTGGTTGTCGCTGTGCCGATTAGGGGTTTAGTGCGTCTAGGTTTGGATGGTTTAACAATGTGCCATACTTTATCGTTAATTTCACTGGCTGGGTGCAACACCTCTTGAGGGGTAGCTACTTCTTCTAGGTGGTTTGAGGTAGCTTGTTCTAAATTTATTACATCCTGCATTATTTCCATTTGTTTATTTTGCAATGAGATAAGATTACTTTTTTGCACTCGTTTGTTGATTGTATTATTTTGATTTATTTCTTGTGGTAATTGTTCAGATAAGGTTTTTACATTGGAACATTTTTTTGTAGAAATTTTTTCTCCAGACTTGATAATATTAATATCCTGCTTCTTTAAATTTATATTCTTGAGTTCCACATTTAAATATGTAATCTTTTCTTTTAATAAAGTATTACTCTCCTTTAAAATATTATTTTTTTCTTCCATTTCCTCTAATAATTTTTTAAGATACTTATTTTCCAGTTCAAGGTTTGACTCTTCCTTTGTTATTTCTTGTTTTTGTACGTTTACATTTTTTTGTAAAGCATTTCTTTCACAGCAAATGACTTTGTTTACATCTATTATTTTTAAGTTTGCAATCCTTTCTGCACAGCTTTTATGGTAAAGTGAACAGCAATTTACACACACTTTAACTGTACACTCTTTTGTTACACAACATTTATATTTTCCTTGATATATATCACTTTCTTTGCTCTGTTCAATATCACCAACCACCCTAGTGGCGGCCATGATACCTGATAAATGTAGGTAACACTCCTACCTTTGTCACTGCACAAAGAAGTGCTAGACATAACAATAGGTACAACATATGCGTGTAACATTGTTAGAAACTGGCATGTTTCTGATGAAGAGAGTTGCTCGGATCACAGACACATACGTTTTGATATAACGGGTATTGACTGTGTAGTAGAAACTTGCCGCAATCCACGAAGGACGAACTGGGAAGCATACAAAACAGACCTTGCTCGGGAACTGGACGGAGTTAAGACCACGATAAATAATGTGGAAGATGTGGATATAATTGCGGAGCAAATTCAGAACGCAATCATTTCTGCATATGAGGAAAACTATCCTCTGGTAGTCAGGGAATCCACCAGGAAAGTGCCCTGGTGGAACAAAGACCTCACTATCATGAGAAGAGAAGTCAGGAAAAAATTTAATATTGCTAAAAGATCAGCCAACTGGGACGAATACAAGGCGTCCTTGACTGAGCACAACCGAGCACTGAGAAAATCTAAGAGAGAATCCTGGAGGAGGCACTGCGAGAACATTGAAGGTACTCCTGAATGTGCCAGACTGCAGAAAATTCTCTCGAAAGATAATCAATGCGTAATAAACTCTCTCGTGACCGAGACAGGGGAACATACTAAATCAGGTAAAGAGACAATGGAGGAACTCCTTCATGTGCACTTTCCTGGTTCCACTATAATTGATCAAACACTGGAGGAATGGCAAGGAGCAGAACTGGTAGCATCTGGTAATAGAGCAACCAGGTCAGACTGGTCAGTTACCAAAAAGGTGATAAATCAATCCAAAATCAAATGGGCAGTAAACTCATTTGAGTCATACAAATCTCCGGGACCAGACGGAATTATGCCAATAATGCTTCAGCAGGGTATAGACCTACTAGCATCACAGCTATGTACACTCTACAGAGCCAGCCTAGCACTAGGGTATATACCAAAGATTTGGAAAACAGTTAGGGTGGTATTCATACCAAAGCCAGGGCGTCACCCATATACCCAGGCAAAGTCCCTAAGACCTATAAGTTTTATGTCATTTCAACTTAAGACAATTGAAAAACTGCTTGATAGACATATTAGGGATGATGTTATGGTGAGAAGTCCTTTACATCAGGCCCAATTTGCATACAGAGCAGGAATGTCCACAGAAACAGCACTTCACCATCTAACTCAGAAGGTGGAAAAAGCACTGGAAAACAAAGAAGTAGCCTTGGGTGCTTTCCTTGATATAGAGGGGGCATTTGATAATACCTCATTTAGGTCCATCATTAGAACTGCTAGAGAGTCTGGGATCGAGAGTACCTGCTGCAGGTGGATCGAAAGCATGCTTAAAGGCAGGGTGGTATTTACCACCATGATGGGAGAAAGCTTAGGAGCGTCTTGTCCCCTCTGTTGTGGAACCTTGTAGTTGACGGACTCTTAAGGAAACTCACAAATGAAGGCTTTGAAGTTCAGGGATATGCTGATGACATTGTCATCATTGTAAGGGGAAAATTCAACAATACAGTCAGGGATCGTTTACAAAGAGCCCTGAATGTGGTAGAAAAATGGACTGGCGAAGAAGGGTTAAAGGTGAGCCCACATAAAACTACTATCGTCCCGTTCACTAGAAGAAGGAACTTGGAGGGTCTGAGGCCTCTAAGAATACAAAACACGGAGCTGCAGATGTGGGGAGAGGTTAAGTATCTTGGAGTTATCCTAGACTCCAAGCTAACCTGGAACCAACATCTGGACAGGATTATACAAAAATCGGTAGCAATATTAGCAATATGCAGACGATTATATGGCAAGACATGGGGGCTAAGACCTGATATGATGCATTGGCTCTACACCAGGGTAGTCAGACCTACCATTACATATGCTGCGTTAGTTTGGTGGACAAAAACAACACAAACAACGGCGAATAGCAAGCTAAGCCGGGTACAGAGACTGGCTTGCCTGGGGATTACGGGTGCCATGAAAAGCACTCCTACAGCAGCTATGGAGACCCTATTAAACCTTCCTCCACTTAGTATAATGATTCAGGGGGAAGCCAGGATGGGGGCATATAGGCTGCAGAACTCAATTGACCCGAGTTTACGTGGAACAGGATCGGGTCACATGAAGATAGTGAACACTGTAGAAGATCCTGTATTAAACATGAGGTCAGACTACATGACACCAACAATCACATTCCACAAGCCTTTCAACATTATTATTGGACAAAGAGAGGAATGGTTAGTAAGAACTCCTGACATATTGCGGAAAGGACTCTGTTGGTATACAGATGGTTCTAGGACAGAAACAGGAACTGGAGCAGGGATACATGGAGAAAGACCAAAGGAGGGTATGAGTCACTCTCTGGGACGCTACTCCACTGTATTCCAAACAGAAATTTTTGCTATACTTGAGTGTATACGCGAAAATATAAGAAGAGGGTATGCTGGACTACAGATTACCATCGCGTCGGACAGTCAGGCGGCATTAAAGGCAATAGCCTCCAATAAGGTGTCGTCCAAACTGGTATGGAAAAGCCATGAGGAACTCAGAATCCTGGGAGAAAAGAACAGAGTAAAATTACTCTGGGTACCAGGACACTCTGGGATATCAGGCAATGAAAACGCTGACGAACTTGCTAGACAAGGATCAACTAACACCTTTCTTGGCCCAGAACCTGTGCTGGGTATTTCCAAAAGCACAGCACAGTAGTTGGGTCAAGGACAAACATAACAATCACTGGAAGAATATCCCAGGAAATCGACATGGGAAAACATTAATTAAAAGCCCATGCCCTAAAAGAACCGAAGAACTGCTCACAAAGAACAGGATTCAGTTAAGAATAATTATAGGACTTCTAACAGGACATTTCTCTATTAAGAAGCACTTACATACAATGGGGAAATATGATGGCGACCTAAACTGTAGACTATGCAGAAAGGAGCCTGAAACAGTGGACCATATCATTTTCAAGTGCGAGGCACTAGCTCGCAGGAGATATAATATTTACGGGCAGACTCAAACAGAACCGGAAACTATCCAAACTCGTTCAGTTACGGATCTGTATCACTTGATTAGTGGTACAGAGTTACTGAAGTGGGTGGAGTAGATTAACGAAGGGAGAGCACAATAAGCCCAGGAGGCTGCAGTGCCCTCGGTGTTTAAACAGACGAGCCCTAGGTGGAAAAAAAAAAAAAAAATGTATTGCAAACGTTTTCTCCAAATATTTTTTCTGAGGGTTATTAAAAACAAATATTCTATTAATGCCTTTTAATACGCATATGTAGCTACTATTTACAGCTAGCCACGACAGAAATACATTGACATTGAGTAAACGTTACTTATGCTGACTGTACTCCTTTCCACACCAATTTCGATTACAGGGTGTTGTAAAAAAAAAAAAAAAATAAAACCTATACATAAACCATATAAGCGAGCATACAACAATACGTGACGTTTTCTAATTGAGTGTCCCGAAGAGAGAATATCAAAGAAAAACCTAACCTAAAAACACATTTTTTAGGTTAAGAGGTAGTTCCGATGATAAAATTTGGTCGTCTGATACGCATTTTCAAACAGCACATTGAAGTCTATAATACCATAAATTTTGAACAATCCTGTATGAACAACCCCGGTGATACGATGGAGTGAACTTTAGGATGGACGACCCTGTATCTCGAAAAAGAGCAATGGCAGAAAGAACAGATATATACCAAAAAACAGGTATTTATCGGTGATAAACTGCCATATGTTTTATTTTTAATTAGTATTGTTTGTGAGCCACAATAAAAAAATTACGAAGTGTCTATTTTAAAGAAAGGGCCAACTTTGAGGTGCCCGTTCAAAGAAACGGTTTGACGTAGAACAACCAAACAGGGCACATAATGTACACTGTTTATTCCTCTTTAATTTTCAATATAGGTACTTTTGCGATAGCATGCACCGGAAGCTCGATATAAAAACCAAAAAAAAACCCTTTGGGGGGGTGGATGAGGATGTTCCGGGGACAGCTGTGTCCCACAAAGTCAGACCCAAAATGAGCATTCCAAGATCAGTATAAAAAAAAAATCAAATCCTATATAGTTTTCCACCTTGAGCCTACGTTTCCTGGAGTACTAATAATCTTTTCAAAACCGTATAATTTAATAGACATTGCCTTTTTTTAACAATTTTTTGTAAAGATCTGAATTCTGTCTAAAAGTTATAAAATATAAAATGTCACTTTTTTCAAATTTCATTATTGACCATTGACCAAAAAGTTATATTTGACTTGACGAACAATTGACATTTACCGTCAATTGACCACCTCTCATCACTAGTTGACTGTATGCATGGAGCATGCTTGCCACACTGCTAAAATACACAAATACACATACATTGTTAATTCTAATTTTGATTTGTTAACTCATGTTTTTATATCTACGCGCATTAGCGAATTTGTAGTTTTAAGTACATGTTTTGATTGTTTCAGCTATTTTATAGCCTTGTAATTGACTTGCTACAAATGTATTATACATAATGTTGTTAAATAAACGCTAATCTAATCTACTAAACCGTAACGGTTTGCTAAAGTAAATTTAGAAATTTCCACAGAAAATTTTAACTTTTCCGAAGGAAATTATAATGAATTTTCTAATATATTAAGAAAATTCAAGAAGACAAATACTAGAAACCCATATAATATGTTAAATAAATAATTAATAATAAAAATTCACAAAAGTGAATCGAAGGAAAATCCTTCAAAAATTATCTCTCAATTGTTATTGTACCATTCTTGACGAATATTTTAGAGCAAATTACCGATTTTGAGTTGATTACTTTGAACGAAATAATTAGCTTAACCGTATCAATTTGGTTTTAGGACTAAGAAATCTACAACTTTGTCTATTTATTACCTAATTAAAATCATCAACTAAGGATTTGAAGATGATTTATTCAGATTTTTACAATTTTTAGATCTTACTAAAGCTTTTAATTCCATATTACATGAAATATTAAGTGAATTATGGGTTTAGTAGTTCTGACTGAAATTTTTATCTTAGTATACATAATAGTATATTACGTAATGAGAGTTGTAAATAGCATATTACCCACAAATGGAAAATTGCGCATGAGCCAGCGGCGAGTGTGGTAATTCCATGAGTGCGTAATTTCTTTACAACTCGAATTATGTATTATACTTTACCTACGATCATATTTATTGAAATTAAAAGATAATTTTGTATTTCATTTTTAATATTTATCGCTAAGGTCAGTTTTGACAGCGTTAACAAATAATAAACTTAAACTTGCATTGTTTTGATGAACATGTTTAAGTAACAAGTGTTTAAATAAATTAATAGAGGAACATTTTTTTACTTCATCAGGTAGTTGTTTGTATTGAACTAGACCATTATGAAATATACAATTCATTGTTTTTTTATATTTAGTTCAGGCTACATGTAATTCATTGCTTTCTCGTGTAGGAAAATTGTGAATGGCATAATTAAATGTAATGAACTTATTAAAGATGTGTTTAAAGCTAGCCCAGCACTTTTGGCCCACCGCAATACCGACCCATGGAGAATTTATTACACATTAATTACAATTTATTACAATCGGAATAACATTTATTACACCTCCCGTGTTCAAAATATGAGGTTGTGGGCCAGGTTCCAGCTCAAGCTAGCCCACATCGTACCAAAACGGATAAGTCAAATCAAAATGCGTAGTGTAATTCATTACAAATTTATTACAGTTGATGTATGCAATATAGCAGGTGATCCATTATGATAAGTATCGGAATATCGCACGCAAGACCAATAGCGAAATTTATTACAGTAGTCCACTTACTTTTTTTCGGGTGAAATATTAATGCCCCCACCTCCGAGTTGCCGAACCAGGAGATATGTCGACCGTGGGCGGGTGTAATATATTTTGAACGGGGTCTCAGAGGTGCGTCATCAATCGAAATGCATCCACTTATTTATTACAGTAGCCCACTTACTTTTTTCGGGTGAAATATTAATGCTCCCATCTCCGAGTTGCCGAACCAGGAGATATGTCGGCCGTGGGCGGGTGTAATAAATTTTGAACGGGGTCTCAGAGGTGCGTCATCAATCGAAATGCATCAACTCATTTATTACAGTAGCCCACTTACTTTTTTCGGGTGAAATATTAATGCCCCCACCTCCGAGTTACCGAACCAGGAGATATGTCGACCGTGGGCGGGTGTAATAAATTTTGAACGGGGTCTCAGAGGTGCGTCGTCAATCGAAATGCATCCACTTATTTATTACAGTAGCCCACTTACTTTGTTCGGGTGAAATATTAATGCTCCCACCTCCGAGTTGCTGAACCAGGAGATATGTCGACCGTGGGCAGGTGTAATAAATTTTCAACAGGGTCTCTTGCATAATTTTAAAGAAGAAGGAGCTGTCACCATAATTATATTATAATTAAAGAAAAAATTATTCACTTTTTTAAATGTTTCAAACAGTATTTATTAATTTCTACACGTGTTTCGGCTTTCTAGGCCTTTCTCAAGAGTACATACAATAGTATTAGTATGTACTATTGTATGTACTCTTGAGAAAGGCCTAGAAAGCCGAAACACGTGTAGAAATTAATAAATACTGTTTGAAACATTTAAAAAAGTGAATAATTTTTTCTTTAATTATAATATAATTATGGTGACAGCTCCTTCTTCTTTAAAATTATGCAAGAGACCCCGTTAAAAATTTATTACACCCGCCCACGGTCGACATATCTCCTGGTTTAGCAACTCGGAGGTGGGAGCATTAATATTTCACCCGAAAAAAGTAAGTGGGCTACTGTAATAAATAAGTGGATGCATTTCGATTGAAGACGCACTTCTGAGACCCCGTTCAAAATTTATTACACCCGCCCACGGTCGACATATCTCCTGGTTCGGCAACTCGGAGGTGGGGGCATTAATATTTCACCCGAAAAAAGTAAGTGGGCTACTGTAATAAATAAGTGGATGCATTTCGATTGATGACGCACCTCTGAGACCCCGTTCAACATTTATTACACCCGCCCACGGTCGACATATCTCCTGGTTCGGCAACTCGGAGGTGGGGGCATTAATATTTCTCCCGAAAAAGTAAGTGGGCTACTGTAATAAATAAGTGGATGCATTTCGATTGATGACGCACCTCTGAGACCCCGTTCAATATTTATTACACCCGCCCACGGTCGACATATCTCCTGGTTCGGCAACTCGGAGGTGGGGGCATTAATATTTCTTCCGAAAAAAGTATGTGGGTTACTGTAATAAATAAGTGGATGCGTTTCGATTGATGACGCACCTCTGATGCCCCGTTCAAAATTTATTACACCCGCCCACGGTCGACATATCTCCTGGTTCGGCAACTCGGAGGTGGGGGCATTAATATTTCACCCGAAAAAAGTAAGTGGGCTACTGTAATAAATTTCACTATTGGTCTTGCGTGCGATACTCCGATACTTATCATAATGGATCACCTGCTATATTGCATACATCAACTGTAATAAATTTGTAATGAATTACACTACGCATTTTGATTTGACTTATCCGTTTTGGTACGATGTGGGCTAGCTTGAGCTGGAACCTGGCCCACAACCTCATATTTTGAACACGGGAGGTGTAATAAATGTTATTCCGATTGTAATAAATTGTAATTAAAGTGTAATAAATTCTCCATGGGTCGGTATTGCGGTGGGCCAAAAGTGCTGGACTAGCTTTAAACACAACATTTCATATATATGTGAATACCTGTTACATTGAGGAATAATGCGCATAACTCTATCTTGAAGTTTTTGTAGAGATGAAATACAGTTAGCATCTAAAAGTGATAACAAAGTGGCACAGTAATCAAAATGAGGTTCAATTATAGTATGGTATGTTGTTATAGACGTTTGAAAGGTCAAGTGTGAACTAATTCTTGACAGAAAAATAATTTTTTGCTTATCTTGTTGTAAGTATACTAAAAATGACTTTTCAAGGATAGAGTATTGTCAACCATAAATCCCAAGTATTTAATTTCTTCAACAATTTCCATAGATTCACCATAAATTTGGATATTAATATCATGCTTATATTTGGCTGTAACAATCATACATTTAGTCTTTAATATATTAAGTTTAAGTCTATTACAGTTTAAAAACTGAGTAACATTTTCCGGAATTTTATTCATATTTGCTAAGGCTACTTCAAAAGATTGGTGACTGGTTGCTAAAAGAGTGTCATCAGCGAATAGATTAATAAATTCACAGTCTTATAAAATTCATATCTTTTAAGTAAAGTAAAAACAGGAGAGGACCCAAGACACTGCCCTGTGGTACTCCTGTATTTATATTCGTTATATTTGAAAGTAGGTACACTATTAACTTTAGTATTTTGTGATCTGCCTGACAAATAATCAACAAACCAGTCAAGAACCTTACCACGAAAACCATAATATTCAAGTTTTTTAATTAACGTACTGATATCAATAGTTTCAAAGGCCCATTTAAAATCTAGAAATACTGCTACTATGTATTTGTTATCATCAATTAACAATTTCCACTTTGATATTGTAAGCTGTAGTGTAATTTCACAATAATGGTTTGCTCTGAACCCTGATTGATATTGCATAAATAAATTATTAGTCATTAAAAAGTCATTAACCTGGTGATATACTGCAAGTTCAAGTGCTTTTTCCAAGCAAGGTAGGGTGTTTATTGGTCTAAAGTTTTCACCTTTGTTTGAAATGTTCACTTTAGGTATAGGAACCACGGTACTTACTTTTAGTTGCTCTGGAAATTTTCCAGTTTCAAGGGAGCTATTAACAAAGTTAAGAATTACGTGACCAATAACGTGAAAAATAATTTTAAGGATTTTATTGTTGACAACATCGCTATTACATTTACTATCTAAGTCGTATAATTTTCCTTAATTATAATTTCATTTTAACGATTGGCAAATCTTGAGAGTTTGACAGCCCCTGAACTTATTGAAAACCTAGATTATGTTATCTCTCTCTTCAGTGTATATTTTATATTTCCGTCTCAAAAGGAGGGACAGAGAAGCTTGGTCGACATACGGGAACAATGAGTGTTATGCTATTGCTTTAACTTTGAGTGCGAGAGAAAATTAAATCGTACGCGCAATATCAACTCATACAGATGCCAAGTTAAAATATACTCGACTTTAGATTCACTTAGTAATAACACAGTAATACCACAATGATTCATCAAGTTTGTCAAGGTTAGCTACTATGCTTTGAATGTTTAAATATATTATATCAGAATTATAAGCTATATTAGGTTGTTGTATTAGTTTTTTGTTGATTGTCTCTTTTGTCAACAATTGTAGGAACATTATGAATATATTTAATAATTTTGTTTTTTTCACCCTTAGACACTAATTCATTCAGTTTCTTCTTTAAGGACAAATAATATTCCTTTTGCATTTTAGTTTGGTCATCATAGATTTTGATACCATAAACTTTAATTTTATTACGACTTTTAAGAAAATTCCTTGGCTGAATGGACGTGTATTTGAAACAAAAAAAAAAAAAATTCGTGGAATGGGCTCATTTAGTGATTTTTGCTTTTTAATTTATTTTAGCATTTTCCGTAAGTATTTCATCCTCTAAGTATATAGTGAAAAAATTAGATCACTAGCGTTAATATTAACCCTAATATTTGAAACGGCTATGACGTCACACCACCCGACTCCACTGGTTCTATTATGAGTTATGCGGATATATGGTATTTAGATTTCGCTGTACCAAGGACGAAGCACTTAAAAGATGAACGAAATTACCGCTTCCGCCATGTGTGTAGTAACTGCCGCCGGTATGAAACTATAGGAAACAAGCGAGCAGCCGACCGCTACGAGTGGTGTGACGTCACAGCGCTCTATTTTCATTATTTATTTTGAGGGAGAAGCAGTTGAAAAAAAAATGTAATATTTTGCACATTTACTAATTACAAGGTGTCCTTTCGAAATATGAATTAAAAAAATTTTCCTAAATGAGCCCATTCATTTAAAGTTTTTTTATTTCTGAACCTTGAAAAAATTTTTCTGATCTAGTGTATGCAATGATCTTTGGTTATCAGTAAAGTTGCAAATTTTATTCTATTTTCCAGTGTGACTTGCAGAACTTAATTACTGAGATAAACTCATTTAAATATACTATTATAATATGCTATTTTGATTTGGGGGCATTATCTGCTAGTAGGTTAGTTTTTTTATTTAAAGAGAAGTTAAGTGGCTTTAAGCATAAAGAGGAGTCTAAAATGGAGTTCATTCGGTTAATTACGTTTACATTACTATGCGTCTTCATGCTGCAATCAGTATTATATATGTAAAAGCAAATGAGTAAATTTATTTCTCTTCCTTTTCTTTTTTGGGATTTATTACCACATTTCTTGAGATTTAAATTAAATTTAAATTTTCATAACACTCAGTCAAGTACATAGTTATCTGATAAGAAAGGGGCGTAATCCTCGGATAAAAATAAGACAAAAAGTTCCTATCAACATGGGTCCGGAAATGCTTTTTGATTAACTTCCTCAAAAAGCATTTCCGGACTCATGTTGATGGGATCTTTTTGTCTTATTTTTATCCGAGGATTACGCCCCCAGAAGGTTTACGCTTACTTTTGAAACACCCTGTATAAAAATATAAATACCTTAAGGTTAAAGTTAAGGAGACACACGATGGGACCAATTAGTATAATATTTTGTAATATTCTGCCTTCACATGTTAAACGCACATGCCTTTAACAAACTTAAAATCTTGGTGATGCATTATTTGTATAATTTGGTGTTACTGCAATGTTTTTTTTATTTTAGTTGTTCAAACTGCCTATAAAACTTGGTTTGTGCCAATTGGACCTACTATTGGTAATGATGATAAAATTTGGACTATACTTTTAAATGAAGATGGGAAAAATACTCCATTGGTTCTACTTCATGGGTTTGCAGCGGGTCTAGGGTTTTGGTGTCTTAACTTTGATTCTGTAGCTAAAGAAAGGCCAGTGTATGCTATAGATTTACTAGGTAAAATTTCCTCTATAGTTTTAACTTATTAGATAACTAAACTACGCGGCAATTGAACTCGAACACCTTGAATTTTGGATAGTTTTTCAAAGTATGTAACTCCAAAACTAATAGATCGATTTTGCTCAAATTTTGACAGGTGTGTGATTGTTCCTTTGGCCTATTTATTTTCAGTTAGCGATCCATTTTCACCTACTTGCTCCAAGATACAGTGTCAAGAAAATGTTCGTGTTTTTTGACGAAATTTTAAGAGACTCCCATTTTGCATGTAGAGAGGTTAGGTAGATTTTCGATGTATAGTAAAGAAGAGTACCTTAGTACCTCGGGACGTTTTTGAGTTTTTGTAGATATCATGGCCCACTACAATGATAAAGATATTTTTCTGATTTTCGATAAAATTTTTCAGAAACATACACGTCGCAACAAGGGCGACTGTGTGTTACAACGGAGACCCCATATGATTATTTTTCAATTATACCGAGTGTTAGAATTTTAATAATCTATCGTAAATGTCAAAATATGGCAACATTATAAAATAAATATCATGCAATTCAGTTAACTACACAGTTTTAAGGTAATGTTTAACGTTTAATTTTTTTGAAAATTACTACTAAAGTATTATTTTCTTGTAAATGCTTATCAGATAAACACTCGGTATAATTAAAAAATTATCATATGGGGTCTCCGCTATATACCTACACAAAACAATTTTTCAGAATTTTTTCACAATTTTTCAGAAAATCAGGAAAATATCTTTATCATTGTAGTGGGCCATGATATCTACAAAAACTCAAAAACGTCCCGAGGTACCAAGGTACTCTTCTTTACTATACATCGAATATCTACCTAACCTCTCTACATGCAAAATGGGAGTCTCTTAAAATTTTGTCAAAAAACACGAACATTTTCTTGACCATGTATCTTGGAGCAAGTAGGTGAAAATGGATCGCTAACTGAAAATAAAAAGGCCAAAGGAACAATCACACACCTGTCAAAATTTGAGCAAAATCGATCTGTTAGTTTTGGAGTTACATACTTTGAAAAACTATCCAAAATTCAAGGTGTTCGAGTTCAATTGCCGCGTAGTTTAGTATAAATATTTTTATTTGATGTTGTTTTTATGCAATTTTCTCAATAAAATTACAAAAATGATATCTACATTATCACATTGCATTAGAACATTATTTAATTAATGATAATTAAATATAAAAGCCAAATTCACATTTTAGATACACAGTATGAATGCCCTAAGACATGGTTAATAAAAACAAAATGTTTACAACTAGGACCTAAACGTTCTTATCCACACTTGTTAGAAAAGAACAGAAAGACAAGATTGAAGGGTTATGGAGTGGGATGCAAACAATGTGACAGGTTCATTCCACATCAATAATATCTTATGTATCACATTACAGGATTTTCTACTCTTTTCCAACATGTGCGGATATACAGCGTGTCTCATATTGCTTAGAACCACCCATATAAAAAGTTTATTTAATGTCCGATTTAGATAATTTTTTTTAAATATAGATTTTTGCAAAGCACATTTTTGTGTTATATTAATATAATAATAATAATAAATGTTCTTTATTAAGTATAAATACATAATATACTCAAAAAGCCATCGACCGAAGTCCTTCAGCTTGTGTACTTATTATAAATGTTATGAATTGACATTTCAGTTTCAATAAAAGATAGTTTATATAATACATATATAAAAAAACAAAAAAAAATATATGCCATGAGAAAAAAAAAAAAAGAAACACCCTTGTATAGTTTGACTTTAACTATTGGATCTTTTCCGACAGTGTTTGCTCTGGGTGTCTGTAGTGGGTCCTTATCTGTTGGTTCCTTCTTATGCAATAGGGAGAAATTAGATCTTTATTCAGTGGTATATCTCCGAAGTTTGATGCTAGTTTGGTCAGACGCTCTTCTATGGGTTGCACTTGGGTCAGCTGGTATAGTAATGCATTGGGGGGCTTATGTAATTGGTTATTAGGATGATGGATTTTAGTGATGTTTCTAATGGCCGAGGTTTCGGCTACTTTTAGGTTTTTCATCGCTGGGTTTTTGAGGTTAAGGAAAAGAACATTTCCATATTCTGTCACGGGTCTGCAGATTATTTATGATTTTGTAAATCTGTATTTTTGTTCTAAGGTTGATACCAGTTTTTTTCTTAGAAAGGCTACTAAAATGTTTTGCTCTTGAGATCGTATTTTTTTTCACGTTTTTTGTGTGATGATTAAAATTAATTTTATTATCCATGATTATTCCCAAATACTTAACACTGGTCTCAGGGTAAAGAGTGTGGTTATGTATGTTAATAGTGGGGATGTTGGAGATGGGGTATGAAAGAATATGATTAATTGAGATTTTCTAGGGTTGGGCGTAAGTCGCCATTTTTTGAACCATAATATCACTGAGTCGAATAATCATCCTTGTAGTTTTTCTATTGTTGTTCTGATATTGTTGCCGTGGGCTATTAGGGAAGTGTCATCTGCGTATTGCAAAATATATTTGTCCTTGGAAAAGTGTTGTGGGTCTTCGTGATATATATCAGAGCAGTAAACATTGTATAGGAATGGAGAAAGTGGCGATCCTTGGGGAATTCCTTGTTGGGGAGTAAATTCGTTTGATGTTTTGTGCTGCACTTTCACTTTTAGCCTTCTTTGCGCAAGGAGGTTAATGATTATACGTATTAGATATTTGGGGCATTGCAGTCTGTCCAGTTTAAAGATTAGCCCCTTCAACCAGACGCTGTCAAAAGCTTTACTTATGTCAAGAAATATTGCCGCAGTTTTGTCTCCATTAATCCTGGCTGTTTCTATATTATATGTCATTATAACAAGTGGGTGAACTGTTGAACGGTGGTCTCTGAAACCGAACTGGTATCCAGGAATTTTATGTCCTATTGATTTTTCTAATCTGTTCTTGATGATTTTTTCCAAGTTTTTGCCTAGGACGGGTAGTAGAGTTATTGGTCTATAATTGGTGGCTATTGAATGGTCTAAATTTGGTTTAGGGATAGTAACAATGATTCCTGTTTTCCATTCCTTTGGGAGGAAACTGTGTTTTAAGCAGTATTCGTAGATTTTAATTATGTATTTGTGTATTTTGTTATCAAGTTGTTTTAATAGAGCTCTTTTTATGTAATCGTGTCCTGGTGCTGAGTTTTTTCCATGTTTGAGTATGTTATAATATTCTTCCTCATCTATTGTGTATTCATTTGGGTTATGTGTAATTTGATTGTCTTCTTCATAGACGGTATTAAACCACGTTTCGATGTCTTCGTAGTGGTCGTTGTCGAAATTCTCGCCTTGGCTCTCTTTATATGTGTATTCAAAGTACTCAGCGAATATTTGTGCTTTTTCTTCAGGAGTATCATAGGTCCGTCCATTCTCTTTTAGCGGTGCAGTACTCTGGTTTTTGTTTCTATATTTAGATAGTTTTTTTATGTCATTCCAGTAATTTTTACCTCTTTTATAATTTATATCTTCACATGTGGTAATTCACTTATGTTCTCTATATTGTTGGATAAGTTGTTGTATAGTTTTATTATGTTTATTAATTTCTCGTTTAAGTTCTACATTACCACTATTCTTATAATCTCTATAGATTTTTCTTTTCTGTTTAATCAAACTTACAATAAATGGAGGCAATTCTTGTGTGTAATATCGAACCTCTTGTTTTGGCGTGTTTTCCAAGATGACCTTAGTTAATTCGACGTTGAAATCCGAAATGCTGTCCTGGTCAATTTCTTGGTTGTTTACATTTTCAATGTACCTAAGCATTACATTGTTGACTTTCCTAGTGTTTGTTTTGTTGAAGTTGTATTTTTCTATTTTGGTGTTGACGACTGGTGTTTGCCGATCAATTGATATTTTATAGTATATTTCTTGCCAAGTTTGAAGTATGTAATATTACGTCCGGAGTGGAGTCATTGTTATGCTCCATGAGGAAAGTGGGAGGGGTATCATATTTCATAAAGTCTGTGTTCCTTAGGAAGTCATTAAGCTGTTTCTTTTTTGGTTTAGTAGTGGCATTACGATCTCCAATTATTATATTATTTATATTTGTGTAGAGTGGCCATTGTGAAAATAGTCTCTTCGATTCTGGAATGTGGATGAATATACACTAGAAAGATATCTAGTTTGTCATCTATATATGGAACCGTGCAGTGAATACATTCGTTAAGGGGATTGTTGATTCTGGGAGCATTTGATTTGCCCATTTTCAAATTTGGATGTACTTTCACTAGACTTCCGCCTCTAGCATGGTTATGTATTAGAGCACCATTTTGTTGAATGATGCTCAAATTTTTATAAACCACGGTATTACTGTCTTTAGTCCAATGCAGGTCGGGGCTTTTGTCCGTTGAGTATTTTGTTACCTACATTTTTATTTATTATAATTTAGTCCACTTGGGCTAGAGGTCGCCTGCTCTAAAAGGTACTTTAGTAGAGTCGCTATTTGTTACAGAGACATTATATGTCTTGACAGGTAGTAGCAACTGACCACCAGAGGGATACACTTATCCCTCATCATGACTAATAATTATACAATATTATAGCAATAAAATAGATAATTACTTAGGAGTGGAGCATTTATATTCAATACAAAATAAGTGTGTACAGTCCATTCACATTTTAAAAAAATAAAGGGTGGCTTTGATTTTTCGTGACATTTCACTCTATATAATAGATTGACAACATAAAATATTTTAAGGTTAGGTATTTTGTCAGCTCTATGTCGAATTTAAATTGCTGTGTGTCAAATTTAAATTGCAGCGTTGTAAAATTTTATTAGGTGTATTCTTTTCACACATAATTTTGGGTCATTTTGAGAAATCTTGTAATTTTTACAGTAATTATTTCAATAATCGAATGCACTCATTTCTATAATTATTTCTAATGTGATTGTGACATTTGTGACATGGATGACACATGACGAATATTAAATTATATTTTGTCAAAGTTATTAGTGAAATTATTTAAATAATAATGCCCAAAATAGTTTCGGCAGACAAAAAACTTAGCATTTTGAAATGTTATAAGCATTATAGACACGACAGGCCAGACTTGAACAATGATGCTATTGTAAATAAACTGGTGGACATTTTCAGTGTAAGTACAATGAATCTATTTTTAATAAATCATTTTGTTTGGAATGTTATTTTAATTTTTAGGTAGGAAGATCCGTTATATGCGGGATAATACGGGATAAGACAGGGGCCATGCAGGGGGCAGCGGTGTCTATTAGGGAAAAAACTGAATAATGGAATTATTTTTTTAAAAGGGATCTGGTCGAAATTATCAGTGGATATAATGAAAGAAATCAATTTTTTACTTTGGCAGTGGCGGCTATTCAGGTGAAGTAGGTGAAGTGCCTCTTCACCAAAAATATTCATTCAATATTATTTTTTTAACTCGGTATTCGTTCATCGAAGATATTATCAAAATACATTTTCTTAATTACTAACGTAATGCAGTCGAACTTGGATATAACGAACACGGGATATAACGAACACTCGGTTATAACGAACGAATCGAAAAGTCCCGTCCAAAGTCCCTATTAAGCGCATGTATTTTTGTTCGGCTATAACGAACTCGGATATAACGAACACTCGGTTATAACATACCGCATTTTTGGCCCGGCGGACCTCTAAACTCGGTTATAACGAACTAGCGAGTGGTTTGTTGACTCAATGTCAAACGAACGGCGCGCGACGAATTTGCAAATAAGTCTCTGCAAGTTACCTACAATTAATCTTTTGTTTGAGTGGGTGCTAAATTGCGTGTTGAATTTGCATTTCAACAATGGCTAATGTTGAAATAATAATAATAATAATAAACACCACATGTAATTACGACCCCCTTTATCCCGAAAGGCTCTAGAGCCTTGTGTGGGAGGGGGCTACACATTTACAGACAAGGTACACACAACCAATATCCGTGTAAGTATAGTAGAAAAATCCCTCTCACAGTATTTTCTACTCTGCCACGACCGGGATTCGAACCCGGAACTTTTGGGTGAGAGGCAGGTACGCTACACTCTCGACCATCAGTCATATGAAAGCAAATAGAAAATCTATTTCTTTGTCGGACAAGTTAAATATAATTCGCAAGCTGGAAAATGGCTGTGCAAATGCACAAATTTGCCGTGATCACGGGCTCTCTAAGTTGAAGCTGTTTTTTTGTCGATCTTTTATAACGAACGATCGCATATAACGAACAGTTTTACGGGTCCCTTGGAGGTTCGCTATAGCCGAGTTCGACTGTATAATAATAATAAGTATATTTGATATTAATATTATTAATATATTTATCATACGTTACACATATGTAAACGTTGCGAAATATAAAAAGAATAAGACGTAGGTAGACCTGTACGTGTACGTACATAGCCGGGTTTCATTGATGCATGGTATGATAAATGCTCGGATAAATGCAATTGGTTTAACTGGTAGTTTAACTTTAAAAAAATTATTTTGTTGGCCCTGTGTATTATTTTCAAATCGGAATGTTTGGTCAAAATCTGGATATGACGATCTTAAAAATTTATCTCGCGCAATGAACAGGCATTAAAAAAGCCACGTTTATTAATGTCAATGTAGAGTTTAATACAAATTTTGGGGTACTTGTAAAACACAATGACCTTGAAATTCCTGAAAAATTTTCGCCTGCGGCGCTTCGCGCACCCCCTGCAGCTCTTGCCCCGTGTACACAGCTTTTTAGTTCTGAGCTCTTCACGCATTTCTGAACCCACGAGCCGCCACTGTACTTTGGATAATTTGTTAGAAGCTGCGCGAAATTTAATAGATTATAGGGGAGGGAGAACTACATTATATAAAATTTTAAAATCAATAGGGCTTAAATACAAAATTGCGAATGATAGGAAAATTCTGTGTGAACAGAAACACATCAAAACTTTAAAAATCATATTTTGTCGTAAATTTCTTCAATTTCAAAATTCTAGTGAAAATTACATGTTCGTGTACCTGGACGAAACTTGGATTTATCAGAACGGGTCTCCAATTCGTCGCTGGGTACACGACACAGATTTAAAATTTAGTCCGTCTAAAGTTAAAAATGAGGGGAGACGTTATACAATTTTGCATGCGGGGTGTGAACTTGGGTGGTTGGGAGGGTGTGATTTCCTTTTAAATTCTAAAAACAATGACAGAGACTATCACAAAACTATGACCGGAGACCTTTTTCAAAAATGGATAAAAGACCAACTAATTCCTGCATTGGCACAGCTTAAATGTAAATGTGTGGTGGTGATGGATAATGCTCCTTACCATTCCATGCTTTGGATAAGCCACCAACATTTGCTTCTAAGAAATGTGAAATGCAAAAATGGTTGACTGACAGAACTCAAAAAGACTATCAAAATTTAAATAAAAAGCAACTTTGGGAGGTAATAAAACCCTTTCGGCGTGACTGTAACAAGACTTACGTAGTTGACGAACTATTGAGACAGCAAGGACATGAAGTCCTTCGTTTACCACCATACCATTGTCAGTTCAACCCAATTGAAATGGCATGGCACGTAACGAAGGACTATTATAACAAACACATAAATCTCCAGTCTTCTTCTATGAAGCAGACTGAAGATTTATGGCTTGAGTCCTTGCGTCAATGTACTGCTCAGACATGGAAAAATTTTTGTGTGCATTTTGAAAATCTGGTGAGGGAGGAATGGGTACGGGAAATGGGACAAACATCTTTTGAAGATATGCCTCCTTTTATTATTTCACTAGCAGAATCTGACTCGGATTCAAACGAAGAAGAAGAATCAGACTCTGATAGTTAAATGGTGAAAGGGGATTTATAAGTCAGATCCAATTTAAAAGAATCATATCATTTTTCATTTTTTGGTGCATTCTTTAGTAACAATCTTGATTCTTGTTTATAAGGATCATCGAAAACATGCGTTCATTTTTCGGTTACGCGAACAAACAGTTGGGAAAATAAGTGCCAAAAGACTTGCGTTTCTGAGATCAAAACGCGTGATCAGTGTTGAAAGAATGCGCCTTGTTTAAATATGGTCGAAAATGTACTTAATTCGTATCTTATAATAACACCACAAAATACCATTATATTATAACCCCTGCATGTATCCCTGAACTAACGCTGTGCAGGAGAGGGTACAAGTTTAAAGGTAAAGGATCACACATCCAATATGACAGGAAATCGAACCCGGGACCTTAGGAGTGCGTTAGCCTCTCGACCGTTATTATAGTAAGTAAGTAAATTTATTAAGCAATTTAAAATTAGTACATGAATATATAGTTATTTAAAATACATTTTTATTTTGTTAATAACATGTTTGTGATGCACCTAGATGACTAAACATCTGTATGTGTAAATTAGTGAGTTATCTATAATAGGTATGTTCATACATTATTTTAATTAATAATTTTAAATTGACATTAATCCTAAATTGTATATTCCTAACACTAATAATATAACTAGTATGATAATAATTGAAATATAATAATAGAATATATTTACATAAATACAATTAATGATTGGATGTTAACAGTTACAATTAAAAAAGTGTTATGAACTTATGAAAATTCTGCGAAATAAAGGACCTACTCATATGATTAAATTTTTTTAAGTTCGTTATTGTTTTTATTTCCAACGGAAGAATATTGTAAATTTTTGGTTCTAGATAATTTAAGAATCGCATATTAATGTTAGTATTACTATTCGGTATTTCTATGTGTTTATTTTGTTTATTTCTAGTATTAAAGCAATGATTAATATATTTTCTCAGTTTCATGTTTTTTTGTACAAAAGAACATGTAGATAGTAGATACATGGAGCGAACATTAAGAATTTCATCTGAGTACAGTAGTCGAGTGGGGTATAATTTGTTCTTTCTGTATATTACTTTTAAAATGTAATTTTGTACTGTGTTCAATTGTACCAAAGAATTTTTATAAAGACCACCCCAAACAATTATACCATATCGTATTAAGGACTCAACTAAAGTCTTGTATATAGTAATTAAAAGTTTTCTTCCCAATATCTCCCTTAGGGTGTAAAATTTAGGTATTAATTTACGTATACTGTTGCAAAGTCTTTGAACATGTTGGTCCCATTTGAGATGTTTATCTATGATAACACCTAAATATTTAGTGGATTGCACCTCATATATGTCATTATCAAAACCTTCTATCGATATGTTGTCAAAATTGGGTCGGTTTGCTGATGTCAGTGAAAAAGCAATGTAATTTGTCTTTTCTACGTTAAGAGTTAATTTATTTGTGTCTAGCCAATTTTTTATCTTGGTAATTCCTCTTCTAACATCATCTTTTACTTCTTCCCACGATTTACCTTTAAAAACAACAGTTGTGTCGTCAGCATATGAATATACCTGGCCATTTTCTATTTTTATGTTTGTTAACGAATTAATGTATGTAATAAATAGTAAGTAAGTAGTAGCACTGTACCTTGGGGTATACCTATTTTTAATTGTAAGGGTTCACTGTATAGGTTTCCAATTTTTACCTTTTGCATCCTGTTTTCAAGATAACTCTTAAAGACCTCCAACACCGTCCCCCTGATCCCATAATAGTTGAGAATATCTAAAAGGGATTCATGAGGTACAGTGTCAAAAGCCTTAGCGAGGTCCAAGAAAACAGCTATGCATTTGTGGTTATTGTCGAGGTTATCTGTAATATTTTTTGTGAGTTCATACAAGGCGTCTGATGTACTTAATCCATTAATAAATCCGAACTGTTTTTTTGACAAAATATCATTGCTGTCGAAAAAGTTGGCAAGCCTATCCTTTAAGCATTTTTCAAATACCTTACCAAAGTTATTTATAACGCTTATTGGACGATAATTGTTTATTTTAGTTTTGTCTCCGGCTTTGTATATGGGTGTTATAGTTGAAGTTTTAAAGTATGACGGAACTATGCCCTTTTTGTATATTAAATTAATTATATATTTCAAAGGCTTCAAGAAGTATAGATGGTGATTTTTTATTAGCTTGGCATCTATTCCATCTGGACCAGGAGCGCTATTATTTTTTAGTGAGTTAATATGTATAATAATTTCTTTATCATTTACTGGTTTTAGGTACATTGATGATAATGAGTTATATCGTAGTTCAGTTCGTTGTTTAGGTGTTTTAATTTTGTTTAGCATATCAATACCAATGTTAGTGAAAAATCTATTACAATAGTTAGCCATGTTTTTTTTGTTAGAAAAAGTTTTATTATTGTCATCATTAACCTGAAAATTATTGTCGTTTATAATACTTTTTTCATCTGTCGCTTCTGCTATGACTATATATTTTTTTTATATTATTTTTGTTTTCGTCAATAATAATTATATTTACATTTGTTTATTAGCTTATTTAGTCTGTTTCTGTATTCTTTATACATTGTTTCATCATCTGCATAGTGACTTGTCATGAGTTGCTTTTTTAGTTTATCTCGTTCTTTTATAGAATTAATTATACCATTTGTTATCCACGGCTTAATTTTCTTGTGACTTTTTTGGTTAAAATATTTTTCTTCTTTAGATATATCTAATATATTTGAAACTATTTTTTTAAAATTATCGGTTGCAATTTCAACATCATTTGTGTTTAAAACATTTGACCAATTTTCTTTACTTATTAGTTTTTGGAAAGTTAAGTGATTAATAAAAACAATTTTATTTGACTTTTTTTGACATTTGTTTTCAATATCGTTTAGGTCCAATTTTGCAGAATCCACATTTTCAAAATAACAGTTTATTATTACTGGAAAATGATCGGTTAGGTCAGCGTCTAGTATAACAGATTTATGTTTGTATAAAGATGTTTTTAATTTATTCCTAACGAAAATGTGATCTAAACATGTTTCAGATGTTGGTGTTACTCGAGTGGGACCATTTATAGTGGACATATATCCATGTGAATTTAAGATTGACAGGTATAAATTTACATTGTTATCAGCTTTATTAAGTGTATCTATGTTTATATCCCCTATAAATTGTTCCACCTGATTATTCAAATTCTGGGTAAAGTAATTTTCCAGATCTTCAAGATCATATCATATCATATTTGCATTTTATACAAATATAACCAAGATATCCCGAATGCGACAAAAATTAGACAGAATAGATGTGGAGTCGACTCCGCCACATATATTTTATACATAGTGGGATGTACCAACTCTCTCTGTAAGAATGTTGATTTATGCATTTATGGATAAGACAAACCATCAGCGTCGGCGAACCCCGATCCCACTGTTCACTAGAGCCTGAATCTCCAATTCGAGTGATTAGCATTCGTATGATGAGAAGAAAGATGGTTCTATATAGAAGCAATAAAGATGACAGAGATAAAAGAAAAGAAAATTAATTTTTAAGTACTTCTCTGATTATTGTTTTGTTTTCTTATAATAATTGAAAGAAATATGCATTTAATTTAATTTACCTCCAATATGTTTCTAATATGGATATAAGTATCTATTAGCCCAGGGTCGATCCAGTCAAACCATGAACAAATTAGAGACAAGCTGAAATTTGGTATATAAGTTTGTATTGGGGTCCTTAAAATACCACCAAAACCCACCGGTAATCCGCCGTGCCTGTCACCCCTAAACAACCCCCGAAAGGGGTAAAAATCGGACTTTTTCTAGTTATTTGGCAATATCTTAAAAACAAAGCTATATACGAAAAAAATGAAGATAGAAAAATTAAAGAGCATACAATTTCCTCTCTCATAATTTTTCTGTCTTCATATTTTTTCGTATATAGCTTTGTTTTTAAGATATTGCCAAAAAACTAAAAAAAGTCCGATTTTCACCCCTTTCGGGGGTTGTTTAGGGGTGACAGGCACGGCAGATTACCGGTGGGGTTTGGTGGTATTTTAAGGACCCCAATACAAACTTATATAACCAAATTTCAGCTTGTCTCTAATTTGTTCGTGGTTTCCTATATAAAGCTTCAGATCGACCCTGGGCTATGCGGTATTATGTCCTAAATATTATTAATATAAAAATAATTCCTCTCAATTTCTAACAGAAATTCCACGGATATTTAAAATAATTATTTTGTTACATTTAATAGGAACATAAAATGTTAAAGTTCTATTAGCTAATACAAAATAATGTATGAAATTAGAAATATAGTACCTACTCCACTGGTATGCTTTTTATTTCTAATTTATTGACGTAAGGATGTATTAAATGTATTTACCAAAATACTCATATATATTGTTATGTATATTTAATGTCAAAATCCAATAAGTAATGGCTAGGGAGTATTTTTACAAAATACCCAGTTATTAAAAATATCATAACTCCGCCACTGGTAAAGCAAAATATATCTGGTAAACGTAATTTTATAGGAAATTTTATACTCTTTAATTTTTCTGTCTTCATATTTTTTCGTATATAGCTTTGTTTTTAAGATATTGCCAAAAAACTAAAAAAAGTCCGATTTTCACCCCTTTCGGGGGTTGTTTAGGGGTGACAGGCACGGCGGATTACCGGTGGGGTTTGGTGGTATTTTAAGGACCCCAATACAAACTTATATACCAAATTTCAGCTTGTCTCTAATTTGTTCAAGGTTGCCTATATAAATCTTCAGATCGACCCTGGGCTACTATGTATACACACTTATTTTGTATTAAATATAAATGCTCCACTCTTAATAATTATCTATTTTATTGCTATAATTAATTACTACGTTGTATATTTATTAGTCTCTATAATGTCAATAAACATATATTATTTTAATAATTTTAATTTAATGAACTTTATGCCAGACTATTCCACAATTACAGAACCAATAAAAAATCTAAAAATTGTATAGTTACAAACATAGAACATATAGGGTCAGACTGTTGCTAATAGAAATTTAAAGAAAATGGCAACGCTTTCTTGCCGAAATATGTCTGTCAGTATACATAACCTTAAAATATTTAATGTTGTCAATCATTATATAGAGTGAACCATTATGAGAAATCACAGCCTCCACTATTTTTTTAAAAAGTGAATGGACTGTATACATAGGTACTTATGTCCATATTACCAACATGTATATTGGATGTAAATTTAAATAAATGCATATTTCTTCTTTCCATTATTATAAGTAAACAGAGCAATATTCACAGAAAAATGAGATGATTCTTTTAAATTATTGGATCTTTAACAAAATATATACCAATATAATACAAGGTGCGCCACACGAACGGGCGATTATAAAACCACGAAAAATTATCGAAATGTTTAGAGTAGAAAAATAACTTTTACTTCAAATTACAGCTAACGAGTTACATTTTTAGGTTTTAAAGATAATATTTTCAAGATGCCGCCCATTTCGCTCGAAACATTCTTCTAACCTAAGACGCAAATTGTTCATCACATTTTGGAGCATTTCTACTGGGATACGGTCTATTTCTTCCCTAATTGTTTGTTTTAACTGAGCGATATCTTGAGGGCGATGAGCATACACTCTACTTTTCAAGTATCCCCACAAAAAATAATCTCATGCTGTCAAGTCGGGGCTTTTCGGGGGCCAAAAGATGTTTCCGTTCTTGGAATAACTCGATATTTTCCGGTGTTCGAACCGATTTTCCTTTTCTGATTTTCTTTTTCAGTGCAGAACCGGTTTCTTCAAAGTTTTTAACCCATATTTTAATGGCGTGGTCTGAAGGAAGTGCATCGTTACGATTTACATTAAAGTGATTGCGGAACAATCGTCTAGTTAATATATAGCTATTGTTTTTGTAAAACGTGTTTACGGCAAATGCCCGGTATTCCGCCGTCCCCGTGGCATTTTCATAAAATTGTAACTAATTGACAACATTCCTAAAGTGATAGCAGCCTACTATCGTTATCCGTTTGAAAATGAAACGAAATTCATAATCGCCCGTTCGTGTGGCGCACGTTGTATTTAAACTCTTGTAATGTGTCATTGATGTCACAGTCACATTAGAAATATTTTAGGGATGGGTGCATTCAATTATTGAAATAATTAGTGTAAAAATAACATATTTCTCAAAATGACCTAAAATTATGTGTGAAAAGAATACACCTAATAAAACGCAGCAATTCAAATTTGACACACAGCCATTGAAATTTGATACAGAGCTGACAAAATACCTAACCTTAAAATATTTAATGTTGTCAATCTATTATATAAGCTACGTTCTTAAATTCACTCGATTGGCTCTTTTAAGTCCTTTGTCGTTCTTTTATTACATAGAGAGCAGAAAGAGTAAATCTGTCCACGTTCTTTTTTAATCTCGGCGATGCTTTCGAGCTAAATCTTTTTGCGCTGAGCAACAATGCCGAGCTCGGAGAGTTCATCTTAAGGAGGATAATCTCATTGGCTACAAGGCAAGGATAAAATACTCCGTGGGTTGATCTCACAGAATACAGAATTTATTTACTATTTAGGTCTGTGGTTTATAAATATAAATAAATACACCACATGTAATTACGACCCCCTTTATCCCAGAAGGCTGAGCCTTGTGCGGGAGGGGGCTACACATTTAAAGACAAGGGACACACATCCAATATCCGTGTATAATAGAAAAATCCCTCTCACAGTATTTTCCATTGCCACGACCGGGATTCGAACCCGGGACTTTTGGGTGAGAGGCAGATACTCTACCATCTCGACCATCAGTCATCAGTCTCTGATTAGTCTGATTGTCTAACCTCCCTTTTGCTGTATTTAGAATTTTCAACTTTCCTACTTACTTAAATAACTGATGGATAGATTGGAAATACAATTAGTGACCATGACCCATCCAAGTGGTGTAGAATTTGGAGTCATTTTAACAAGTTATGAGTTAAATAGGGCTCAAAAAGGTAAATAAAAGAATTGTAACATTTTATGTGTAAAACCTCATTGTTTTGATAAGGTGCAAGGTGCAACAAATATACAGAGTTAGGTTAAGTTTAAATTCAAATTCTCATATTCCCAAACAAGTCATCTAGCATCTAGTCTAGTCAATACTAGTCATCGTTCCCCGTTCTTTTATTTAATCCACCGATTCGTAACTCGAGTACCACGTGACCCAAAATCTGCTCTCGCTCTGCTCTCATCTCGGAGCGAATTTAAGAACCTAGCTATAGAGTGAAATGTCACGAAAAATCAAAGCCACCCTTTATTTTTTTACAAAGTGGACGAACTGTGTTATTATATTTTTCATTTTGTTGCATATTGTTTATTATGTTTTCTAGCTGTTGTATTTTTTTTGTTTACAGTTTTTTCAAGATTATTAACTTTTTCATATACTGTTTTTAAAATCGAGTCGATGAAATCCTTATTAGCTAGTAGATTTTGAATGGTTTCTCTTACCAGTAATTTAATTTCCATTGTTGGCTTGGGACCTATTGTGATGCTTACTTTTCATTGTTTTATAAAAAACTCACTATGTAATTATTACTTAATCTTTCCAATTTATTAACTCTTTCACTAATAAACTGGTTGTTTTTAAACGAAGCGACTTTGTTCTGTTCTACTCGCTACACGCCATCGAATCTGATATTATCATGCACTTACATTTTTTAACAGTCAATTTTAGTTTGTTACATTTTAACCATTTAGAAACAATTGCATTTCACTATTAACCTTCTGTATCAGTTGATCTATATCCTTCCCAGCAACAAAATAAGAAATGTAGAAGTGTTTCTGTACATTATTGATTTACCTGATGTAGGTACCTAGATCTAGGCGACACCAAGTAAATTAATAAGTTTAATGATCATATTTTAACCACAGATATTTGCTGTAAATTATTTCCTATAAAATGTAATTAATTAATAAATATGTGTTAGGTTTCGGCCATTCCTCAAGACCAACATTTAGTAATGACAGTTTAGAAGCTGAACAACAGATGATTAATTCCTTAGAAGAATGGCGTAAACAAGTGAATTTAGAAAATTTTGTATTACTGGGTCACAGTTTTGGAGGATACTTAGCTACCAGTTATGCGATAAATTACCCACAAAGAGTAAAGCACCTCATTTTGGCTGATCCTTGGGGATTTTCTGAACAGCCTGCAAAACTGGATGCACCGTTGTGGATCAAAACTCTAAGAGTTTTATTATACCCCCTTTCCCATTTTAATCCATTGGCAACTGTTAGGGCAGCTGGACCTATAGGTATTTTTTTTTATAATTTTTTTTTATCTTAGAGAAAACGCTTCCAATGTAACACCATTACATCAAATGGTTTCTGTATTGTCAAATGGAATAACACTGCCATCTGGTATTCTATTGATCATTCACCATCTCGTATTGTTTTTTGTAACTTTGCAATATAGGATTTAATGGTGAAAGTAACGTGAAATAAATAATTAAAAGTATTTAAAACAAGACCAAGTTTGTTAAATTTTTAGAAATTTCTGGGGAATATTAAGGTCCCTACAAGAAATATTAGTCATAAAAAGTTCAAACGATTTTATGATTTTTACATATCTGATTTTGTTATTTATTTTTCTTCAAACTTTTCTGAATACTTTGAGAATTAGATATTTTTTGGAATTGTAAGAATAAATAATAAATCTTTGTGTTATGTACAGTGTGATAGTCATGAACTAAAATAGAATTTTCCATTTAACAGTTCCAAACTGACAGGGGCGGATCTAGGGTTTTTCTGAAGGGGGGGGGGGTGATAATTTTCAAAAAAAAATGTCATATAGAAAGTATATTTTATAGTGAAACTCATATATACCGTAAAACTATATTAATATAGTAAGGAAGTTAACATACAAAAAAATGTCTGAATACAAAAGCATAAACTTAGAAAAATAAACAAAATTATTAAATCAACAATAATCAGCTAATAATAGTTAAGTTTTAAGTTAGGTCTATAAAATAAAAACTGAAATCCATTGATAAGGAATGAACAAGATACGCGACTTCAATGGTACAGTGCGAGGCCTTTTTTGGCAGCGAGATCTCGGCAAGTTGCGGGCATTCCTGTGATTTACGTAGTATGCTTTTGACAAACCTGTGTCGTGTCTGGTTTTATATCATTAATAATCTAGTGGTAATAAAAATTTAATGTCCATATTAATTTTAGTTTCATTCATTCCTTAATCAATGCTGAAAACACAATAATAGTAAAGTTCTCCTCCTTAGCAAATCTATCATCAATCACCCTTTCAATTTCAATGTCAATGTCCCTATGTTGAGGGGGGGGGGGCGAAACCCCATTCGCCCCCCCCCCCCCCCTCCAAATCCGCGCCAGCAACTGATCCAGTTTAAAAGTTATACCTATTCCTAACTGTTTCTAATAATATTAATTAACAGCACCAACAAAACTTCTGTTCCTGACCAGTCTTTCGATGCCTGCAAAGTGCAGCAAGCTAAAGCTGGTTCATTTCATTTAATTATTTTAGTACGAATTGGAGTAATGTATGGTGGATGGATTTTTCGTACTGTAATAATACAAACTTAAACTTTCAACTCGTTTAATCTTTGACAAAACGAATGTCAATGGTTTAAAAATAAATAAAACAAACTCCATATATTTTTTTTACTCTAATGGATGGAATCAATACCAAATGTGACATGCAAGTAGCATTTGTCAAAACTAAATTTAAAAACACATTCAACGTCCAACTTGGGATATTAAAAATAATTCTCAAGTTTAATGACAGAAAGCAGCTCAACTTTAACCTTCTACATATTCCGTTTCTTTAGCGTTACTAAAAATGACAGACATTACATTATCAATAAGTCTTCTAGCAGAAATTTATGAAGCTTGATTATCGAATGCAAAGGAATTCATAGGACACATTGAAAACTTTTGCTTCATTGTAGTTGCACATTCCATCAGTCCAACTTTCAAAATGAATACTATATTAGGTGTATTCATTTGACAGATAAATGTTAAAAAATTTTGGTTCAAAGGGGACTAAAAAAATTTATTTTGGCTTTATCTGATATTGCAAATATAAAGGTGCATTTAAATTAGAGTGAACAGAAGCGAACGAACGAATTCGTTTGCTTAAAAAACAAAAGAACAAAACGGACGCGAACGAACTCGTTTGTGTTTGTGCATGTTCCAACGCCTGCCGATAAATCAGCGAATCATCAAAGGAAATCGGTGCTCAATGTGGACAGTGTAGTTAGTAGCGAGCGAATTCACGAATGGCTGTGCATTTGCCAAACCGAATTTGTTTGCAAATTAGTTTGTTGCACGTTTATTGTTTAGTGTTGTAAGTTGTAAAAGTTTTATCAGTGTGGAGTGGACAAACAAAATGGAAAGTCCCGCAATAACAATAAAACTAGCGGTGATAATTATTATTTTCTCATCTGTATCCGAGATTGCGAACGGATCATGGACGATTGCGAAACTTCGCTCTAATTTAAATGCTCCTACATGCAGAGAACAAACGAACGAGTGAATACCTACGAATTCGTACCTTTGTTTGTTCGATTCTGTTCGCTCTAATTTAAATGCGCCTTAAAATTGCCTTATTTGCAGAATGTATATATCAAATTATACAATGATATGCCAGAAAAATTCTAGAGTAAGATTCCAAAGAAACTAAAGCAATATGTGGCCACAAATAGAACTTATATTTTACTGGAAAAATATACAGTCAATGATAGGTCTTCAAGATTGCAAGAGGAGTTGAACTTAAACATAACATAACACCCACATCAACACACCACACCACAGAAATTGGACAAAGAGTATCGTATATTGAAATCATTTGAAGCTAGCACAAAACCAGTGAACAGCGAAAATTATGTGGGAAGTTGACTTTTCAATAGGTCATTTTGCGTCTGAAACAGACATGTAGTAATGTGAGAGCATTGCATATTGTGGGATAACTAGGATGTACTGTCCGTGCAATGAAAGAACACAGTCAGTCGTCCCAGTCTTCACTGAATGTATAGTACTCTCACTTATACTATGTCTGTTTCACACATAAATTATTGGTCTCTTTGGAAAGTTAACTTACTGCATACTAAACTCCATTAGTTATTGCTTTCAATTGTGGTTTATTAAATGTATGCTATAAGTTAAGAGTTTCGTGTCATCTCAAAGAGTAATAGATATTTTGAATTGTCGTTGTACTAGACTGGGTAATGTTAAATATAACAACACCTTAGTTTTCTGGACATTTCTTGATCACCAATTTACATGTATGTACACTACAGGGTTACATTTATTAATGTAAACCCCCCATTTTTATTTTTATTATATTATTATATTATATTATATTATTATTGACGGATTCCAAAAATTAAAAAACCGGCCTTACACGGTTTTTTATGTAGATTCCACTTCTGCTAACGGATTGACAGTAGCGTTTTAAATATACAGGGTACGCAAAAAAGTTTAATTTTTTTTAATGGAACACCCTGTATATTTTGACAAATTTGAATTCCTCCAATCATTCTGATTACAAATATATATGCATATTGTATAATTGCTGTACTGGTTTTTGAGTTAATTTCACTTTATTATGGATACGTTGAAACAAAAGTGTTATTTTATAAATCATATAATAAATTAATAAATGGAATAAATCAAAAACAAAACAAAATATATGAATTATTAAAACAAATTATATAACATTTTCAACATAACCAACCACCATTAACTTCAATACATTTCAAACCACGTTTAATAAAATTCGAAAAAATGTTTCGAAGAAAAAGTGCTGCATCCAAATTTAGCAAAGTTATATTTTTTACAATTTGATTTTTTTATTGTTTAAAATTTTCCACTGGTTCACTGTAAATTTTTTCTTTGAGCGATCCCCAAAGAAAATAATCTACTGGATTAAGGTCTGGACTCCGTTCGAATTTTATTAAATGTTGTTTGAAATGTATCGAAGTTAATGTTGAAAATGTTACGTAATTTGTTTTAATAATTCATATATTTTGTTTTGTTTTTGATTTATTCCATTTATTGATTTATTATATGAGCTTATAAAATAACGCTTTTGTTTCAACGTATCCATAATAAAGTGAAAATAACTCAAAAATCAGTACAGCGATTATACAATATGTGTATGTATTTGTAATCAGAATCATTGTAGAAATGCAAATTTGTAAAAATATACAGGGTGTTCCATTTAAAAAAACATAACATAACATAACTTTTTTGCGTACCCTGTATATTTAAAACGCTATTGCCAATCCGTTAGCAGAAGTGGAATCTACGTAAAAAATCGTGTAAGGCCAGTTTTTTTATTTTCCAAATCGGTCAAAAATAAAAATAATAATGGGGGGTTTACATTAATAAAACTAACTCTGTACAAATATTGATGCTGCAAAAAAATGACCATCAATAATGTTGTGAAGAAAGTTATTTCAAGAATTTTTAGCAAGAAAACTTGATAATTCAATGAAAGGGCAGACATGTACAGGGTGTCCCAGTGAACGCTAGGGGTGTCAATCCCGAAGGGTTTTTGTAAGCCCGGGATTTTCGAGATTTGGTGCGCCTAATCCCGGGATCCCGGGACCAATCCCGAAAAAATAACTAATATCTAAAAAAATACACTTTTATTTCTTAAGAACAAATAAATAAAAGTACGATTCATTTTCACAATAATTAACGAATAATTATAGCACAGACACAGATATAACCTCTGTTTATGTTTTCACAAAAACTAATAGCGGTGAATCACCGGGAACCGCACGTCGTTCAATCGATCACGTGCTGCTGCGTGGTCTCGTACAAGGTTGCCAGCTCTTTAAATTTCACAGTTTTGCGATCTAATACTTGGAATAGAATATTTTTACAAAATTATGTACTAAATAAAAATTTCGGGACTAGTATCGAAATTATTAACCAATCCCGGGATTTTCGGGACATGTTTTTGACCGGGATCCCGGGATCCCGGGATCCCGGGATTGACACCCCTAGTGAACGCCTTATGCTCTATTTTCTCGGTTGTGTTTAAAATAAACTTTTGGTTCAAAAGCCGGTTTGATGTAGTTTTTTTTTTTTTCGAGGAATCCGATGCCGTTAAGAAATAAACAATTGAGCGTCAAAAAAATAGTTATGGCCGAAAAACCATTTTATTAAAAAATTCAAAATGGCGGATTTTTGTATTTTCTTATAGCGTTTTCGGTTTACTGCTCAGGTGATCTAAGATTGCTCCCAATTAGATTTTGTGTTCGATTATCAAATACAAATTGCTCACGCTCAGAGTTCTGAGTTCGATTTATAAATTTTACTGCTCTAAAATCTTAAAGCGAGTGCTCTCGACTGCTCTGTAAAATTTGGCAGAGCATTCCAGAGCAACTGCAACGAGCAATCAAAAAGATAACCTAGAATGTTTAGTTATGAACATACAAGACTTTTATAGGTACTATTGCGAGCAATAAATTTTCAACGATATTTAATCAAGTGATATTGGTTTTTGTAAAATTAGTCTTTGTAAAAATGGTTTTAAAGTCATATTTGACATTTTATAAAATCTTTGACACAATACATTGACGTATCAAAAGAGAAATCTGTAAAGGAAACATTACATTTATTTATTAAATCTCTATATAACCATTAAGTAAATAATAATAAAAGAGGCGCAACTGTCAAGATTTCGAGATTTTAGTGTTGTATCTTTTTGCCAATAACTACAGTATTATCTACAATATTTAGGGCTATGCAGCCGAATTACGAATACCTTCCAGTAGCACTAAACATAGATGACAATCCTGAAACTGAAGCGAAAAAATACAACACTAATCTAACATAAAATTATTAGCAATATGTAAAACCTAAAAACCAATGTTGCTGAATTCTTCTACGTCTTCTATGGGGCAGTTGAATTAGATTCTGGAAAATGTGTTTCTTCCTTAGCCTTTAATGCTGTCGAAAAGAGATAATTTGTGTTATATTCCACCAAAGCAGCATCTTCCGCATTAGAAGACGCGGACAACCAGACCCTGGCATACGAGCTAGATTTCCATTTTGTGTCCACTTGCGCTTTAGGTAAAATATTGTTGTTTTGTGACAATGTAACTCATCTGTTATACGTTGTAAGGACTATTCAGCTTTTAATTTGGCCATTACAATCCCTAAATTCGACGTCTGTAAGCTTGTGGTTCGACATGTTTTAAAATTTAAAAAATACTTAATGAGACAATCAATATAAAGTGACACTGACAGTCACTAACAAAATAGAGTGACATCCGTCGCCACAGCGTTTTCTCCTATTTACAAAGCTAAAATGAACCGTTGAAAATTTATTGCTCGCAATAGTACATGTTTTGAAATAAACATTCATTTGGACGTTATAGGTATTAGTGTTTTAAAGCCTGGATGGACCATTCGCGTCTGAGACGACAAATTTTGCTGTTTATGGAGGTATTGTCTTCTTTTGATAGCTCAGAGGAAGAACTTGATTATTTTGTCACCAAATATTATTGTCATATGTTGTACCGGCTGGTGATTCGATTGTTGTCGAGTATTATTTGGCTAATAATCACTTCGTCATTATTCATTTTTAAGCCTAATAGGCACAGAATCTAATCTAATAAGTGGTAATTATTTTAAGGCAGAGACAACCCTCCATTTACGCCCTCATTTAGAGCAACGACAGCACTCGAGATCGGATTAGATGCGATCTTGGTCAGATTTATGACATCATAGATCTTATTAGGAGCATTCGCAGAGCATGTAAACCGAAAACGCTATTAATTAACTAATAAAGGTTAGTAAAAATATGAATGTAAATTTTAAATATCACTGCAGGTTTACACGGAAATGATGTTCTTTATAAAAATAAAATCATAAGTTTGTAAATATAATATCTATCTAACAGTTTTCGGCATACGAATCATTTTTCAACTTAAGTTCCTATACTTAACACCCAATAGTCCAATTCACATGTCGGTCATCCTAGCCATGATTCAGGCATCTCATTTAACAAATGTCAATTATGATGTAAAATCATAGTAGGTAGACGTCAAAATAATACTTAATTATCGTTTGCAGTTGTGTTTATGTTCAAGCCATCTAATATTGTGAAAAATTTTTTAAAAATTAATTTTTCTCTTCATATAGGGTGTAACATTATGGAAGAAATAATTTAAGTAAAAAAAATCTAAGTGTCGCACAAATTTTCTTAAGAAAAATATTTTTCATTTGACACCTACCTACTATGATTTTACCTAATCATTGATATTTGTAAAATAAGACACCTTTTATTACTGCCAAATAAAAATTTAGTAAATACCCGACAAATGATATAAAAAACAAAGTGATCTAAAAAAGAAATGGTAAAAGTGTTTCTAAGAAATATATTACCAAAAAATATATTACCTGATGCGGATGACATGTCACTTATTCCTAATAAATTTAATAACTTTTTTATAACTAACGTTTCTCAGCTTGTTTCAAATATAAAATCTCAAAACATTTGTACAAATTATAATGAATTTATAAAAACCAATGCAAAGTCTTATATCTCCCACTTCATCTGAGGAAATTTGTGATATTGTTGGAAATTTTAAATAAAAAACATCTAGTGGTTTCGATAGTATTTCACCAAAACTATTAAAGAAGTGCATTGTCGTCCTTGCATCTCCCCTTGAAAACATTTACAATACATCATTTATACTTGGAGAATTTCCACAAACTTTAAAATTGGCACTAGTACTTCCTCTTCACAAAAAAGGAGATCCTAATAATTTGGAAAACTACCTCCCAATTAGTCTACTGTCCGTGTTTTCAAAAATACTTGAGTGCTTAATGTACAAAAGATTAATATCTTTTTTAAACAATGTCAACTTTTTTAATCAATTTCAACACGGTTTTATGAAGAATAAAGCGACGGATACCGCTCTTTTTAATTTTGTTGATGAAATTATAAATGCCTTGGACGGTCGAGAAGTAGCCTGTGGGTTATTTCTTGACTTATCTAAGGCATTTGATATGCTAAACCACTCGTGCTTACTCGATAAGTTGAATAAAATTGGTGTCAGAGGAGTAGCACAAAAATGGTTTTTTTCTTATCTAGGAAATCGCACACAACAAACATCTGTTGTAGTTGATGGACAAAAATATGTTTCTGATTCTGTTATTAATAACATGGGAGTACCTCAAGGTAGTGTACTTGGACCTCTTCTGTTCGTCATTTACTTAAATGATCTATCCAATGTATGTCCAAACAACACCAGACTTGTGAATTACGCCGATGACACCAATATCCTTATCAGAGGCAAGAACATATCTGACATAGAACAACTTAGTCGTGATATTTGGCAAAATTTGAAAGATTGGTTTTATACAAATCAACTCATACTTAATGAATCCAAATCCAGTAGCATGTTTTATAGAACTGACAAATCACCTTTGAACTTTCCTCCAGATTTACTACTAGGTCACTCACTAATACCAGTAAAGGATAGCTCAAAACTTCTTGGGGTTACCCTAGACTCAAACCTTAAGTGGAATGATCATATACAAAATTTATGTCAACAGCTAAATTCCGTTTGTTATGCAATAAGAGTACTCTCAAAATCTTTTGACACATCCGTACTTAAAACTATATATTATTCTAATTTTTACACCAAAACTAAATATGGAATAACTATTTGGGGTGGTTCTTCAAATCTTAGGCAAATCTTTAGTATACAAAAAAGAGCAATTAGGATAATATTTAAAATGGGGTTTTCAGCTTCTTGTAGGGGAATTTTTAAAAGTAACAACCTGTTAACCATACCGGGCTTATTTATTTATCAATGTATTCTGTATGTGGAAAAACACCGAGATCAATTTCAAGAGCACGAACAACATCACCCCTATAACACGAGATGCAAGGGCGACTATGCACTACCCATTCATAATCTAACACTTCTTGAGAAATGCCCACGTTATCAGTGTATGAAATTTTATAATGCGCTTCCTCAACACAATAAAGAGTGTATAAATTTTAAAAAATTCAAAATTAGCACTTTTGATTATATATGTAATCTTGAACCGTACAGGCTACAAGATTTCCTGTAAAAATTGTTGACTGGTTTTCAATTATGGGTACTTTGATAGGTAGCTTTTAGATTTAAAATTTTGTACCTGTTTATTTATTTACTGTGTTTACAAATTTTATTTATTTTTTAAATCGTTTGTCCTGTTATACAGGGTGTTTCATTTTTAAATGTCGTCCTTTAAGGAGGTGATAAAGCATCGAAAAATAAGTCGACCTGCCCAAAAAAAAAATATCCAGTGGCATGGGAAATAGGGTGAGAAATAGAGGGCGTCACCCCAGTATCTACGCCACTGGTAATTTTTGACATGAGTTATTCTTATAGGATTGTAGGTATGTAGTTCAGTACTGCCTGTGCAAAATTTGGTTAAAATCGGTCGTATGGTCTAGAAGTTATGACTAAAAAACTATTTTTTTATTCCAACTTTGAAGGCCTGTAACTTCGTTATTATGCATTTTTGATATAGGTTTTTTGGGCAGGTCGACATATTTTTCGATGCTCTATCACCTCCTTAAAGGACGACATTTAAAAATGAAACACCCTGTATATAATGTGTGAATTTTCATTACCTTGTAATTTTAATTTTGAATTTGATTTTGAAATTGATTTTAATTTCAATTACTTTTGATTTCAATTTTAATTTTAATCTTTAATTTTGTTATTTGTGTTTAATTGCTTTTGCTTTTACACTAGTTCCTACTGACTTATCTTATCTACAAAACTTGTAGCTTATGGGATCAATAAAGTGTATTGTATTGTATTGTATTGTATTGTAAGAAATCCGAGTTACCTACAATATTTTAGAAGAGATCAAGATATCAAGATCAGGTACAACCCAGTATTTCATTTTAAAATATAGCTGCAGAAATTATTTTTGATACTGCTTATCAGTAGACAGATTGTTTATTTTGTTTACAGAAATTCATTTTAAGTGGTCGACATTAACATCTTACTCTCGTAAACGTGAAAAAGTTCTAAGTAAGTTTTCTTTTTCTACTGGATCTTAGTGCACCATGGATATCCGTAACTATGTCAGTAGTAAATTTTCAGCAAAGTAATCTAATATGAAGTTTAGTAATTAAAAAAGTTGATTTGATAAGAATTATTTATGATTGTAATTTTAATTTAAAGCAATTTTTTATCTAACCATTACAAAAATTATTAATTCGTAGGTCCTTGGTTAGTACGAAAAGTGAGAAATGATATATCACAAAAATATGCAGCAGCATTAGAAAATAAGGATTTAATTTCAGAATACATATATCAATGCAACTCCCAAAGTCCAACGTAATTATTTTTTCTTATTACCCATTACTTTTTATTAATGATGTTATTTTTACAGTGGTGAAACTGCATTTCACAATATGCTCAAAGGCTACGTTTGGGCCAAGCATCCCATGGTTCATAGATTTCACAAAATAACAACTGATATACCAATTACAGTTATTTTTGGTGAAAAATCTTGGGTAACAAAAACACCTGGATATGTATTAAAGGAGCAACGACCTGAATCATATGTTAATATTGAGGTAAATTAATTAATATATTAATATTGTAAATGAGAGAACGAGAGTCTGGACAAGGTCTGGGGAGGATTGTATTGACATGAGATATTGTGAGATCTTAGTACGAAAGTTTGAAAGACAGAAGCACTATTCAGAGTGTTTAAAAAGAGAAGAAAAATTCACTCATTAATTGAATCTGGTTTCTTTATTAACCTTTTTTTGATGGGAAGCCACCCGAGTGGCAAAAAATTTTAGTGCTCGTCTAACAGGAAGCGTCTAAAGACGCAATGGTGGAGGTATAGTTTAGGACGGGAATCAACCGGAGATTCATAGCGGGGATGTTTCAACAGTGTCAGAGCTATGTTTAACCCAGCCCACAACACATCTCTATTGGAGTCTTGACTCCCCACTCCCCATCCCATTACTACCTAATTTAATCTATTTGTGTTGTTACTTCTGTATGAGAACTTTTAAAATGAGTTCATGTAAATATTGTTTTATAATATATATTTTTTTTCTAAATAATACAAAAAAAAAATTCTCTGTAAAACATAGTTAAATTTCTATGGTGTAAGAGGTATAAGTCTAGATATTATTCGTTCATACCTAGAAAATAGATATCAATTAGTGGAAAGTGGACAAAATCGAAGTGGTAAATTAGAAATAATTAGAGGCGTTCCCCAAGGCTCGATACTGGGGCCGCTGTTGTTTCTCATATATATTAATGATTTGCCACATGCAATCAGTACATCTGGTATAAAATAGTACATTATATGCAGACGACGCAACACTAAGCAAAAATGTGAGCAAAGATGAAAATCCTCAACTTATTTTAACTACAATTTTAGAAAAGGCAAAATCATGGTTGATAGCTAATCAACTCGTGATAAATGAAAACAAAACAATGACATTAAATTTTGAGGCAAAACAATCAAATCAAACTGATCAGGGTGTTAAATTTTTAGGGGTTTAAATTGATGCTAACCTAACTTGGATAGAACAAATTGAAAAACTCTCTAGTAAATGAAGTAAGATCGTATATGCTATCTTTTGAGTTAGGAGTTTAAAATTTGAAGTGTTAAAATTGCATAACATTACTGATATATTCACTGTTTCGTCCATCCCAAGTCACTTCCGGTTTAACTGGAAGTCATAGCAACTTTGTTATTTCAAATGGAACGCTATATTTTTTATCACATCATCAGATTCTGCCTAAAATTCTCTTTCCAATGATATATCATATTATTCACTAAAACTACTACTAAACTCTGTCTGACCATCAGATATAAATCGACTCCGCCCCATTAATTTTATGGTTGCGCAAAACGGTGTGCGCAATAGCCAGTTTTACACGATGAAATTAATGAAAGCTGCGATAGCTTCAACAAAATTTGTTTATTATACGTGTTATATTTTATACTACAGCTATACTGTATTTTTATAATGTTTATTCCCATTAAATTTTCTATTATACATTTTCAATTTTGGATTTTTAAATATAATACTTATTCCCGCGAAAATTTAAACGATGTTTCTCTTATTAAGTCCGCACTGCGCGCAAACTCGCGATACTTTATTTCCGACTTCCGGCCATTTAGACCAGCTGATTGATGGTTTGTTGACGTTTGTAGTTTTTAGGTTGGGTGCTTTTGTGAGTTATTTTCACATACTTTAAAGAACGTATGTGGTTATTTCAGGCAAAAAAGTTTGTTTGTGATTTACTGTAACAATTTCACATAGGTTACTCCACTGGATAAACCCCAATGACCCCATGCACACTACTCAAAAATAGCCAAATCTGCTGAGTCGTTTACTTTTTGGTTTCCACCACTGTACATAATTCGTTGCGTTATTTCCGAAATAATAAAAAAAAACCTACTTTTTAGGTGTCATCTTGGGGTGCTTCCAGCTCCCTTAGGAGGCAGTTCCGGATATATGTTTATAGAAAGTTTTTGTTTTATTTTTAAGTAAGGAATAATATACATGTGATTTAGAAACACCCTGTATTGCCGAAATCCGAAAGCAAACATGCTTTCATCAACCTTATTTTTCTTGAAGTTAATTTATACATTTTGTCACTTTGAGTATTCCTATATTCTGCAAAGTGTCAAAATCTAAGCAGAATTTCAAAGGGTTTTCAACTCATTATCTTAGGCTTGCATAATTTTTATACAGAATGTTTCTACTCCAGTAGCAATCAATATTTGGTAATCTCAGAATACCCAAAAACTGTTTCATTTCAGTGTTGTTACCATCATATCAATAAAACTGTCATCGACAAAGAAATTAAAACATTTCTCTGGGGTATATAAATATACTGATAGAGGAGGAACTGTTATACCTGGCTGAATTAAGAATGGAAAACTTTGCTTATATGTTCCAGTAACATCAGACCAAATGCCTTTAAAGCCTAATTGCTGGTCGATCACTGTCATCTGGCTCACTATCAGATGAAATATAAGGCGTTTTCGAAAAAAGGAACGGTATATACCGGTATGTATCACTGCCGTTCGATAATGTGATCGGTGAATTGATTCCATGTTCGTAAATTACATTACATCTACCGGTACCTACCGAATCTATGCACCGCCTGGATCGTCGATTTGAGTTGATCATTGCGGTAAGCAAGGAATTTACGCATCAAATTTAGACATATAAGTTCGTACTCATCACCGTCAATTAATTCTATTGCAGTTGACAATATTAATATTTCACAATTATCCATTTTCCAATTTCAAATATTTATCTTTCATTACCTGTCATATTTCAAGCAGGTAAAATGATGTTAACTTATCGGATTCGTTCTAAAATAACAACTCTACCGGTTAATGAACTGTTTAACCGCAATTTACCGGTGTGGATCCACTGGTATCTACCGTTCCAATTTTCGAAAACGCCTATCGATAGCTTGTTTTTTTCTTTTTAATGTATTACGGATATTATCAGCGGAACTGGAGGTAGATGGAAAATCCATGATTATAAATGAACTAAATTACAAATGTATAAACTAAAACATATACAACTATAAAAACTGTAAGGTTAAGTAGCTATGACTGTACCTCGTGGAATAAATATATAGGGTTATGCAGTTATCACTGCGCCACATGGACTGCAACTGTTCCATGCGCAAATAATTAAGCATGGCGGTAAGCAAATATATATAAAGTAGTTAACTGCGCAATATTTTAAGTCACCCGTGGGTGGCACACGCACCACGTAGCGTTTAATGTTTAATGTGTATACAGGTTGAACAGCCAACCATCTAAACTATGAATGAATGAACTTTATTGAATTAGGAAACCTAATATACATGTAAAGAAGATAAGATAAAGAAAAGATACAAAGTAATATTATAATATTAAGATATACACATTCTTAACCTAACAAATTAGATACTTTAACACTTACATAATATTGAGGGTATTTAGTTTATTACATTTAATTACATTCTAATTACTCTTAATAAATTCTTTAAGTTTGATTTTGAAACTATTTAAAGTTATAGAATCTTTTATAAACTCAGGTAATTCGTTAAATTTATGGAAACCTTTAAAATACAATGTATTCATAGTACTTCGGCAGTTAGTTCTTGAAATATGAATATTGTTTAACCCTAGTGTATTATGTGTATGAACATCTTTGTTGAAAGTAATGAATTGCTGAAAATATTCTGGAGCCATGCGATTTACTATTTTATAAACAAAAATCATAGTAAAATAGTACAATCTGTTTTCCACTGAAAACCAATTAAGAGATTTCAACATTGACCTTATTGGAGTAAGACGACTTGTCTTTAGAATTACTCTCATCCCACGATTTTGAAGTTTTTGTAACATATTTAATTTATTAAGATTAAATAAGTATAAAATAGATGCACAATAATCAAAATGTGGCTGAATAATAGTATTATAAATCGTGATTTTAGTTTCGGTTGATAAATGTTGGGATATTCGGCTAAAGAAATAAAGTTTTTTTGATATTTTTTTATAGATATAGTCAAAGTGACTGTCAAAGTTCAAAAAACTATCTAGTTGAAATCCCAGATATTTTAATGTAGAGACAATTTTAATTTGTTCTCCGTTAATATTAAAATTTATATTGTCAATATCAAGAAAACCATATTTATATTTTGAGGTAAATATCATTGCCTTTGTTTTTGCTACATTTAATTTTAGTTTGTTAGTGCTTAAATATGTATTCATAGTTACTAAGATATCGTTCATTTTTTGGATAGCTCTCTCCAGGTTAACATCACTGCAAGCTATTAAAGTGTCATCAGCAAAGAGGTTAATGAATTCACATTCTACAAATAATTGTATATCATTTATATATAATAAAAACAGAAGGGGGCCTAACACACTACCCTGTGGAATCCCAACATTATTATCTAATTCAGTTGATATATTATCCTTAAAACGGACCCTCTGTTTGCGATTTAGTAAATAGTCACTGATCCAATCAAGCACCTTCCCAGCAATACCATATTGTTCTAACTTAGATAACAATATCTTTCGGTCAATTGTCTCAAAGGCTCTCTTTAAGTCCAAAAATATAGTAATAACGTATTTATTGTTATCTAAGCTATCTTTAAAGTTGCCTAATGTAAATTGTAAAGCTGTTTCACACGAATATTTTCTACGAAAACCGGACTGGTTATTTATTAATATTGAATTCACAGAAACGTGACGCAATAATTGTTCATATACAGCTATTTCTATAAGCTTTTCTATTGGAGGTAAAGTATTAATCGGACGAAATTCTTCAGCTATAGTGGTGTTAGCTACTTTCTGAATAGGAATAACCGTACTCATTTTTAATATGTTTGGTATTTTACCAGTATTAAGAGACGTATTTATTAAGTTTAATATAACATGTCCGATAGTTTCAAAAACTTCTTTTACCATTCTACAGTTTAATGTTTCATGCAAAGAAAATTTGTTATCCAAACTACTAACTATTTTTCGCAAATCGTGCATAGAAAGCATTTCAAAGTTTTCAAATTTTAAATATAAATTATTGTTTAAGTTATGCCAAGAATTAGTACTATTGATACTTTGAACAATATTTCCAATACTTTCAACAAAATACTCATTAAAACTGTGTGCAATCTCCATGCTGTCATTAAGAACTTTTAGCCCATCACCAGTTCCAAAACTGATACGATTTGGAATGTCTTGACTGTTATTGTTAACTAGTTTTTTTAAAGTTTTCCACATTTCTTTAGGATTGTTTTTAAACCTGTCTATTTTATCATAATAATACTGTTTCTTTTTTAGTTTTAAGAGATTAACTACGCCATTTCTATGTTCCTTAAAAAGTTGCCATTTATTTTGTTTTTCATTATCCGTACACATTTTGAACTTCTTATAAGCGCTATCACGATTTCTAATTTTATCCAACACCTCATAATCAAACCAAGGCAATTTAGATTTATAGTGATATGTTTCTATAGGAGCAATATTATTAATTGCAATTTCACAATTTTCCAAGATTTCCTGGTAAATGATATCGACATCAATAGAGTCTAAATTAAAGTTTAACATTATAAGACTAGTTTTTACTTTAGCTAAATTTTCAATACTTAATTTCCTAAATTTTTTTATGCTTTCATTTAAGTTAACACTGTTGCATAGATTTACTGAAATAACAGAGTGGTCAGTTATTTTTGGAAAATCATGCACATCTGTCACTATATCAGTTTGATTAGTTAATACATAATCAACTAATGTCTTACTATTGTCTGTAACACGAGTAGGTTTTGTTACACATTATTTAATACCATACATTGTTAAAAGATTTTTAATTTTTTCACCATAAAATGAACTACCCAACCAGTCTATATTAAAATCGCCAACTAACACACACCGATAATTTGTAGAAGATAAAACATCACAAACTGCTTCAAAATCTTCTATAAATTTTGAATGCGAACTTGATGGGGAATGGTAAAGACATCCAACAATATAAACAGAAGCAATAAAATCAATTTTTAATACTTTACACCAGTAGTTATCTTGTAATTTGAATGTTTTAAAAATGGAAAAACTATAATTATTTTTTATATATAATATGACACCTCCCGTATGTCTACTTGTTGAATCGCATCGAATATGATAGTAATTTTCAAGTTTTATTTCCATATCCTCAATATCAGCTGTGGTTCTGGTTTCACTAAGTAAAATTAACTTGGGATTATAACAAGTAATGCTCTCTTGGATTTGATCTCGATTTTTTAAGATGCTTTGAGCGTTCAAATAAATTATATCCGAGTTTAACAGTATATTAGGGTTTACGGCAGGTTTTTTGGGTCCTGTTTTTCTACAATGGTCGGTCTATTATTTATAAATTTAATTGTTTTCCTATTATCGCCATTTTCAATTGACATCTGAAGTTTAGCTTTGATGAAATTAAAATAATCGCGCTGTTTTTTTGTTTGATCTCCATATATTCTAATACTCGGGATTGTATTCAAATGTTTATTTTTGAGTATAAACTTAGCGTCTTCAGGTGACTGAAGGATAACTTTGATAGGCCTACTCTTATTTGGTACAAATTTTCCTAATCGAAACATTTTTAAGTTACTTTTGTTTATATTAAAGTTATTTAGTATGGCTTCCACTGCTTTACCGTCTTCAGCTTCTCGTTCTTGTTGAGATTTCATCTTTGACTCATTCACATGAAAAACAATTATATTTGAGGCACACTTCTGTCTTTCATCATTTCATATAACACATCCTCTTTTTCCTCCATTGTACCAGAGTCCTTATTTGCAGACTCAACTATATTTTTCAATTTGTTGATTTCTGCTTCCAAATTGTCAATTTTAACAAGGAGTTTTGGAATGAGCTATACAAATGAATGAACTATACAAATCTAACCACTCTGCTTATAACTATGAGCATTTGCTTGTAAGTTTTCTTAAAACTGTGCACAAATCTTCTCTGCAATATCTCATAATACACCAGGGTTATTAAGAAAATCAACTGCTAAATATACAAAACAACTTTCAAATTTAGTAGTTTTGTGCTGGGGGATGTCATACCTTACAATATCTCTAAGCTCTTGTTTATGTATTTGACGTGTGGGTATAACACTGGCTAACAAAAAAATTGTTTTTGTAACTGTTAAGTCATGCCGTATTTTTAGTTAAGTTTTAGTTATTAGTTTATTTAATTTAATTTAATGTAATATATTAATTATGAGACTCCTCTTTCCTCGTGTCAAACGAACTGGCACTCACCCTGTATACGAGCAGCGTGAGCCGGGAGGAAGAAACGGTACGCTTACAATTCTAGTGCTGTAGTGTCGTCCGAGTAGGACATATTTCTCAAAAACCTCACTCATTATTAATATTATACTCAACATCTTATTTCCTTTTTTTCTCTTTCCTCTTATCCACTAAACTCCCTAATCTTTAGTGTTGTACTTAAACCATAGTGGTGCGTTATACAGTCCACTTCAGCCACCACCAAGCCAAAGGAACAACCGGCAGAAAAAGGTAGGTGCCAGTTCAAAATTGGACATCACTGTGGTCCTTAAATCAACATTTATTGGTACTTCGAGCCTAGATGGGTCTCATAATTAATTATTAATTCATTGATTAATTTTATTATTTAAATAATATTTAAATTCTCACCAAATTGCATGGTATTTGTAAGGGCAAGAAATAGCCATTTTTATCGCAGTTTTTTGCTCTCTCGCCGCTGCCAGTGGATTTACCAGGCGGCTGGCTGATAAGCCACTTTGTTTACATTAAAACGTATATTTATAATTGTCATTTTCCACATTATTATTTTCATAAATAATGGCTAATAAAATAAAACAGCACCGTGCATTTAGAGACGTGGCACACGCTAGAATCATTGAGATGTACACGGTGGCACATAATGCATTAGAAGATGCCAATTTACATACAGCCCTAAAAATGCGTTTTTTAACTTTAGAGGAAACGTATAAGGAATTTAATACTCAACATACTAGTGTGCTGCATTATTTGGTAACACTAGACGATGTAGATATAGCAGCTGAAGAGGAGGTGCGTTTGGACGCAGATAAAAAATACTTTTCAATTAAAGGTCTTTATCATGATTTATTTGAAAGTAATCAGAATAATAGACAGCCAATAGCAACGCACTCCAATGTTAAATTGCCAAAACTTAATGTACCAAATTTTAATGGAAACTTAAAAGCATGGCCAACTTTTTCAGAATTATTCAACTCATTAATTCATAATAATTCAGCTCTTACCGATATTGAGAAATTTCAATATTTATTGTCTGTAGTCTCCGGAGAGGCACTCACTCTTGTAAAAAATCTTCCTCTTTCGGGTGAAAATTATAATATTGCCTATCAAAATTTAAGGAAACGTTATCAAAATAAACGTTTACTAGCCACTTTTTATTGGGAGGAACTTAACAATGCTCCAAAGGTATCTACAGAGTCATCTCGTAATCTCAGAACGTTGTTAGACACATTTTCGGATAATATAGCAGCATTGAAAAATTTACAGTTTCCAGTAGACCAGTGGGACTTTATTTTATTTAACATACTCAACAAAAAAATTGATTCGGAGACTCTTAAACGTTTTGAATTACAACATGGCTCCTGTGATATCCCAACTTACGCAAAGCTTTTTGAATTTTTAGAAAAACAATGTATTGCTTTCAACTCTTTTGATAATGTAAAATCCTCTCAGAAACTTAATAGTAATTTGCCTCTTAAAAAAGCCTCAACCTCAAATAAATTTAACTCAACTTCCTCATTTTTAGCTAATACTAATTTAAATATAACTAAATGCCCCTTATGTAATTTGGAACATTCTATATATACTTGCACCATATTTAACTCTAAAACCCCAAATGAGAGATATGAATTGGTAAAACAAAATAAGTGGTGTACGAATTGTTTAGGTTGCAAACATACCGCTCAAAGGTGCAACTCCACCTCACTGTGTAGGATATGCAATAAAAATCATCATACTCTTTTACATTTTGAGAAAACTTTATCTCCAGCTCAAACGCGTTTAGCACATGACAACCTGTCAGCGGAACATTCCACTCAAAATACTCCTATCGCCTCCACCTCGGCAATCAATTCTCTCTCAAATATACTCCCTATAAATTCGACGGTACTTCTTTCAACCGCACGAGTTGAAATTTTAGACTCCCGGGGGAACTATCAAATTATACGAGCTTTACTAGATTGTGCTAGTCAAGCTAGCTTTATCACGGAAAAATGTGCTCATCGGTTGGGTTTACCACGATCTAAAGTGTCTTGCTCTATTAACGGTTTAGGGAAAATGTCCTCAGTGGTTTCAGGTAGTGTTAGTTGTACCATAAAACCCCAAGGTCAACTAGAACCCTCGTTCATTATCGATGCTTTGACTTTGCCGCAAATCTGCTCGGACATGCCTACTACTCAAGTTTCTATACAAAATTGGAAACATCTTTCCCACTTAAAGCTAGCAGATTCTCAATTTAATGTTACTGGTCCCATAGACATTCTTTTGGGAGCCGATCTTTTTCCATTCATCTTAAAAACTGGTTGTTTGAACGGCAGTGTAACTGAACCTGCTGCAATAAACACCATTTTTGGTTGGATAATAATGGGAAGAGTCCACTCTAACGCTACACCTGCTTTAAATGCATTTGCCACATCATTTGAAATAATGATAGATTCTTCTCTAAAAAGGTTCTGGGAAGTTGAAGAGGTCCCTCATCAAACCTCTTTATCTTCAGCAGACAAACAGTGTGAAAAAATCTTCACTGAGACTTACGCTCGCAATAGTTCTGGTCGATTTATTGTAGCTCTTCCGTTTAGTATACCAGAACCGTTGTTTAAAAATACTCGCTCGCTCGCTTTACGTCGGTTCTATTCTCTAGAACGCCGCTTATTACAAAATCCAACTCTCTATTCAGAATACGTCGACTTTATGAAAGATTATTTGAATAGTAATCATATGGAACCAGTTGATAGTTTTTTTCCCTCAGATAAGCTTTATTATATTCCCCACCATTGTGTGCTCACTCCTAATAAGTCTACCACTAAACTCCGAGTGGTATTCGATGCCTCTGCGAAGTCTCCTCAAGGCCTATCTCTCAATGACACTCTTTTAGTAGGTCAGAAATTACAAAAGGATATCTCTGTCATTTTGTTAAATTTCCGTTTACATAGATATGTCTTTACAGCGGATATAAGGCAGATGTATAGACAAATTTTGGTCACCGAAGGACACCGCGATTATCAACGGATTCTTTGGCGATTTTCCCCGAATGAACCGGTCCAAGACTTCCGGTTAAGAACTGTAACTTACGGTGTTTCATCCGCTCCATTTCTCGCTCTCCGCTCTATAGTTCAGCTGGCCGCTGAGGAAAAAAATAGTTATCCTAATGCCGCCAAAACTTTAGCTTCCGATATCTACGTTGACGATCTAGTGACTGGTTGTAGCGAATTGCGCGCAGCTCAAAATTTGCAATTCGAACTCATTACGGTGTTGAATAAAGGTGGTTTCGAGCTACGCAAATGGGCTAGCAACACTCCCCTTCTCCTTAAAAATATCCCCGCTTTACATTGTCAACAAACCGCTTTATTTTTCGATTCAGAACATGACTCAGTTGTTAAAATTCTAGGATTAAACTGGAATCCCGCTCTTGATTCATTTGCATATCAGGTATCGGTTAAAGACAGACCTTGTACGAAACGGACAATTTTATCCGAAATTGCCAGAATTTTCGACCCTCTCGGTTTCTTAGCCCCCTTATCTTTCTTTGCAAAACATCTCATTCAACATTTATGGACCCTTGGTCTGGAATGGGATGAAACTCCGCCCTCTTATATAATAGAAAAATGGTCTCAATATAAGACAGAGTTACCATATCTCTCTCAGATTAATATTGCTCGTCATATTTCTCCAAACAACATACATTGTTGTGAAATGCATGGTTTCTCGGACAGTTCCGAAAAGGGCTACGCCGCAGCAGTATACTTACGGTTTTTACTTCCTGACGACACTGTTCGGGTGCACCTTATATTTGCTAAGTCTAAAGTAGCTCCACTGAAAACACTGTCAGTGCCCCGTTTGGAACTTTGTGCCACAGTGCTATTGTCAAATGTAATGGATTTTGTCCTTCAAACTTATGAGACTAAGCTACAGTTTGAAAAAATGTACGCTTGGACCGATTCCATGGTCGCTCTCTCATGGATCCAATCCTCCCCCCATCGTTGGAACACGTTTATTAGTAATCGGGTAAGCCATATTCAAGCGAAAATATCGCCAAAGCATTGGCATCATGTTGCCTCGCAGGACAATCCAGCAGATTGTGCCTCTAGGGGTTTACTGCCCTCAGACCTCGTTAACCATCCTCTGTGGTGGACTGGCCCAACTTGGCTCAGTCATCCTCAGGCTCTGTGGCCACGTAGCTCTCCCCCCGTTTCATCCGTTCACTTAGAAGAGGAAAAGAAACTCTCGCTTCCTTCCTTCGTATCACTGAATTCGCTTGATTCTCTTCTCAATAAGTATTCATCACTTCCCAAAATTATGCGTATAATCGCTTACTCCCTACTCTTCATCCATAATGTTAAAAATCCACATAATAAGAAGTCTCCCCCTTTTTCAAAAGGCGATCTTCACGACGCTCTATTAGTTCTAGTAAAGCGAGTCCAACACACCACTTTTCATGAAGAAATTATAAGGGTAGAAAATGGAACTCGTTTGTCGAAACCCTTTCGAAAATTAAATCCGTTTATCGGAAAGGATGGTCTCCTAAGGGTGGGCGGTCGTCTTACACACTCTGAGTTGTCTTATGACCGCAAACATCCCGCACTTTTACCTCGTTCTCATCGCTTAACTGAACTCATTATTGAAAATTATCACCGCGAAAATTTACACCCAGGTCTCCAAACACTCCATTTTTTGTTAAGCCAACAGTTTTGGATACTATCCCCTAAGCGCGCTATTCGGCACACACTCTCAAAATGTTACAGATGCTTCCGGGTTAAACCTATACCTCTCGAACCTCCTATGGGTGATTTGCCTGCCTCTCGCGTCAATCAAGTCAAGGCCTTCCAATGTGTCGGTGTCGACTACGGAGGGCCATTCTCTATTACCCTAGGAAAGGCTAGAGGTATAAAGTCGCAGAAAGCATACATGCTTATTTGTGTGTTTTGCCACAAAGGCACTTCACTTAGAATTGGCGTCCGATCTGTCTACAGATGCCTTTTTGGCCGCACTTCGACGCTTTATAGCTCGTCGAGGTCGCTGCACTCACATTTTCAGTGACTGCGGCACTAATTTCGTTGGGGCTCAGAAGTATCTGTCAAAATGCATGAAAGATGCCGTTGATAGTGAAAACATAAAATGGTCGTTTAACCCTCCCGCTGCACCTCATTTTGGGGGTTTATGGGAAGCGGGAATCAAGTCAGTTAAGACTCATTTGGCTCGGGTGGTTGGCAATCAAATTTTAACGTTTGAAGAGTTCTCTACCGTTCTCGCACAAATAGAGGCCATTCTCAACTCAAGACCTATTTGCCCAATTAGCTCCGACCCGGGCGATCTTTCTGTCTTGACCCCCGGACACTTCCTGACCCTCGAACCGCTTACCGTAATACCTGATCCAGATCTTTCTCACCTTCCTCTTAATCGTCTCAACCGCTGGCAGTTGTTGCAACGCCTTCACCAAGATTTTTGGCGAAGGTGGCACGACGAATACTTGCATACCCTCCAACAGCGCCATAAGTGGACACGAAATGAGAATAGAATTGACTCAGGTACGCTTGTATTGATAAAAAATGAGTTAACCTCCCCATTGCAGTGGCGTCTCGGCCGCGTGGTAAAGCTTCACCCGGGCTCTGATGGTACCTCGCGAGTGGCTACTGTCTCCACTACTCAGGGTTTACTTCAGAGACCCTTTGTAAAACTCTGTCCGCTACCAATGCATGAACGCCATTAAAATACACTGTATTTTGGTGGGCGGTATGTTAAGTCATGCCGTATTTTTAGTTAAGTTTTAGTTATTAGTTTATTTAATTTAATTTAATGTAATATATTAATTATGAGACTCCTCTTTCCTCGTGTCAAACGAACTGGCACTCACCCTGTATACGAGCAGCGTGAGCCGGGAGGAAGAAACGGTACGCTTACAATTCTAGTGCTGTAGTGTCGTCCGAGTAGGACATATTTCTCAAAAACCTCACTCATTATTAATATTATACTCAACATCTTATTTCCTTTTTTTCTCTTTCCTCTTATCCACTAAACTCCCTAATCTTTAGTGTTGTACTTAAACCATAGTGGTGCGTTATACAGTCCACTTCAGCCACCACCAAGCCAAAGGAACAACCGGCAGAAAAAGGTAGGTGCCAGTTCAAAATTGGACATCACTGTGGTCCTTAAATCAACAGTAACATAAAACTGAATAACATATTGTAGTAGAATGAACCTATCTAAATATGAAAATTGCCAAAAAGAAGCTGTAACACGTAAGGTTCTCTTGTTATATTAAACAAACAACATATAGAATGGCTCCATTTAATATTTATTGAAAAAATTATTTTACAAGTTTTTTAACCCTGTATATTGCCTATGTTCATAATTTATATTAAATTAACATCTAAGAAAAAAGCAAACATCAAAAACATTTATAAGGAACACAGTAATTCTATTTTTTCCTTTTATGGGGGGTGAAATCTTCTCTCTTCAAAAATCAACAGTAATCCTTCATCATGGCTGGATCCTATTGTCCTTGGTACCAAATTTCTTTTCCTAAAAATCGTAATTTTTGTTTCTTTTGCTAGTAAGTTCCACTCCTTAAGACGGGAACCAAGAAGTTCTGACTGTTGCTTTTGACAACCCCAAATCACGTAGGTACCAAGTCATTTAATTCACTTTAAATAATCAAATGTAGCTCTCCAGAACTGGGATCTGGAGTAAAAGTGGGGTCGGTACACTGTTCTTCGGAGCTACCTGATGATGCGTTATTATCGCCATTATCTCCCAAAACAATATCTTGCCAATCTAAAGGCGCAGTCGGTACTGGTAAGTCTGCATTGTGAGGAATAGGTTTTATGGCAGGAAGCAAATTCGGATATTTGATCTTGCGCTTTTCTTTTTTGGAATAACCTTCAGTCTTTGTCATGCAAAAATAGCAATCGTCAAAATGATTGGTGGGTTCCCGCCATATCATTGGAACTGCAAAAGGCATATTTTTTCTCTTCCCTTTCATCTACTGCACCAATGACACGCTACAGCTGACACATCACATATGGGGAGCCTACTGCTTCTCTTGATCTCTGATTAAAACACCAAAATACACGAAATAGGCTTTTTTCACATTTTCAGAAAATTGTCTGGCTTGTGACTTCACCATAAATGTAACAATACTTGTTAGGAGAAATTTTGCAACTGCAGCACGTTTGACTTGACATTTTCGTCGTTGAAAAAACTTTCTTAACTACACAGAACCACTCAATTCGAAACTCAAAAGTAGACTGAATAAGAGAATAAGTTTAATGTTATAAACAATCCATTCTAGGTTATCTTTCTGTTTTAAAATGCAGGCCTTTTAAATGACCCCTCATAAAATTTACTACCTGCCAATATAAAAGGGCCTAATGCGCCCATTGAAAAGTGATACCTATTAGAGTTTTATGAATATTTATTCTTTATTCTATTAGAAAGGTATTGGCATTGTAAAAATAATGGACGGAACTGTGTTACAAAAATCGTAAATGTATAACACAGTGCATAGTATACAAACAAGTGTATAAAGACATAGGATTTAATCACTTAAAAAGAAAAAATAGAAAAACATATTTACAAAAAGAAATCTTCAATTTTGTAACAATTCTTATCTTAACAAAAATTTCTTCAATTTTGATTTAAAAACATGTACAGGGTTAGTTTTATTAATGTAAACCCCCCATTATTTTTTTTATTTTTGACCGATTCGAAAAATTAAAAACTGGCCTTACACGGTTTTTTACGTAGATTCCACTTCTGCTAACGGATTGGCAATAGCGTTTTAAATATACAGGGTACGCAAAAAAGTTAGGTTTTTTAAATGGAACACCCTGTATATTTTGACAAATTTGAATTCCTACAATCATTCTGATTACAAATATATACACATATTGTATAATCGCTTTACTGGTTTTTGAGTTATTTTCACTTTATTATAGATACGTTTAAACAAAAGCGTTATTTTATAAACTCATATAATAAATCAATAAATGGAATAAATCAAAAACAAAACAAAATATATGAATTATTAAAACAAATTACGTAACATTTTCAACATTTCAAACAACGTTTAATAAAATTCGTCCAGACCTTAATCCAGTAGATTATTTTCTTTGGGGATCGCTCAAAGAAAAAATTTACAGTGAACCAGTGGACAACTTTAAACAATAAAAAAATCAAATTGTCAAATATACAACTTTGCTAAATTTGGATGCAGCACTTTTTCTTCGAAAAATTCTTTCGAATTTTATTAAACGTGGTTTGAAATGTATCGAAGTTAATGGTGGTTGGTTATGTTGAAAATGTTATATAATTTGTTTTTATAATTCATATATTTTGTTTTGTTTTTGATTTATTCCATTTATTAATTTATTATATGAGTTTATAAAATAACGCTTTTGTTTCAACGTATCCATAATAAAGTGAAAATAACTCAAAAACCAGTACAGCGATTATACAATATGTGTATATATTTGTAATCAGAATGATTGGGGGAATTCAAATTTGTCAAAATATACAGGGTGTTCCATTTAAAAAAACCTAACTTTTTTGCGTACCCTGTATATTTAAAACGCTATTGCCAATCCGTTAGCAGAAGTGGAATGTACGTAAAAAACCGTGTAAGGCCAGTTTTTTAATTTTACGAATCGGTCAAAAATAAAAATAATAATGGGGGGTTTTAATTAATTAATAAAACTAACCCTGTACATTCTTTGCAGATTTGATGTCATTGGTTAGAGCATTGAAAAATTTACAACCATTATAAAAGACGCTTTTTTTATATAAAACAGTTCTGTGTGATTTCGGCTGTAGTAGTTCTTTAAATCTCGTGTTGTGATTATGGTTTACCTGATGGGCAAGAAACTTATTCTGATTTTTGTAAACAAACACAAACTTCGAAGATGTATACACTAGCTACAGTTAAAATTTTAAATTGTTTAAAAACTGGACGACAGCTATCACGAAAACCTAAACCCGCAATAATTCGAACAGCATACTTCTGCAGAACAAATACTCTATGTATATTAATATGTACACTATTTCCCCAATTTCTTATACCATATCTCAGATGGTAGTGGAAATTTGCATAGTACAGGCTCAAAAGTACATCTCTGCTACAATGTATGAACATAAACCTTATACCATAACAACTACTACGCAGTTTATTGCATAAATTATCAATATGATGTCCCCAACGCAAATGCCTATCGAAAGTTATGCCCAACATTTTAACAGTATCGCATAAATTAATCTCCGAGTCAATATTATTTAATAGAGATACGTCCACATTTCTGTTTAAAGAGAATAACATCATATTAGTCTTCTTTTTATTTAAATTTAGTTTAGTACATCTCTGCTACAATGTATGAACATAAACCTTATACCATAACAACTACTACGCAGTTTATTGCATAAATTATCAATATGATGTCCCCAACGCAAATGCCTATCGAAAGTTATGCCCAACATTTTAACAGTATCGCATAAATTAATCTCCGAGTCAATATTATTTAATAGAGATACGTCCACATTTCTGTTTAAAGAGAATAACATCATATTAGTCTTCTTTTTATTTAAATTTAGTTTATTTTTGTCTGACCACAGTATTATATTCGAATAGACTATTTCGGTGGTATTTTTAATAGTATTCAAGTCATTGTCAATGATTAAAATATTAGTATCATCTGCGTAACAAACACAATATACATTTGGCATTTTATTTAAATATGTAATTAGGTCATTTGCAAAAGCATTGAAAAGGAGAGGGCCTAAAACAGATCCCTGGGGAACTCCTTGTTTAATATCACATACAGCACTGGTAGACTCCGGCCGCTATAAGAACAAGCCACCAACGTCATCAAAGAATATCTGCGCTGTCGTCCATCGAAGTCCCGCCCTCTAGCATAAGCGTATCATCATAATATTTTTAAAATCTGTTATTCGCAGCGTTGAGTTTGATAAATGCACGTCACTACTTACTTTGTAGAAGCATAGTATCGCCAAAGCTAGCGCAGCCGTTGCAACGCCCCTGGCTTGTTCTTATAGCGGCCGGACTCTAACTTCATAAATTACTTTCACAATTTGTGTTCTATTATTAAGGTGATGAAAATAGGTTTAAAGGGACCCCTCTAACTCCATATTTGTCTAACTTATTAAGCAATATTTTATGATCAACAACATCAAATGCACGTGAAAAATCAATAAACAATCCCAAAACAAATTGTTTGTCAATAGCATTAACAATTAATTCATGAAATTCACAGAGTGCAGTCTCTGTGCTCTTGCTAGTAGAAAAACCATGTTGACAAGCTGACAGTAAATTATTTTTATACAAAAAAGAAGACAGCTGATCTTTAATGACAAGTTCAAAGAGTTTAGAAAAACTGCATAATAAGCTAATTGCTCTGTAATTCCCGTAGTCATTGGGATCACCTTTCTTATACAAGGGTTGGACGATAGCTAGTTTAAAAACATTAGGAAACGTTCCCGTTTTGAGGCATTGATTTATTAAATAAGCTAGTGGCTGACAAAGGGATAATTTGCAGGTTTTTATTAAGTTATTGGACACATTATCGTATCCACATGAATTGGAAGATTTTAACCTATTTATTAAAGAGATTACATCAGATGCCAGTATTGGTGTTAAAAAAAGAGATATTTCAAAATGAGGTACACTAGTATTTAGAAAATGAGGGTCGTAGGTACAGTTATTGGTTAATATGGATGGAAATGGAAACAAGACATTGACAAAGGTGAATATGTTGTTGTCGTTTTTTAGATTTAAAGAGGGCATTTGAAACTATAGATCGCTCCTTATTATTAAAAACGCTTGAGAGTTATGGTATTCAAGGCACAGTTCTGTCTTGGTTAGAAGATTATTTATCAGATAGGAAGCAAATGACTAAAATTGATGATAAATTATCTGAAGCCAAAATTAATGATTACGGTACCTATACCTCAGGGGAGTGTGCTTGGACCCCTGCTATTTTTAATTTACATCAATGATATAATAGCACATCACGAATGTGACTTTATACATCTTTTTGCAGATGACACTCTCTTGTCGGTATCCAGTAAGTTTTGCAATAAACAAAATGAAAAAATCTCTTGACCAAATTCAGAAATACTTAAATACAAATAAACTGAAACTAAATGTAGCAAAAACTAAGGCCATGATATTAACAACTTCTAATAAATATAATACCATTAATTTTCAAAATATTAAAATTAGCATAGATACTAATACAATTGAATTTGTAACTGAGTTCAAGTACCTTGGTTTTATGTTGGATAATTGCCTTTCATTTAACGCCCATTTTAATTATGTATACAAAAAAATAACTAAGAAAATGTACTTCTTTTCTAGAGTATCCTGTAATTTATCTCCATATTCTGCAATAACTATTTACAATACAATCATATTACCTCACTTTGATTACTGTGCTACTTTAATGTATTCCTTTAATGAAACTAAAATAGCAGCTCTTCAAAAACTGCAAAAACGTTGCATGAGAATCATTTTAAAATGTAATAGATACACTAATATCTCGCTTATGCTCAATACATTACAGTGGATGTCAGTTCGTGATAGACTGTTTTAGGTGTCTATGATTTGTATCTTTAAAGTATTGAATAATTTAACTCCAAATTATTTACAAGAATTTATTACTTTTATTTTCCAAATACATAACTATTCAACAAGGAATAGTAATAACTTACATATATCTAGACAAAATTTTGCTAATACGTCAAAGATGTTGTTTTATAAAGGTTTAGTTAGATGATTATAATAAACTCCCTGTCTCTGTAAAAAATTCAGTAACTCTTCAAGAATCTAAATCTAAAATTAATGAGCACATTAGAACAAGATGATTTATTAAATTAATAGTAGTAAGTTATATTTAAGAGATATAGTTTGTATTTTTATAGTCTTATGCATTATGTAAATGTTATATTAACAATGTTATATTCACAAAAAAAAAATACTGTTCATCGTATGTATTATATAAGTATTAGGACTTAAGCCTACTACTTCAATTTAATAAACATTAAAAATAAAAAAATAAAAAAAATTAAAAAATATATTACAGATGCGAAATGTCGATTAAAATTATTAGCCACTGCAACATCAGACATTTTTTTGCCATTTTCCGTTATAGATATAACATTAGATGTATTGTTCTTGCCCTTTATTTTATTTATCACGTTCCACATTGCCTTAGATTTATTATTAGATTCTAGAATCTGCCTGTCATTATAGTTTTTTTTTACTGTTACAAGTTCTTTGCAGTATTGTTTCTGCAGGAATATGCTAATTTCTTTATAAGCCGGGTTCATTTTGGCCATGTCACTAAAAACTGTAACTCTGCGCTTCAATTGTCTTATTTCGTCCGTTATCCAAACATCACTTGGCTGCTGTCTAAATAATGGTACTTTTTTTAATGGAAAACATAATTGAAAATAATACATTATGGTATCACAGAAGGATTTACAGGCCATATTTAGACAGTCCTGTGCATAAGTTTCTTGCCAATTTTCCCTCTCTAAATAATTACGGAAATGTGAAATATTTTCCTTGCAGAAATCTCTGCGTTGGATGAATTTATTATGTTTTTGTTTAGCGCAGTCAGTATTAGTACGTATAGATTGAGAGAGGTGATCAGATAAGTATAAATTAGTAACCTGAAGTTTACAACACTAGAATTTATTAAAAAATTGTCAATACATGTACTTGATGAAGAGGTTACTCCAGTAGGAGATTTTCTAGTAATAGTAATATCATAGCATCCTAATAAGTCTGTCAGTGACAGTAGTGTTAAATTAGTACTGCAAGAGATAAAATTTACATTAAAATCACCACCTATAACCACTAGTTTTTCCTTAGTTGTCAAATTCTCTAATAATCCATTAAATAGTTTTAAAAATAAATTAAAATCTCCATTAGGAGGTCTGTATATAACAACAATTAGCAAGTTAAGTGAATCTACTGCCACAGAAGTGCATTCGAGTACACCCTCTACACAAAAATTATCAACTAAATAACCCGAGACATCAGGGACAAATTTATTATTTTTAAAAATGGCTACTCCACCATGACATATATTTTTTCGACAAAAAGAATTGACAAGACTAAAATCACTTAATTGACTTACACTAATTTGAATTTCATTTTGCCAATGTTCAGTTAGTAACAGAAAATCACAGCTATAGTTATTAAACACTTCATCTATATTTAAAATTTTATTTCCAAAACACTGAATGTTTTGATGAAATATAGTTACTAATGTTTTACTACTAGATATAAAACAGTTTTGGGAATTATTATCTATAGCTTCGCTATTTATAAAAAATGGTCGCTAGTCATTTTTAGTTGAGAGCTATTTTCCTGACAGCATAAATGCTGTACCTCACGATTTCTGTTATCCAGAGATTGATTAGCTCGAGCTTGAGCAATGTCATTGATTATTCTATTCACAACTACAAGATTTTGATTTTTATTTACATTTGATATTAAATCAATTATATCATCAACTACCTCACATATTTTATTTTATTTTTATACACTTTAGTAGTTACATCCAGAAGACTTATTCTACCTAATACATAATTTCCTAACATAAATAGAAAATCTTCCAGTTTTTTGTTGAACTTACGAATAAATTTATTTACATTGGGAGATTTGTATGGGGCCGTGGAAATAATAAAGTTAGTATTGGAGCACTTTTTGATTTTTTGCCCTGTATCTTTAAATAATGGATACCTGTTTATGTTGTCAAAATTATTAAAACCAGCTATGCTTTTGATTATTTAGATTATTCCAGATGCAGGACATCACCTTAATGCTGATCAACCAATATTATTTAATGAACTAGTGACCAGTATTTGTAAAATGTCTGATGTATATTTGGATAAGAATAACCCTAAAGAAGAAATAGAAGAAAGGGAACAAACTGGAAACAGTGACATTAAAGAAGAAATTGGAAATGAAGAAATAGAAAATGAAGAAATAGTTAACCAGATAAATATGATCCGCAAACAAAAATTTAATCAAATGCAAGTTACCAATAATAATTTGTGAATTTTTAAATAATACATCTTTTATATTAGTATCTATTATTTCAGTATATTACTATAACATACCTAGTTATATCAGTTATATAATTTTTGCATATTAAATTTTTAGTTCACGTTACAATATATTTCTTTGATTTATTACCCAATTCATAGAATAGAATAGAAGTTTATTCATGCTATCCAAGAGATATGTTTACATACTTCAAAGAACTAAAAAAATACACTTACAATAATTACAATAACTTTAGATACTATTGCATACATATCAGAAAGTAAGAGTACCTCAAAAATACAGAGTAAAATTTAAACCATTTAAGGACACACAAAAAAAAACAAACTCGATAAAAGTTAGTCAGAAGATTAGTTGGACGAGCCAAAATAAACAAAATATTCATCATATGAGTTGAAGGCATTTGTTAAAAGAATATTTCAGTTTGTTTAGGTCGCTCGCGAATAGCACAAGCGTTTTACGCGTGCGTGGTGAATTCGCAGTTATTATAACTTAGATCAACCTACAAATTAAATAAGTGGTATACCTGAGTGTGTTGTAAAGTACATATCTAGATTATCGTTAAATCATGAACCGACCTCCTGACAAGGGGGGAGGAACCCAAGAAATTCATGAAAAAGACTGGCAATTTGACGACTGCATGCACATAGACCTTACGTTGGATCATACAATGGTCCACCATGCAAACAAATCGGTCCTTAATAGAGTTGGTGTGGGTAATGCTTCGACCATATAGGAATAGACCCCATTTGTTTACGTTTTGCGTCTACAATCGTAGAAGAGAACAATAGCGGGTCGGGGGAGACGAGTAGAGTTCGATTCCATGGGTGTGTATCATTCATATATGGGGCCAATATCGGCAAATGCATTTTGTAAATGAATTGTAAAATAAGCAGTTGCTGTTTTCAATTGTACGTCCTCTACTTTCAATCCCAAAGCATTTAACCAATTTCTTTCTTCTCGCGTGAGACTCTTTAGATAACACAACAAACATTTAATAGAAACATTTTACTATCCCTTTTCTACACTCATGATTTATGTTTACTTACCTGTGGAATGGTCGACGACATCCCTTATAATATTTTCTACAAATAACACATTTATTCACCATTATGAACAATAAATACACCTTAACAACTCAAATACAAACAATTTACAGAAACAATAGGATCAAATAGCAATACGGCGACCAAGCATGTCATAATGGGCTCATTTAGGAAATTTTTTTTAATTCATATTCCGAAAGTACACCTTGTAATTAGTAAATGTGCAAAATATTAAATTTTTTTTTCAACTGCTCCCTCAAAATAAATAATGAAAATAGAGCGCTGTGACGTCACAACACTCGCAGCGGTCGGCCGCTAGCTTGTTTCATATAGTTTCATGCCGGCGGCAGTTACTACACACACGGCGGAAGTGGTAATTTCGTTCATCTTTTAAGTGCTTCGTCCTTGGTACAGCGAAATCTAAATACCATATATCCGCATAACTCATAGAACCAGTGGAGTCGGGTGGTGTGACGTCATAGCCGTTTCAAATATGTTACGAATTTGAAATCAAATATTAGGGTTAATATTAACGCTAGCGATCTAATTTTTTCACTATATACTTAGAGGATGAAATACTTACGGAAAATGCTAAAATAAATTAAAAAGCAAATATCACGAAATGAGCCCATTGTCAGAAATGTCAGAAGCATGTACAACCGGGTTGCCAATATGTTCTTAGACATTAACTGAAAATACTTCATAAAAGTATATAGACAGGCAAATATCATGATGATTTTTCATGATATAAACTAAGAATTTTTGCCTTTTTAGTGCTAATTATATAGAGTGAAGTTTTAAAAGACAATAGGTAATTTAATGATAACTAGAAAATTCTTATTCTAACTTTCCCTAAAATTGCCATTAAATGATACAATTTGGCACAAATGCATCGCTTACTACCTCCTCCGTTCCTCACCGTTATTCTTCCATTCATCGAAAATGTGAACAAACGGGGTCTATTCCTATATGGTCGAAGGGGTAATGTACGCACTGAGGAAAATATAACCAACCGCTCTCGGCCGACAGTGGCTGGTAAAGGTAACACAAAAACCCAAGAACAAAGTAAGTTTTTTAATCTTGATAAACCGACACAATATTCCAAATTAGTGTACGTTTTTATTGAAAAAACAAATGAGGAAAACATTGGACGTTTGCATCCTATGTTTGTGGGTAATATTTTGCACAAAAAGCTAAATATTCCGAACATAATTAATATTGAAAAGGTGAGCATAAGCAGAATAAAAGTGGTGTTAAAAAGTATTTCTGATGCTAATATATTGATAAGCAATCCAGCATTAAACGCTGAAAAACTAAGAGCTTATATACCAAACAATCTTTTAACAAGGAGAGGTGTTGTCAGAGGCGTATATACGGTATTTGACGAGGTATTACTGTTACCGAAGTTAAAAGATTTAAGCTGAGAATACAGATAGACGGGGAGCCATCGGAAATTCCTAGGCAAACCGTGTTGTTAACTTTTGAAGGCAATAATTTGCCGCCTCATATAGAAATAAATAGCGTAATATGTCCTGTGGAGCCGTACATACAGAGAGTAATACAATGCTTTAAATGTCATCTTTCCAGAGTAAGGTTATCATACATCATTCGATTCCTTGCGTATGTACAGGGATATCCAACGAAAATGACCACCCCTAATAACTTCTTTATTTTTGATGCTATAAAAAATTTTTTTCTATAAAATTTGTAGGGTTTATTGAAAGCATTTTAGAATATGTATTCAGAAAAATAAATGAAAGTCGTTTAGAGGAGATATGGTTTTAACTTGCAATTTTTCAAATGAAGCACCCCATTTTTTTTGCATTTTTGAAATCAATGTACTTTTCTCATTTCGAATAAGGTATCGGCTTTGTATCGAACATGTAGGGCGTCATTTTGAACAGTTTATGTAGGATAGTTTTAATTACTTTTATTTATAATTGTAATTAATATCTAAATTAGCCAAGACTAATGCATTCTAAAAATAAAAATTTGTTCTGTTATTTTATTTCCTTGTTGTTTTCGGGCCACAAAAATTGCAATAATTAGAAAACCCTAAAAGATAATATGATATATATTCGAAATGAGAAAAATACCTTGATTTCAAAAATGCAAAAAAAATGGGGTGCTCCATTTGAAAAATGCAAGTTAAAACCATATCTCCTCTAAATCACTATTTTTCTGAATACATATTCTAAATGCTTTCAATAAACCCTACAACTTTTATAGAAAATTTTTTTTTATAGCATTGAAAATAAAGAAGTTATTAGGGGTGGTCATTTTCGTTGGATATCCCCTGTACATAGAAAAAAAAATTGTATACTTCCAAGCAAGGTTTTAAGCTTACATAAACTATACAATTTTTTATTTATGATGTACTACACCAATGTTTAGAAGTACGCTGTTTATGATTGGCATTCAAAATTTTTTTTGAACTTTTATTAAAACATTTTTCTAAATTTTTTTTATTACAGGAACACAAGTGTTATTTTAAAAAAAACTTATGTTTAAAGTGAATTGTGACGTTAAAGAAAAGTTAAAAGCGTGACTTATAGTAGTAAACATTCAGTTAGTGAAATTCCTGGAACATGCCTTTAACTGGGTGTGACACTCTTAGCGCTTTTGCGGGAAAGGGAAAATTAAAGGCTTTTAAAATTTTGGAACAATCAAATGATTTTCTGCAATATTTTATTTCTTTAGGTTCCACTTCGGAGGACAGGTGGCCGTAGATACAAAAAATGGTGTTGGGGCATTTGTATGTCGTCTGTATCTTTCCAAACAGCAGTTACCAAGTGTCAACGAGCTTAGATATTCTTTATTTACAGCCAAAAAAGGTTTGATAGACTCTTGTAATTTGCCACCATGTCAGATTGCCTTATACAGGGATCGGCAGAATAGATTTTACAATCTATTCTAGGTGCACTAGATTAGCTAACCTGTATAGTAACGAGCTTGACTTTTTTGATTCGCCGAAAGCTTTCATAAGAAAGTTAAAACAGTTAATGTCCTCTGTAACTTAATGTGTCATAGTTTCCTTTACTGTAAATTTATTTATGTTTGTATTAAGTCGGTTTTGAATTTAATTTTTTCTTGGTAATGAAATTATGTATTATATATGCAGTGTGTTCACTTTTGAACCGGAGCGGTTTGTGAGTGAATAGGAGATAGTAGTAAAGCGAGAGCACTACACATGCGTGACTGCATGTCGATTTCAGAATGTTAGCGCTCTCGCTTTATTGTCTCCTATTCGCTCACAAAGTGCTTTGGTTGGAAAGTGGATATACTGTATACCATCATTTATGTAATTTATAATTTATTTACGAAATGCTTATGGTAAACTTTACTGTCTTTCTTGTTAAATTGTGTGTATTTAATGGGCAAGTCCCGTAAATAAAGTTAAATAAATAAATTTAAAATTGCTCTAAATTCAATATACATTTTTTAAACTTAAGAAGATCCTATCCATTAAATAGGGCATGCTTTGGAGTTTCTTTGACAGTTGTCAAAATAAATGCTTGCCGTATAGACCAATGAATTTTTTGTATGTATCAAAAATAATAGTACTATTCAAGTGCAACGTGATTTTACAAGAACTTTTGCCGTGGGAAATGTTTCATCTCGTCTTACAATAATTATGTGTTGGATGATGTTGGATCAGAAAATGGTGAACTGGAAGATTCGTTGTCAACGCTAAACATTCATGTCGTCAGCGATCAGTAAACACAAAAAAATCAAAAGATTTAAGTTTAACTACCTCAAGTGAACTCCCTTTACGTCTAATCTCACGTCGTGGTGACATAAATTGGCTTGCCAGATCACCCGATTTGACTGCACTCGATTATTTGTTGTGCGATTTTTTCAAAAGTCGGGTATTTCGACCAAGGGCACGAAATAACGACTAATTAAAAGAGCGATTCGTGACGAAATTCATGGAATTCCTGGCGCGGTGTTAAGAGCTGTAATGAGTAATTTCGTTCGTCGGTCGGTTAGAAGAGTGTATGGAGAGGAAGGGGTTAAGTAGCCCACACAGATTTTCTTAAAAATAATTTCCATTCTTTTTCTTCGTAAAATTCCGAGTAAAATTCTTTGTTACATGTTGATACCTCCATACATAAAATATTTATTTCCAGTTGGAATTATAAAGTGAATTGTGCCTATCCAATATTTTGACAAGGGTCAAGAAATTCCAAAACATGCTTTATTTAATGGATAGATACGTCTTACGTTTAAAAAATGTTTATTGATTGTTAGAGCAACTTTAAATTTTAAAGTCTATTCTGCCGATTCCTGTATAAACACAATATTCAATGCAAATTACCAATCTTTTATATGGAAAATGTCTTTAAAGAATCAGTCGGATCTTCCAAAGCCAGAAAACCATGGCCCCTGATTCAGTTTTGGAGTTTATGTCCTGGTGCATGCTTAAAAGCTTGTATACCGACGTCTTTCTTATTCATGCATAAAATTCAATTTACCATGCACTGATATGTGTCGGCTTAAGAACTGCACAAACACCCCATCTCAGGAAGAAGAGAACTACGACCTGTTTGAGGAAGATAGTTCGGATGAGGATTAGTTTTGTTTATAATAATAATAACAATAATAATAATAAATTGCCTTTATTTATTATTGAATACAATAACAAAAGGGCGAAGTTCAGTTGAGTGTAAGACACCCTCTGCTCTACCACTTATAAATTGTTAATTTTTTTGTTTTTTTTTATATATTAAATAAGTTTTAAATTTGACAACTTTTGCTTGCACGTACCATAATACTAACTTTAGTATATAGGAGGTGGGGATAAAAAGTTATCAAAAAATGTTCTAATAAAAAATATGTTTTGTTTTGGTTTTGTTTTCTTTATTTTATTGTAAATCATCTTACAAGCATTAAAATTGCAGAAAGCGACAAAAAAAATTATATGGCGGCCTAACGGTAAAATGTTTAGCAACTTTTATTTATTCATTGTAAAGGAAATTTGACGCTCTACAAATTTGGTAACCTCAGTTTTTTCTGCCAGAATGTCCCAAATTGAAATAAACGCTAAAAACGTAAAAAACACCAAAATGGCAGCCTTAAGCTGCCAAATCCAGAAGGCTATCATACACCATTCGATTCCTGGTCCAAAATGGAATCGAATGACGTATGATAACCTTACTCTGGAAAGATGAGCCTGGTCTGCACCTTGGCTCAACGTCTATTTGTATTAATTGTAGCAAAGAAAAACTGAATGACCAACATTCTTGTAGGGATCCAGAAGACTCATATTGTGTTTTCTGTAAAAATGGTAATCACAAGTCTGTATCCAAGTTTTGTCCTAATTTCGAAAAGCAAAAGAAAATTAAAAGTTATATGGCTTCATCCAACATTACATTCCTAGAAGCTAAAAAAACAGTAGAGTTACCTTACTCTAATGTAGTGACCTATAATAGATATGAATTATTAAATGCCATAGATGAAACACAGTTCCCTCCCCTAGATAATAACAGAGAAAAGAAGAATCTTCCATTATTTCGTCAATCCTCTCAACCCTCCACATCTAGGGCTCGCACAAATGCATTTATTCCATTAACCCAGCAAAATAAAAAAAGAAAAGTCTAGTCACCTATACCTGCAGCTGTAAACGTTTCCCCTATGTTCCCTTTCACACAAGGACCATCAAACCCTTCTCTCCAAACCCATATAAACCTGGTAGCTTTGCAGATATTAAAAATAAAATTATTAAGGCTTTTTCGGGACTAATATTAAATTTGGTTAGTAACATAAGCAGTGTAGAAGAACTTAAAACTTAAATGAGTATGTCCTAAGGGCAAAAGTAACATCGACTCTAGAATATATTAATAGTAGTAACATTCAAATCTAAAAATAAACAAGTTAAAATTATGCAGTGGAACGCCCGTTATTAACAACATTGAACGGTCATGCGTATCAATTTATAGACCACCTAATATAATCACTAAAAATAATGATTGGTATAATATTTTTGAGCAAGTGTCGTCACCTCTTATCATAGGGGTTGACTTTAACGCACACAACAGTTTATGGGGTTCATCTAGAAATGACCGAATTGGTTTACAAATAATAAATGCTGAGAATGACTTTAACTTACTATGTCTGAAAAATGGTCAATCTTCACGCGGTTTACAAAAGTCTGTAGTGGATATTACATTTTACTACAACCAATCTCCTAATCTAGGCAATTTTTTAAGTTGCAAACGAATTAGTGCCCGCACTAAAAAATTCTTAAAAAATAAAGCTAAGCAGAGTTGGATAATCTGGGTGTCGAATTTAAATAAAAATACTCCTTCATCCTCCTTGTGGAAGCAAGCAAGAAAAATGCAAAGAATTTCAGAAAACCCTAGGAAGGCAATAAACAATGATTGGGTAGAAGAATTCCTCAATAAAGTGTCTCCTCCGTATGTTGAAAACGCCCCCAAGTCACTCCACTGGTAAGCTGATCTCAACCACTTTTTATCCCACCCATTTAATTTATCTGAATTAGAATTTGCTCTGAAAAACAACCTGGATACCTCCACAGGACACAATGACATTAAATACTCGATGCTTGTTCATTTACCTGATATTGCCAAACAATTTTTGTTAGATATATTTAACGAAATGCTAATCACTGGTGAAAATATAGACTTATTTAAGAGAGCCATTGTTGTTCCTATTTTGAAATCAGGCAAGGCTCCTAATCAAGCTGATTCTTATCAACTGATCACTCTTCTTTCGTGCGTTCTCAAAACTTTGGAGCGCATGATAAAGGGGAGATTGGAGTGGTGGTTACAAGATCAAAAACTGCTTCCACATAACCAATATGGTTTTAAAAAAGGATACGGAACTATTGATGCTTTGGCTTCTCTGGTGGTGGATATTCAAAATAATTTTACGCATACGACTCCATTGACCTGAATATTTTAGAAGAATAACTAATAAATAATTTTAAATCCCCAATTAATTTAGCAAAGCTCATAGTTAATCTTTTTACCAATAGATCTGTTTATATCCGAGAAGTTAATAATTAACTATTTGGACCCCGGCTTAACACGTTCGTGGACAGTTGAGGAACCTGGGTGCCTTGTAGAAACACACATGTATAAATTTTGACTGGGATAAGGTACAAACATTTTACAAATAGCTTTATGTTAGTTGTGCCATTTTTAGTATTTATCAAAAATAAAACTAGATTACGTCATATGCCGCCCTGTCCCTTAAAAAAAATATTTTTTATTCGTAATTACATGTGGTGTATTTATTATGTATAAGGACAGGAGGGCGTATACCGTCGGTTTTTTTTTCAGTACAGGTATATTACCCTAAGATACAGAGGTAACATTATTTTAACAAATGAGTAAATTATAAATACATATTATGTTCCTTTTAACTTTTCTCCATATCACTAAAATGTCACTTATGTTTTTGCAATTATTTATTATAATTAGTTGTTTTCCTATACACCTAATCCAATTCAAAACAGCAAAACAACCAATTTACAACGAAAATATATAAATTTATTTATATAATTTTAAAACATAACCTAACGTTTTTCGAATATTTTCGATAGCTAAAAATTGATCGATATTTTATTATGTATTTGCTAAAAACATTTTTGTATGAGAGCATATACAAAGTACTTACCATCAAATACAAGCAACTAAGAGCAGATAAAAAGAGATGTAACCATTACAAATAAAATAAGTGTGAGAGAGATAACGATGCTGTAAACTGCTAGAATCAACACAAATGAACATACCTAGTCTATAACTTTGCAGGGACGGTTTACAAAATTTTATGTTTTTTCTTGGGACAGTAACGTTCAAAGTATAGGAGTTTCAATGCATAAGTCGACGGCATATGCCGATGTGTGTTTTCTAGGAGCTTTATTATGGACGGCATACGACGTACTGTCCCAAGACATAGGACGGCATATGCCGTACCATCCGCGAACGTGTTAACAGCACAGGTATGTATTCCACAGGGATCAGTTTTGAACCCAATCCTATTTAATCTGTATACTGCTGATATACTTAACATTAATGATGCCCAGTTTAGTATAGTGCAATATGCTGATGATTTCTATTTCTGTGTATATACAGAGCACAAAAAATACAACATAGCCATAGACCTCCTAACTTCATCTATAACTAATTTGGGAAAATGGTTTTGAGCTTTTGCAGCAAATAAGTCTACAGTGGTTGTTTTTTCTTGACATAACTGTCCTAATATAACAATATTAATCTTGGGAATTATTTGTTTCCTTTTCAAACACAGGTTAAATATTTGGCAGTGATCTTAGATAAAAAACTTAAATGGAACCTCAATATTTTCAATATAACAAACCGATGCAACAAAAGTATAAATTTTCTAAAAATGTCTACTAAAACGTGGTGGGGTGCGGATGTACAAACTGCCCTTCTTTTTTACAAAGCATACATAAGATCGCTTTTGGACTATGGATGTACTCTTTATGGATCTGCCTGTAATACCTCTCTAAAGCGTTTGGACACCTTAAAAAATACGGCACTACGGATATGTTTGGGAGCCATGAGATCCACACCAGTTGATGCCCTATATGCCGAAGCACTGGTCCCTCCCCTGTCGCTTAGGCGACAGTATCTTTCTGAAAAATTTATCCATAAAATTTACATTAACAATCAACCGCTTTTACATAATATTTCTATTCTTAATTCATCCGATTTGGTAAATTCATTTGTAAGAAATAGTATGGCATCTTGAGTTGACTTGCCCTCCTGAAAACCAAATTGTTTCGAAGAAATTAAGTTTTTTTTTAGTATAATCAATAATTCTATTTTTTATTACTTTTTGATATATTTTGGTTAAATCAGTTATTAAAGATATTGGCCTATAATTTGATGTTTGCATTTTATCACCTTTTTTATATACGGGATTTGTTGAAAATACTCATCGGGAAAATTTATATCCCGGACTTCAGACTCTTCACTTCTTAATAGCTTAGAACTTTTGGATTCTAATCACCTCGTCATGCAATACGTCATACCCTCTCAAAATGTTATAAATGTTTTCGAATTAAACCTGGTTAACTTACCTTCATCTCGCACTAGCCAAATAAAACCATTCCAATGTGTAGGAGTTTATTACAGTGGGGCATATAATATTACTCTCGGTAAAAATCGAGGCATAAAATCACAAAATAGTTCAGTCAATAAAGAAGGTGTAGAGTGTGTGAGCAGGGACTTGAGCGATTCCTTCAGAAACTAGTTCAGGGAGCTTAGGGAGTGAACATACTAAAAGTCAAGACGTCTAGGAGGTGAGCCGGAGGAGGGGGGCACAAAGAAGGTCCCACTTTTGGGTTATTCGTTTATATCTCGAAAACGGTGCGTCGTAGGGAAAAATTTTATCGTATACCAAATGAAAGCTCATGCAATTCTCTACAACTTTCATTCTAAATACTTTTTTCGAATTCGCAACCGTTTTCGAGCTACACGCTCCGGAAAAGTGAATATTTTCGAAAAACAGATTTTTACCTCACATTTTTCATCAGGCATTCCTTCATTCCTTCATATCGTCTAAACTATTCATCTGAGAAAGAAATTCCCTTAGAGGAAGTTGTAGAGAATTGAATTCCCTTTAAGAATATATATACATATCCAATCTCCACCCGGTCAACAGTTACATCAATTTTAAGATTTTTCATAAAATTTTGTCATTTTCAGAAATAGTATATTGTTTCATTAGGAGTAAAAGTGATACTTTTGTGACAATTTTGTAGGTTTGTCACAAGAACAGAGGCGACGATACAGACTGAGGAGGTTGGCTGACATCAATTTGACATAGAACACATCGATACCTGTGAAACAAGAAGATTTCTTATATAATCCTACCAACAAAAGTCAGTTCGTCTCCTTACAAAAGATAAAGCTTCAGTAGTTCTGTGGCTGTCGTTAGTGAGGATGTGGGCTTCGCAGTCCTTTCGATAGCTTCCCCAAGACATCCTGCTGCTGAAACCCGGCCGAGGAAAAACCAAAACAATGGCTATCCACCCAAGAGATGCAGCAGCATGGATTTGAACACATCCTGTTCTTTTATTAATTTACCGGCAGTGACACAACATCTGAAACTTTAAGGAGAAGCAAGGTGGGCTTCTCAAAATTGTACTTAAAGTCAGAAATAATCAAGGAAGCGGCAGTGATCTTTTACAACCCCTCCCCACTCACGGCGAGGTTGAAGAGGCTGGGAAAATTTGCTTCCTCAAATGGTATGGGACACCAGCAAGACAGACCTCCCTCAACCAGGTACCGCTTCCAGTCGTTCATGAGGTCAGTGGCAAATATTACGCCTGACATCAGCTCCCTCCCACTAACTGAGGGCGCAGCTAAACAGAATTCCCGGCACATCTACTACCAAGTGCAGCAGTGGCTCGAGAATGAGCTGCCTCCTCAAGGAGGTGGAAACATGTAGGAGGGACCCTGGTGCCAATTACAACAGAAGATCCACCAGAACCGGAGGTCCTACTGAAAACGATATTTTGCCGCTGCACAAAGGATTGTGGTAGTGGCAAATGTGGATGCCGGAAAGCAATGCTGAACTGTTCTGCGGCGTACCTCCACTGCCAAGGGAAATTCCTTAACGGCGTGCCTGTTTACGATGAGGACGACAATGAAAGACGACGTAGAGCCCCTTCAGCAAGAACCACCCACCACTGAGGATGAAGATGCCATGGACGAGGAACCCTTGCTTGGACCCTCACGGCCAAAGAGGATGAAAACGCGATTCCAAAGAAAGTTGAGAGTTTAACATTGAGAAGTTATTGACAGAGAAGAATAGAATGATTGAAACCTTCTTTGGCTCACCTCCTAGACGTCAGGACTTTTAGTATGTTCACTCCCTAAGCACCCTGAACAAGTTTCTGAAGGAATCGTTAAGGTCTCTGCTCACGCACTCTACACCCCCTTTTGGGCCATTCGTTGACCGGACTAAAAGGCATACGTCTGTCTATTTGTCTTGATAACGTAAGTATTTTCGTTTATTAAACTTTACCACTTAACGAGTAATATCTTACATATTTGCTTCATGCATTTACTATTTTTGATCTAATTTGAATGAAATACTATTTTTGATCTAATTTTTTAATTGAAATATGGAATAAACATAATAGTATACGAATAGAAATATTATTCTAAAAAATGTTAATCTTAAATAAAATTGTGAATACTTGTTTGAAGCAGAGTTTATTTCCTATTTGCATGAACAAAAAAATAAATTATAAAACCATATTCCTTATTTCAAATTTGTGGGTAACAAACTTTTTCTCTAATATTTCGATATTATTATTATTTTAAAAATTTCAATGACATACATTTTCATTCCTTTAAAGTTCATTTAAATAGGTACACACTTTATTGACCATTTTCTTAAAAATACATATTTTAAAATGTTAAAAAATAAAAATATGAAATAATAAAATAGTCGCTTTAGTAGTGATATTGGCCTGAGCTTCCAGTATGACCATCTTTAGTGCTTGCAGTCGCTACAGCCAGTCCTGCAGCAGCAGCATTCGACTGGGCTATTTGAGCAGATTCAGCTGCTCTGTAGGCTGATGCTTCTGTTTGTTGTAGATCACTAAGTGCATTTTGAAGTTGTCCAAGAATATTAGCTATACGTTGTTTAGCTTCGGCAACCATGGATTGTTGAGCAGCTGCAGCATTAGCAGATTCGGTAGCTGCTTGTTCAGCACTCTGAGCCCCGCCTTGGGCTGTAGCCAAAACTGCATTCAAAATGTTAAGTTGACTTTGGGCTTGTTGAGATACTGTCTGAGCAGCTTGCGCGACTGTCTCGAGTTGTTGGTATTGTGAAATTTCACCTTGCAGTTGTTGTTGAGCTTCTATGGCCTGTTTCTTAAGATTTTGGACGATTGCTTGTTTCCCAACATGTGCAGCTTGAGCAGTTTGTGCAGCCTAATATAAATAAAAAAAATATACTAGTATAATAAAAGGCAAGATTATACAGGGTGATTCATGGTGTATGGCGTATTAGTATCTAAAGAACGGGTAAACATATCCTTTTGAAAATCAGCGTAAAATATTATCCAGCCAATTGTAGGTAAAACTCACGATATATAAATTTAAAGATAAGATATTGCGCATGGTGGGCGGAGCGATTACGTCAGCAATTGAGTAAGTTCAAACGTCATGCGCCATATTTGATTTTGAAAAAGTGTCAAAGTGTAAAATCTAAATTATTACCACTAATAAATATGCGTTGTGCGGTATATTCGTGTAATTCTGACAATCAGTCAAAGAATAATCTTTCCGAGGTAAAGTTTTTTCATTTCCCTAAGAATGAACTATTGTGTAAAAAGTGGGTCCACGCCACGAAGCGAAAACACAAATTAAACGTACAAACGGCCTGTGTGTGTTCAAAACACTTCGTGGAAACTGACTATAAAGTAAATCTACAACATAAATTGTTAAACTGCGTACCAAGAAATCTAAATTGTGTTTTGTTAGTCATTAATATTATGTATACGCTCAAATTTGTTTGACCGTGATGGATGCATTCATTACCTAAAAGATTTTACACAATGTGTTTTAATATCGGAATATATTAAGTTAAATATTCTTACACTGCCATGTGTATTTATCTTGCAGTCAGTATTATATGTTTAAGAGAATGAGCAAAATTTCACTACACACAATCAACTTCACAATCATCAAATACGAAATCGAGATAAAATAAATATAAATTTTTTAAGGTTAATATAAACGCGTAATGGTGTAAATTATTATGGTATATTGTTTTATACCTAATGCCCTGCCAACGCATGTGAAGCAACTTAACTTGAACAAGTTCAAAAACATTGTGAAGAGTGTTTTGCTTAGAAATGCATTTTACTAATTTGAGGAGTTCTTGTATACTGATTTTAATAATTGGTAATTGTTAAGGTTGTATTTAATAGGTATATTTGTTTATATCATTGGTAGTTGTATGTTAATATTTTAGTATCTGTCTTCTCAATTTTAATATTATTTATTTATTGTTTTAACAATCTATGTTTACATAATGTATTTTTCTAGACATTCTGCTCGTAGATGCATCATATTTTATCTAGTCATATTTCTTACACAAATTAGTGTTACTTGTATTCATATTTTCCTTGTTCCGTTTCTGACTTGTGTAAATACTCCGTCTATAATGCACCAATAAATGAATTATTATTATTATTATTAGTATTATTATTATTATTATTATTAATTTTTGAAGTAACGAATTTCTTTGGGTTTGCGGTTAAATAACTTAGCAGGGAAGAATCTTAGCTGAATGTTATCGCAAACAAAAAATGATGGCAATAAACTATATAAGGAAAATGCTACTACTTTTATTGTTTTGATAAAGGCAATAGCTTAGGAGGTAGAAGTGTTTGAAGTTAACTCTTAATGTTTTTATTTTTTTAAATTGAGGCATTTAAGATGAATATAGAAAAATTTACAAGCTTTGTACTATTTTGATCTACCTGACCTTAAAGAGCATTAAAAGACATTCTAAACGCTTTTTTTAGATGATTTTTGGCGTTAATTGCAAAGGAGATATGACCGAAATAAGCAGGAGCGCGCCTCGTTTTAGCAAATTACGATATTGCTCGTTTAGCGGCAAAATAATCTCAGAATTTCGTTAATTATTGATTTTTTTTACTAAAGGGGTGGTTTTTACCCTCTTAGGGGTAAAAGCTCATCTATTCCTTTTTAATATTTGAAGTTAAGACCCTAAAGTTTCAGAATCCGCAAAAAAAAGAAATTTACAATCAGCTATAGAATTAGCTTTTGGCATCAAGTCAAGTGACTGTATTAACTACGATCACTCAATTGCTGACGTCATGCGCAAAGCGAACGAGTTTTGTATACGGGAATATCAGGCCCTGGGTAAAACTGGCAACATATTCGTTATTTTAAATGGAACACCCTGTATATTATTCTATTTTTAGAATCTGCACAATTCTGAGTAACTTTTGTTAATCCTATTCCTATATTCATTAAACTTATTCCTATCTTAAGCCTTTTCAGAGACATTAATTAATTTCCAGATTTATTGAGCAAAATCTGACTTCTAATAAATCGTGTTATCTATCATCCAAAAAACAATCATAAGCTGACCTGCACATTACCATTAGGCAAGGCCTGAGGACTTTTCATGCTGTAGCCAAATCTTAGTTTTATTATACAGGGTAGATTGAAAGTAACTTTCTTTATAAATGACTTATAAAAGTGGTCAATATCAATTTTTTTAAATGGAACACAATATTATTACCTACCACTGCGCTGGCTCTTAGTTTATTTTTAAATTACTCAAATTGAACACGATAAACGCTGTTGAAATTTGTGAATTTTCTTATTTGGTGGTACAATATTTAAAAAATAAGAAGTGCCAAAAGAGAAAGTGGTGAAGTATTCCATAAAATTGTCTGTTTTTTCACTTCACTAATCAAAAGCTCGGAATCATCCATTTCTACACTTTCTGCTAGTAAATTATTATTAATAAAATATACATTACAACCATGAAAATAATCAATAAATGCACTCGTGTGGTTACATGTATTTGTACAAAATAGAACGCTGCAACGCGTGTAGACAAGTTTCAACGTGCGTCTAGACGGCCATCAGGCAGTACGTTGAAATGCATGATACATGGTTGAAACCTCAGATCAACAAAGAAACATAGATACATTATTCTGGGAATCTGTGTGTAATATACATAACCTTGTTTATATTTTGATCGGAAAAACGATTTCATTGGTTCCCTTCCACAGGCGGTTGTCATTACGACAGATGCTGTTGACAGTAGTTGTCGTTTTCTTGTGCCGCCATATTTGTTTATTGTTTCAATCGCTATTTTTTATAGTTATAAATAATATTTGTGTTGGTTTTGTAGTTTTATATTGTTCAAAAATGACTAATACTTGTTTAGTTTGTTCAAACTCCTACAAAAGGGATGAATCTCGTTCGTTTCATATGTAAGTATGTTTTTATACATAGACGTAGATTAGGGTTTTTGATTTAAGAATAAAGATAATTTTGTTCTTTGTACTTTTCCTTTATAGGCCAGTAGTGTAAAACCAAAAAATTAGACGAATCGGAAATAATTGCTACAAAAGGTTTTATTGTTTAAATGGCTTTATTTGTTGCCAAATATGACTATCCTAGGTTTTCCCCCTCGGCGGAGTTGTGTTAAAGTGGTGGGGGGTAAAAATGTTCCCCCTTAAATGGGTATTTTTTCGATTTTATGGTTATATCTCGTAAAGGACTCACAATATCGAAAACATTGTCCTATTAAAAGTTGTAGGGCATTAAATTCTGCATTGAATGATATTAGGCGCATATTTTTTGGACCACCCGTTCCCATACTAGTGTTCATCAAAGATGGACAAATTTTGCATATTTATGAAAAATGTTTTATTTGCCCTATATGTACTAGTCTTGTACTTGATACAACTGATATAAAGATGGAGGCAGGATAAAGAAACACAATTCTTAAAATCAATTAGTAATGATTATATTTCATAATAATAAAAATTGTAGTTAAAGATATGAAAATGAAAAGGGGAAAAAATAGGGAGTTACACAGATTTCACAGACGTCGACGTTTGATTCTCGTTGGGCATCAAGACCATCAAATCTGCTGAGCGCCTCTGCCGAAGCAAAAGACACACTACTCCTGAGGTCATTTTTACCGAGTTAATGGTGGTGACCATGACTCAGGAGCAATTCCTTTCCAACGACAGAAATAAAGCACGGCTTATTAGCTTGCTTACTGAGAGGCTTGAAGGTGAAGCCTTCCCAGTAAAGCAAGCTAATGAAGATCCAGACCACCTGATTGTTGCCACGGCCCTTGAAGTATCACATGAGCATAAGAAGGTTGTGGTAGTTGGTGAGGATACGGACCTCCTCATTATGCTCAATGCTCTAGTCACACTATCAGCAAATATATGTTTTTAAAAACCTGGAAGAAGAACGACTCCATCAAAAGTATTTGGTCCTAACAGCTTCAAACTGGCAGACAACATCAGAAGGCCACTCATATTTCTCCACGCCATAAGTGAATGTGACACAACTTCAGCACTCTTCAGGCAGGGTAAGAAGAAGGTGGTCAAGCTGTTGGTCAAAAATAAATGTCTTCTCGAAGAAATCAAACCTTTCTTCGAGCATGACACTCAAGCTGAAAGCTATTGCCGAAGTTGGCCTACGATTTTTAACAACCCTCTATGGAGGTAGGGCAGGGAGATACTTTAGATAAATTGCGATTCGACCTGTTTTCCAAAGCCCTAGTGAAATCCAAATTCAACCTGGCATCCCCCTACCACCAACATCCGAAGCAGCCCGCCAACATTGCTTGAGAACTTACTTAAAAAGTGCAAATGCGGTTAGGACACCAGATGGATCCGCTCCTCTGGGGATGGCAGGCTTCAAAGTTTGGTCTTGACCCCGTTCCTACCTCTAAGAAACCAGCTCCACAGTCTCTTCTCTCCACAATTTTCTGCAAATGCAACAAGGGGTATCGGAAGGTTGGGATTAATTGCTCGTTGATTTGTGCCAACTGCAAGGGGAACTTCTGCACTAACTCCCTCCAACCAGATGCAATTGACGAACCAGATGTTGACGAAGACCTGGACTGCATATATGGGGCAACGAAAATTACAGACTTTCAGGAGCCGAGTGATGGGGCGACGGACTCCGTATCGGAAATTACAGAGGAGCCGAGTGGCCCAACGAGAAGCAAACGTCGACGTCTGTGAAATCTGTGTAACTCCCTATTTTTTCCCCTTTTCATTTTCATACCTTTAACTACAATTTTTGTTATTATCAAATATAATCATTACTAATTGATTTTACGAATTGTGTTTCTTTATCCTGCCTCCATCTTTATATCAGTTAAGTACAAGACTAGTACATATAGTGCAAATAAAACATTTTTCATAAATATGCAAAATTTGTCCAACTTTGATGAGCACTAGTATGGGAACATGTGGTACAAAAAAATATGCGCCTAGTATCATTCAATGCAGAATTTAATGCCCTACAACTTTTAATAGAACAATGTTTTCGATATTGTGAGTCCTTTACGAGATATACCCATAAAACCGAAAAAATACCCATTTTGGGGTACATTTTTACCCCCCGCCACTTTAACACAACTCCGCCGAGAGGGAAAACCTAGGATAGTCATATTGGGCAACAAATAAAGCCATTAAAACAATAAAACCTTTTGTAGCAATTATTTTCGATTTGGATTTTGTTCTTGTACTGGCCTATTTATTACGTTATCAAGTAAAAAACTTAAGATCTTAAGAAGGCAATTATACAGATTTTAATATAATATTATGCTATCATCCCGTAGGTTATGTATGTTAAAATCATTTCAAGCTTGAAGATATTTACATGGCCCCAACTGGAAAATGATTTCTAAAAAATTGTGCTCTTCCGAGTATTTTTACCGAAACACCCGTTTCAGCTGCTTTATCCTATCAAGGGTAAGTCATAATTTTCAATGTTCTAATATTAACAATTAACGGGACTTTTAGTTTCATCAAATTTTCTCCGTTTTCTTGTATATGGAAGCTACTCATTTGTTCCCTTTTTTTTCAGAGCAAGCACATCTAGTGCATCTTTTCAACAGCTCACAGCTTATATGGATAAAGGGTAAGTTATATTATTATATCGATGGGGTTTTGGCAACAAGTGATCAATTTTACAGGAAATGACTTTTGAATTAAAGATTTTGATTAATTGATTGAAATGTGTTAGTGCAGCTATTTTTTATTATCATGAATTTATATTAATTATTAAGCAAGCAAAACTTAAGATACACCGTGATACACATACAACAACTCATGTCATTTTACTGAAGAAAATGTGGTTAAAAACTTATCATAAGCAACATATTTTTTTGGCGCTGACAATATTATGCTGGGCTGGCCAACAATATTGGTTTACGATGTTTTGGTGGTACAAGTTCGCAATATATTGGCTTTTGCGATAAGTAATTTAAATATTAGAAATAACTCCGAATGTGAAACAAAATTGGCCATATGCACCTAATTTTGGCTGCCGCATCTAGTGTTGCCAACTGCAAACAAATATATTTGGTAACAATGGAAATATTAAATTACACACCTTCCCGCAGCCACCGTAGTATCCTCTGAAACCCAGTGTGATCTCCTTCAATAAAGAAGAAGGCCCGCCGAAGATACATTTTTTTCTTGTTATACAGGGTGATTCGTGAGGAGAGGGTCGTACTTTACCAACAGATAGGGAACATTGAGATGATCTTAAATCCCCATATAGTAATGGCTATAGCGGCTTCGTTTCCGAAATACAGGGTGTTTTATATTTTTTGGAAGAATTTTCTTTTCTCCATATATCTGTAATGCGTAAACGGAATTCAATGAAATTTTGTATTTTTGTTACAGTAGTCATTCACCATCAAATGCGTGGGATATTAATAAAATATCAGGGCCGGACCCAGAATAAAATTATTTTTAAATTATTACTAGAAAATAACACTCTGTATACTGTTTATGAAATTCTTGATATTGAAATATTAATTTACATCTAGAAAGATACAAGATCCCATAAAAAAATACTTTGGCACCATTTCATTGTTTAAGTAAAACAATTAAATTGTTGAGGAATCAATTTTTTTTTTGAAAAATTGAGAGAAAATAGTCACTTCAGTCCTGTTGCATGGCCCCCGAGATCACCAAATCTCACAACCCTTGACTATTTTTTTGTGGGGTTATTTAAAACTGAGATATACAAAGAAGAAATAAACACCAGAGAATAGCTGATTGCAAGAATTGAGCACTTTTGCAATGACATTAATAACAATTTAGAAATTGTTGGAAAAAGTATAAATCAAATGACAAATCGACCAAGAAAATGTATCGAATTTGGCGGTGGTCACTTTGAAAACAGACTGTGATTCAAAAAATTTAATTGTATTTAGGAAATTTGACTGTTAAAATGTTAATTTTTATTATGTGTTATTTTTTTAAGATTAATAATTACACAATCATTACAAAATATTTTTATTATTTTACTAGGTACCATGTGATACGAATAAAAGATAGTGCAAACAGAGAAGAAAAAAAATATATGTTACTGATATCAGAAATGACTATTTTCTCTCAATTTTTCAAAAAAAAATTGATTCCTCAACAATTTAATTTTTTTACTTAAACAATGAAATGGTGCCAAAATATTTTTTTATGGGATCTTGTATCTTTCTAGATGTAAATTAATATTTCAATATCAAGAATTTCATAAACAGTATACAGAGTGTTATTTTCTAGGAATAATTTAAAAATAATTTTATTCTGGGTCCGGCCCTGATATTTTATTAATATCCCACGCATTTGATGGTGAATGTCTACTGTAACAAAAATACAAAATTTCATTGAATTCCGTTTACGCATTACAGATATATGGCGAAAAGAAAATTCTTCCAAAAAATATAAAACACCCTGTATTTCGGAAACGAAGCCGCTATAGCCATTACTATAGGGGGATTTAAGATCACCTCAATGTTCCCTATCTGTTGGCAAAGTACGACCCTCTCCTCACGAATCACCCTGTATTTTCACAATTTCTGAATAGATTTAAGTTTAATTACAATAGCCCGTAAGTTGTGATTCCAGGTATATTTTACAGAAAATGTTTAGGAATAGTACCGTTTTAATTTTATTACCATATGAAAGCCTGTATTTCTTTATTTCCGTAATGTATAGAGTAAAAAAAAAAGAATCATGTAATTTTTTTTTTAGCCGAAGTAAGAGGGGCGGTAACGAAGTGATTTTTTTGTTACTAATTCCTGTTCAATATAATATTATTCGATACACCCCGTATAGAATTAAGTTATTGTTTCCCGCATTTTTATGTTATTACCACCTGTATATCCAGTTAATTATTTTGTTTTATAATAAACTGTCCTGTTATTATTAAATAATAAATAAATCCGTAATTAATAAAAACACAAACATAGTAATTTTCGTCACAAGTCCGGAAGGTGACTTGTTACAGTCGAGTAGATATTATGGACGAGGCGACGTCAGGAGCCGAGTCTAGAATATCTAAACGAGGCTGGAACAACACCTTACGGACGTGTGTCGAATGATATTTTATTTCATCCCGTCATTTCTTGTATATTAGTATATTTGTATAATTTGACACTTGGTTATTTTCTTATGTCATTTGACATTTGACACTATTTTTTAATTTACTGTTGATTTTTATGTCAAACAACTGTCAAAAGTATAATAACAGTTTGTGATTGGTTCGTAATACGTTTCCGGTGGTTTCCGGTACTTTACCGGCTCTGATACCGTAATGTCTCATTTTCCGGCCTCATATGAATACTGTAGTGTTGTACTTTCCAGACGGGATGAAATAAAATAATATACCGCGCTGATATCTGTCCCTCCCCGGGCAACACCTATTAGTGAAAAGCGTATCCGCACTATCCGCGTCGAAGCCAGTCAGCCAGTCCAGCTGCAGAAGCCACCGAGGACAGAAGTGTCTGTCCAGCGCTCCGACAAGTGGGGTGCTGAAATTTCAACCAAGTTCAGCCGTGACACATTTATTCACTGCGCTGCTGTATTACGCTTATCCCTACCACTCCGCTATCTTACTGACGATTAATATTTCGAATCCGGGACAACTGAAGGGAGTCGAGAGCTGCCATCGAAACGTACCCACCGCAAAGTAAGTTAACCAGAGTCCGAAATTCAATAAAGTCCAGCCGTGACGCATTTATTCACTGCGCTGCTTATTTGCGTTCATCCCTACTACTCCGTTATTTTACAGAGCATTGATAGATACTCCGAATCAGTGTTGCCAGACGTACGATAATTATCGTTTTTGTACGATTATTATAGCAGGCGTACGATGTACGATAATAGCAAAATGTACGATAATTTAAGTAACAGAAAAAAATTAACAAACAGGTAAATTTAAAAATTAGTTTCTACTTTTAAAACCAGTTAAACTTTTGGTTGCCACTAGAATGTGATAGTAGCCAACCCAACGACATACGAATTACTAGACAAGTAATGATTCCGATTTGTTTGCACTCGTCCAACGTACTCAGCGTCTCATTGGTGCGCCACGTGTTTGTAACCGCTGAGTACGTGGACGAGTCCATTTCATTACTTGTCTAGTAATTCTTATGTCGTTGAGCCAACCCTACCGAATCCGACACAGCTATACCTTCAGTACCCGTCCGCTGCTGTTCCCGACCAGACGTGTTCCAATAAGCAAAATCGGTCGCAGTTCACCATCCGTTCTAGTAATCTCCCTGTGTTTCTTTCCAGCTGATTGTAAGCTAGCCACTGGTCTATGCTGCATACGAGGGCACTTCCTCCTATTCAGTGTATAATCCGTTACTGTCACCCGAGAGGAGCTTCCTGTAATTACATTTCTTTCCAGCTTTGACCCGTTGCTGTCACCCGAGAAGGAGCTTAATTCCAGTAATCCCATTTCATTTCAGCTTTGACTAGTGATGTCTGCCAGTCGATTGTATCCAGTTATAAGCGTATAGGGCGTGACCTATTACCAGGGTTGGATAGGTGTTAAATCATACATTTACTACCTAATTTACTACCGTAGTAAATGTAATTTACTACATTGCCAATTTCATGCATTTTATACTACATTTACTAGAAATATTTTTTTCTTGTTATAGTATATAGTATATCTCACCGGCACAAATGAATAGACTCCGCCCCATTAATTTTATGGTTCCGCAGAACGGTGTGCGCAATAGTCAGTTTTACACGATGAAATTAAAGAAAGTTTTGATAGCTTCAACAAAATTTGTTTATTATACGTGTTATATTTTATACTACAGCTATACTGTATTTTTATAATGTTTATTCCCATTAAATTTTCTATTATACATTTTCAATTTTGGATTTTTCAAAATAATACTTATTCCCGCGAAAATTTAAACGATGTTAGTCCGCATTGCGCAAACTCACGTTACTTTATCAGAGACAACTTATTTCCGATTTCCGGTTATCTAGACCAGCTGATCTGATTGATGGTTTGTTGACATTTGTAGTTTTTAGGTTAGGTGCTTTCGCTAGTTATTTCCACATATTTAAAAGAAAGTGTGTGGTTATTTCAGGCAAAAAAGATTAGTTTGTGATTTACTGTAACAATTATTTCATGTAGATTACTCCACTGGATAAACCCCAATGACCCCAATGCACTACTCAATAGCCAAATCTGCCGAGTCGTTTACTTCTTGGTTTCCACCACTGTACATATTTATTTATTAATATCTATCGTAAGATTACTTTTGGTTCTTTTTACGAATAGTCGTGGAATTATGGTATAAGGAGAATGGTATGCCCGCGCGCAGGTACGGTGACGTCACTCAGTTTAAAAAGCGGCAGGGGTGACGTCACAATTAACCTCAAAAATATGTATTTTCTAAAATTTTCGAATATAATGTCAATTTTATCAAAATTTCTGCTTAGTTCCTGTACTATTAACTAAAATCTTGTTCAGTGCATTATTAATAAAGTTTTATTTGGCTAATCTAATAAAATAAGATGCTCTCTGTTAGTTGGAATTCTAACCTAAAATTAGTAGTCTATTTTGTAAATTTTTTCCAACCTAAGCGATCTATCACAATTTATTTTCCTTTTACAACAGTCAAGAAACAGCCCCAGACATATTAACAGTTGGAACTGCATCAGATCTTAAGTTTCTACTGTTTCTGGGGGGAATATAACAACATCTGGCTGTATTAAAGAAATTTCAAAATCTGTTGATTCTGTTGGGTTGAAATCAATAGAAGAAATACCAGTGGCGGCTCGTGGTGTTTAAGACTGGTAGGGCAAAACGCTGTGTATACGGGGTAAGAGCTGCAGGGGGTGCGGGGGGCGGCAGCCCCCTGCATAGCACCGCAGGCGAACATTTTTCAGGATTTTCAAGGTCATTGTGTTTTACAAAAGTACCTCAAAATTTATGTACTAAACTTGATATTTAAATATTTTCAAGATTGCTTTGTTTTTTCCACTTTTGTTTGACGCAACTGTTTTATTAAAATTTTTTAAATCCTTTGAAAAAATTCTGTTACGTTATTCATTTTATTTATATATTTGTTTTTTTTTAAATTTGAACAGTATAATAAAAATTCACTTTCAGTCCTTTGGTAATTTCATTCAAAGAGAACTAGAACTAGGTATAGGTATAGGTACGATTTTTGATAACGTAAAAAAGTTTTATAGTGGGTAGTGGTCGTAATACCTAGTTTCTTAAAACATACGTACAAAAGAAGGATCTACATACTACACTAATTTGTTTTAATGTCGAAAACCATGAAAATTGCACCATGCGATTGTAAGGGAACTAAACTAGAACCCCTTTCTCTGCCTTCTAACGATAAGAGAAGCCGAGAATTTCCGAAGAGTCCCGAGGGCCGGCCCATACATTCTAAAAGCTGGCGCCGTCCCTCGCGCTGTTTTAAACTATAACAATACCTATGGGCTAAGAATTAATAATAAATGTTATGTTATTTATCGTTTCACACAGATTTAACATTTCCATATTTAAAGTTAGTAAGTATATTATCCATAATTTCGCATTTTGCATTAGTGATTACGCGTGTTGGCTAGATTTTTAGTTTCTTGAACGAAAACTTGCTTCCGTTTGATCGCGTCAACGGGCCGGCCCGGCGATTCAAGCTGAGGCAGAATAGGCACGCGACATACGCTTGGGTACTTAAATGGCAAATCTAACATAAATGAAGTGAGCGTACTGCCTAGCTATTACGGACGTTTATGAAGAAGCATGGGCCAGCCCAATGCATATAATAGCGGATAGAACGTATAATATTAAGCGGGATTTTAAATTTGGAAAGCGGGGGGATATTAGGCATTAAGGGTTTTTTGGCGACTTAACCGCTAACGCGGTTTAGTGTGGTTTGCAGCGGTTAGTCATTTTGGCGAGAAATTAAGTTAACCCGGTTATGTCGAGTTTGCCAAACCGGCAAACCGTACCTGGGAGATGAGTTTGAATGAGTTAGTATATGTCTCTTTCTAATTGTGTTTAGTCTCGCTCGTTTTGTCTATGATTTTAGATGATATTCTTATTTTGGCCTATTTTAAGACAGTTTATCAAACTATCCATAATTTATGTACTATGGAACCTATTTGCAAAGTACTTTTGTTTAAATTAACAATAAAAAAATTGCCATGGTATGCCATCTAAACCCATCCAAACCAAAAGAATTTTCGCGTGATTTGCCCCTTGCTAACTCGAATTTCAAACACAAGCAAACCTAAGATAACCGCGTTTGATATGGTTTGGGTCGCCAAAAAACTCTTATTATTTCGAATAGTTTCTAAACTCCATTTTTAATATTTTTCAACATTTCATTGTTCTATATATAAATAGAAAGCAAATGTACACCAATTTAAATCACAAAAAGAAAACGAAAACAAATATTTCCATAGAGTGCGAAACAGTTCTTAATTTTTTTCTGGGTGGGCCCTGCCCAACCTGCCCACCCTGACCAGCCGCCACTGAGAAATACGTGCTATAAACAGACAATAGGCAATGAAAAGGATAAACCGGCGAAATAAAAAATTAACCTGCTATTTTCCAAATTAATTTCATCGTTGATCCATATACTTTCGCGAGCTTTTCAGCGCGAAGAAATGTAAAATACTTGATGCCAGTACCTTTTTGTCTTCGTGTAATAATTGTTACACCTAGCCACAGCACAAGCAGGCATGTTACTATTCGTTAACACTATTAAAAATATTAAAATAAAAATTAAACGTGCGAGATTACAACTGACTTTCGACTTTTTTTAAACTGAGTGACGTAATGCGCAGTAGATACACAAATTGAACGGCAACCTGACATACCATTCTCCTTGTACTATGCGTGGAATGTTCAAGCAATAAAAACTATACAAACTATATATTATACAGGGTGATTCTAAAATGTATGGCCAAATTGATACAGCGTCAACAGGAGACCAAAATAGGTTGATTCAACCCAATTTACCTATATACAAAAATACACCCCTAAGAAGTTACAGCCCTTTAAATTTCAAATAAAAAAAACTTTAACGTACCTTCACAAAAACAAATATATAAATTTGAAATAATTTCACATAGACGAATGAATATGGCAGAGCCGTATTCCACCGGAGCACCGTACAGTTCCATACATATACCGGTTACATTCCACTCTTCGGTGCACATGTACGACGAGACGGTAACTACTCCTGAAGTGTACCTAAAAATTTGGCCGGACACTTTGAGGACAGTTAGGAAATGACAGATGATTTATAATCAAACCTCAACAATTCAAAATATTTAATCAAGATCTGTGCCTGTCTGTGCGTTGGGTGATTTTCAAATATTTCAATTCTCAAATGTCTCGAGAGGACCGAGCGATGATTCATTTTCATGAGGTTTTTCTAAAATATATTTTAGATGTTTTTTTTCTGTTTTGGGAAGGTTAGAATTAGGTAAGTAACAAAGAAACGTCAATTTCACTGTCAAATGTCAAATACCTATACCAATGGTGCACCACACATTTCACCAAATCTGTACATAAACTGTACCAATGGTGCACCACACATTTTACCAAATCTGTACATAAACTGTACCTAAACTGTACTGTACATGTACTCCGGTGGAATACGGCTCAGTTGACAGCACAGGTTTACAGTGAGGCCGGTTCCCCATTTATGCGCGATTTTTAATATGTTTAGCGTTTATACTTTTCGCGACAATGATAACATAGCTGATTGGTCTATTGCCAAAATACATAAAAGTTTTAATGTGTGACGCCAGTATTGTAGAGTCGGCCTTTGTCAAATTTAGTGGTTGCTTTGTAACTCGGGTTCTATAAATTCGACCAATAGAGAAATTCCATTCAAATTTAGTGGGCATTTTTGGGGAGGAGTCTATTCTTTTATGTTGGTGGTACATAGTATAGTCATTGTATTTTTAATATTTATTGCTTTAAATTTAAATTATAAATATATTTTTTCAATGCAAACTGCAATCAAAGAAAACGAAAACTGATTTGACGAGGATGAGATATGAGATATTATATAATGTAAAGATTAAGCAATAATAAATTATGTTCATCGTCAATCGTCGTTTTAAAATATTCTACACACAGACCCACGCTTTTTGGAGTAAAAAGTTAAGTTATAGTATTGTGTTTGTCATCTCATCTCCATCTGACATTCTCAATCTCATTTACAGTCACGTGACCAACCAAAAGACCAATCACGTAATTTACGACATTTACTGCACAATAAGTCACTACCAGGGATGGGAAAGTGACAAGAGTTGTGTTTACTACATTTTCTACATTTACTACGTAGTAAATGCATTATGTAGTAAATTATTGTGTAGTAAATGTAGTAAATTACGTGATTGGTCTTTTAGTTGGTCACGTGAGTGTAAATGAGATTGGAATGTTAAGCCGGCGCCACACATGCGGCATTCGGCGAAAGGCGAAGTTTGGCTTTCGTCGAATGACATTTGGCGAAATGCGAACGCTTTGATACACACATTTGTCGAATGACGAGTGAATGCGAATGTCTGTACCGATCGAATGTATGACGCGCGAATCCTTTGATTCGCGTTAATTTACCGACGCGAAGCGGGAATGGCGAACGCCGATAGGCGAGCGTCAGGTACACACATGCGGCTTTCGCCGAGTAACCGCTCGCCTTTCGCCAAATGCCAATCTCAGTGTGGCGCCGGCTTTAGATGGAGATGAGATGACAAACACAATACTATAACCTAAGTTTTTACTCCAAAAGGCGTGGGTTTGTGTGTAGAATATTTTAAAATGACGATTGACGATGACAACATAATTTATTATTGCTTAACCCTTACATCATATCTCATCCTCATCAAATCAGTTTCCTTTTCTTTGAATGCAGTTTGAATTGAAGAAATATTGTTTATAATTTAAATTTAAAGCAATAAGTATTAAAAATACAATGACTAACAAGAAAAAAATTATTTGTAGTAAATGTAGTAAACGTAGTATAAAATTGGCAATGTAGTAAATTACATTTACTACGGTAGTAAATTAGGTAGAAAATGTATAATTTAGCACCTGGTAGTGACCAGGGTTAGAAAGGTGCTAAATTATACATTTACTACCGTAGTAAATGTAATTTACTACATTGCCAATTTCATTAATTTTATACTACATTAGGGGTATTCGTTTTGCACAGAAACTCAGAAGCTCATTTTGAGTTAACTGAGTCACTCAAGTGAAAATGAACGTTCGTTTAAGCATCTCATTTTGAGATTATGCTGAGCGACTTACTTCCCCCCTGACCTCTCAAGCACTAGCAATTTAGTTGACTCAAAACGAGTTTGTTATGACTAGATAACAGTTGGAGGTTAATTTGCCGGTTTTTTCTTGTTTATTTTCTCTATTCTCATGAAATATTATTAAACAAAATGGTTCAAATAATATTAGTTGATCCTGAAACAAGTAAATCACACGTTTTTGTGTAAGAATTTTAACTTATACGCATCTTAAACAGCAAAATCTATATACACTTGTTTACTACTTACTACTGCCTTGTTTCTGTTGTCCATAGTTTGTTTCACAAGTTTTGCGGTTTGTTTGTGTGATCAACCCATAGAGATATTATATTCTATCTCTATGGATCAACCATAGAACCATAGATAATAAATGTGATTATAGATCATTTATTAGAGGTTATGTTTTTGCTGACAGAGAAATGTTTGTTCGTTTTAAACCTTGTGAGTTGAGTCCACAGAACTTAAAATAGGAGAAGGTTTTTTCAAGCCTAGCTACTTGCAAATATTGAACACCGCCATTTTTATATACTTGGAAGCGGGAATTTTTAAAAATAACATCGCAGTCGTAACGGAAAGTAGTTTTGAGTCAAGAATGTTATTGAAAGTATAACTAATATTTTACTGTAATTAGTTTTAAATGTGTCTTAAAAATAATATTAGGTAATAGGTAATAAACATTATTGTGAAATTATTATATATACCTATGCAACAAGTGTGTAAAGTGAAATTTTTTCGGAAATGGAACTTTATATCAATATAATGGACTACATAAAATTAAATATGTAACCATATTTAACGTTTTTGAAATACGATATGATTATTATTATAGGCGATTATATGAAATTTTTACTGTAGGCACTACACAGCGTATGCAAAGTTAGTGCTTTACGCACGGCAGTAGAATAAATACTTTATTATGATGTTGAAATAAAATAAACTTACTCAGTTCCTTTCTAATATGAATGCCCGAAATGGAAAGGTTGTATAAGTACTTCTTAACTACGTTACAAAATCTAATTTTTCAATAATAGTATATGGATGACTTTGGTAAATCCTTATATACACATTTCCGTTTGCTTACAAATGTATTTCATGCCGATAAAAAGTTATTTCAGAGTTAGAAGTTTTTCAACATACTTGTACAGTTGCAGATAAAGGACTAAAAAAAGTAGAAGGTACTTTAGAAATTAAAATTACTCTTAGTTTATATTTAATTACTAGTTTTTGAAGCCCATAAAATTCTCAAATTAAATATATCTATGTAAAAACTACATAGAGGACATACAACGTACAACGTACAAAACTACTTTCCCCTTCTGAGTACTGTTGTTTCGGATCGTCTCCCAAATGCCAGCTAAAGTCATATTATGCAACCCTCACAACAAAAGAAACTTGATAGCATTTCATTGGTTCAATTTATATGTGTAAACAAAAAGTATTGAAAAATGGACGGCTCCTGTATTTGCATGCACCAATGGCTGCGCAGTGCGTTCATAATCAGTCTAATTATTTAGGTCTGTGGTTGAGTCGCGTACAGTCTTAACTCTTTCTGAGTCACTCACTTCTCTCCTGCCAAAACGAATGCCCTTATTTACTACAAATAAATTTTTTCTTATTATAGTCATTGTATTTTTAGTATTTATTGCTTTAAATTTAAATTATAGCTGCAAACTGCAATCAAAGAAAAGGAAACTGATTTGATATGCGATACAGGTTAAGCAATAATAAATTATGCTGGCATCGTCAATCGTCATTTTAAAATATTCTACACGCGATCTCACGCTTTTTGGAGTAAAAAGTTAGGTTATAGTATTGTGTTTGTCACATAGACTTAATAATACTAACGTATGGACGGAGCCTTGTGCCACTTTCCGTTCGCCAGTGTGAGGACGACATTGAAGAGAGATAGAGCGATATAAATTGTGTGCGTCGAACAAGGATAGAAATCCTACTTATTCTATGAAGGATAGTAAGATTTGGGAACAGGAACAGTCACGTGGTTAAGTTACGTTTTTACGCGGCGGCGGATGGAAACATTTTGCCGAGATTCTTTATTTAGCACGTTTGTGATTAGAGGTTTTGATTATAATACGTACAATTTGTCGGTGAAGTATAAAAATAGGTGCATTTCAGATATTTAAGCATAAATAAGTAGGTACCTAAAGAAGGTTAAGGAACAAAATACATAATCTTGAACTCGCAGTTGGAGAAAAGTTTTTTCTTTTTTGAGAGCTATTACCCATTTTTTCCTCAGTTCATCATTCTTAGGAAACCTATTAAATAAAAAGACATATTATTAATATAATATTAAGCTAGAAATAGCCTAATATTCGATTAACTACGTATACAATGACAGGACATAAATAGGTTATTTATTCTTTATTCAAGAAACTTACGTGTGAAATGAAACTTCATTGCCGTTTTTATACTTATTGTTGCACCCATAAACACAGCAAGACACAACCATGTCCTCTTTTACAGAAAATTAACTTAAAATGTGTAAAAAAATACGTAAAACACAGCTCACACGTCAAGTCAACCACAAAACATATAGCAGTCCACACACGCGCTCGTTTTATAACAATCAGCTGATAATATATCGGCGTCTCTCTCGAGTTCTCGTCCTCATCACCTCTCTCTCTAGGCTCGGTCCATATAGTATTATTAAGTCTATGTTTATACTATACTAACCTATGAAATGTTATTCCCGACCTCTTTTTATCCACGCCGTCTCTGCTACAGCAGCTACGCACAGCACAAGACACCATGATTGTTTTTAAGAAAACTAACAAAAAATACTTATATAGTTCTCAAAACACAAATGAAATACTAAATATTGCTCAACATAAACTGACAATAAATGACACTACAGTTTGACATTTTTGACAAAAACGTCGTAGCATTATGGCGGACATGAAACCACTTTTGCCACGTGATGTCATCTCCCTATTATATTCTATCTCAATGGCGGAACCATAAAATTAATGGGGCTGAGTCTATTCATATTTGTTGGTGAGATATACTATACAATTAGTCTAAGAGCTAAAACCAAAAAAATTCTCTGAATTTACTAAACCTGATTTTTTGCCAGTTGATTACAGTAGTTGTGTACACAAACATACTGCGGTCAGTCAAGCGAAAGGTAGAACAGGTGTCTCAGATCAAACGTGTCATGATTACGGCCGTAATAAAATGAATTTACTAAGGCTGAAAATTGTTTTGTTATACAAATTATATATCGCATATAAATAACAGTTATGTCAGTCAGTTGAATGTGGGGACGGAGCTGGTCAGTCAGCCCCAATGTATGTAAGTACAATAAATAAATAACGTGTAATTCATTTACTAAACTAGAAAATGTTTGTAAGGGTATCTAAAAAATATATATTACTTCTGTAAGTATATAGAATACAAATAGTAGACAAGTAGACAACGAACGTCTGACAGTTGTCAAATGCCAAACGTCAAAGCAAAGCCGGCAGGTCAGGCCGTTATGGTTCTTTGCAATGATTAATTAAGTGTTTGTTCTTGGCAACCCTTTGATAGAAAGAAAATATTTTAATAAACAAATTTAGTACACAAGATTTGAATTTAATACTCGTTGCATTGCCAATCTACTATGCATATAAATGAACTGACAGGAACAACCCTTACTGATCAGTAGACGATTCGGCATTGCATGCTCAAAATAGTTTAATTTGTACTTACTATCTATATTGCTTGAAAACCTACTGTAGTAACAAGTTACGTTGTTGATGTTTGAACATCATACAACGTTCAGCGAAATTTAAATTCTTTAGCTATTTCACACTATAGTGGAAACTGAGTATACGCAGTTTCCCCATTTTTATTTAATACATTTACGCTTTGCCAATATTTTTTTTCGGCAACCGTCCGTCCATTCCCGGACGCCATTTCTTTGAGAAAATAGCACTTTTCCGCCCGGCCTAGTCCGGTAACTACGTATTTCCCGGAGTAGGTAGGCTGATGGGAAGTATGTATTTCCCGGACTAGAACAATAATAATTAATGTGCGAAAAAATTTCTAAATTTTAACCCAACTTTCGTGTTTCGGTGAACGTCAAAAGTCCACTTTTTCGTGATTCAGGATGTAGTTCTAAGTTTTGTTTTTTTGTCAGAACGGCGGCCCGGCGGCGTTTTTTCGTTTGGAAATAGTATATGAAGTTTTCGTGTTTTCGTAATTTTTTCAATTTTATTTCTCAAACACGTTCCCCCGTCCGAGCTTAATAACTGGCGGCTCCTTCGAGTTGGATCAGCATTTAAATGTACCAAACATTTGAAACAAATTGAATCCGTTTGATATTAGCAGTTGTTCGAATTTCAATATAAATATTAATTTAAACAAGAATTAGAATGTTCCTAATTTTGTTCTACAAATAAATATAAAGAAACGTACTTTATTGATATTGTTATTCCACACGGTTGCCGAAAAAATTGTGTATCAATTACCACAATTGGCACAATTGATCAACGATGTCTATGTGCAACCTCCGCAGGAAAGTTCAGGTATGCAAATAATATTGTCGACAAACTTCATTTACGTAAAAAAATTATTTTGTATTCTGTATACTTACAGATGGCGTGCAAAATCGACATGAAAGGTTCCCGTCTGACGGCTGGTAAGTCGAAGAGACCATTATAAATACAAGAGTTTTTTCTATCTGGAACTTTTCGGTATGGTGGGCGGATTCCCCGGCATTTTCTTGAAATAGAATTATTACCGATATTTTTCCACATAGGTAGTTAGTATATATCCTTCACCCAATTACGCTGGCAGACAAAAACTTCCGGTAGGTGCGCAGGAAATGGAGATTTTTTGGTTTTCAATCTCTGTTTCCCCCACAATGGTTTTCTTTTTTTAAATTGTCATCCAAACCACACATACCTGCTAAAAATTTCAGCTCGATTCGATGTCGGAAAGTGGGTCAAATTTCAATCACTAGATTGGAACATATACAGGGTGAATTTAAAATATACTGAATTTTTTTTATCTATAATTTCTTATAGTATAATTAATGAATTCACAGTGTTTTAATTTCAAAATTCCATAGTTAATTCAACTAAAAAACTCGTCCCACTGGGGATACACTGACCGGTGAACTTTACATTGACTTTGTTATGAACAAATACCTCTACGCAATATTCGCAGTGTTGCAAGTAAAACCAAAACTGAAATCTAAAACACTAGGAAAAATTTACACTTGACACCATGGATGCACAGGCTGAACTACGCCAGCATCGCGGTAGCTACGAAGAGTGGGGGTGCAGGCATTTATATCGCCAAACGCATCAGCTGTTCTGCTCAGGAGCATAGAGTTTAACAAGTTAACTGCCGCGCTAAATTTTGGATATTAGTTCAACAGGCCAACTGAATTTTTCCATTCCGTATTAATAGTAAAATAGTTTCGGCTTTGATATTTTAAAAAATATATTTTTTTTTTTTTTCGAAAAATACTACATTTTTTCGACGCGGCGTAGACAAACTTTAACCTTCTGCGCAAGCCGCCGTAAAGGGTGCTAGGAAAATGTTACCAAGAACGAAGGGCGAGTAGCTGCAAAAAATAAAACGCAAAAAGTTAATACACAGTGCAGGGACTGTCTAGAAGAACCATTTTTATGTCTGGAATGTTTTAACAGACTGCATAAATAGATAGTTGTAGAGAAAATATTTTGTTTGTTTTATTTCACTTTGTAAACTACAATTCGTTTTTACAAATTTCTGGGTGCAAAATGATATTTTGTGTTTGTGTTTTATTTCACTTTGTACCATTTTTTATTTTTGTACAATTAAGCTCAATTTATAAACTAATCCGCTGCCGCTGCCGCCGAAGTTGATGTTGGCAGTTCGCAGTTTAGGATTAGGTGCAATTTATAAACTTTGCTGTCGGCTTCGGCGGAATGGTTGGCACATGCGCCCTAAATTATTTCAACTGACATTTGACATTTCCATTGTTATTGTTTGTATTGTTTTGTGTATTTTCTAAATAAAAAATGAATAGAGACAAATTACTTTTGGGTGCATTTGGGGTTATATTATGTTCGTATGGAATATTAAAAATGCAAAGCAGTCGAAGGGAGAGACGATTTAAAAGAAGACCCATAAATAGGCAAAGGCATGTGAATGGCAGTTATCAGTATTTTCTAAAAATGAAAGCCGGTGATCCAGAGCAGTTCTTTAAATACACTCGAATGACTGTTCCCTTATTTGAAATTATCGCACTATTCGCACTCGGCGCCAAACAGAAAATGAATTTTTAAATTGTTTATGTAACGCCATGACACTGGACACGTGTACTAAATTCTAGAATCTCATTGGCTATCCGCTGGTAAATCCGCTGGCCGTTGCCGTTCGAGATAAAAGATGGTTATCTACCCGAACTGCGGCGGCAGCGGTATATAAATGAATACAATGATTTCCTATTCTTTATTAATCCAACGGCAACGTCAACATCGGCGGCAGCGGCAGCGGATTAGTTTATAAATTGAGCTTTATGTTCAATACAATTCTTACTACAATTCTTTTTTATAAATTTCTGGGTGCAAAATGTTCGTACGAGCCATGCCGGTCCATTTTCATAAGCAAAGATGCGTTATACGGGACCGACGGCGTGTTGGAGTAATTTAAAAATCGTGGATCGTTGCCGAGCCGATGGGACCGTCACGGCAAGAATGGAACATCTAGTGCCGGTCCCTATGGACCGTCATGGCAGTTAACTTGTTAACGGAAAATAATTCAGTGTATTTCAAATTCACCCTGTATACAACATTTCTAGCTAAAGAAAACCATTGAAAGGGTTTAAAATGTAATTTCAAATTTCTTGTATGAAACAAATCTTTCAACATTCTAAGTGCATACTTATAGTGAGTTTTCGAATAACTACTTTGAAAGCCACTCAAGTAGTTTACTGCGTAGAAAACATCAGGACTTGTTCCCTGCCTGATATATAAAAAAACACCCATCAAATTTCGGTATTTTAAATTTGTTTCACAATCTTTTGCAGGGTATAACTTTAAATTTACTTCTATTGGGGTTCTTTGACCTTTACTTTCTATGATATTGTATTTGTTCTAATATTTTTTTCTTGACTTAAGGTCATTGTTTTTCTTCTTTTGTCAAAATTGATCTCTATTCCTAAATAATTCTTAACTTGACCAAAGTCTTTCATTTGAAATTTTTTACATAAACAATTTTTTAAATCATTTTTAAACTACAGATTAGTAAATCATCTACGTATAAACAACTTTATCATTCATTCTTTAAATACAGACAGTTATCATTTTTTGAAATAACAAAATTTATAACATATAATCGTGGAAACAATCGTACCATGTACGAGGACTTTCTCTTAAACTGTACAAAGCTTTATTTAGTTTACATAGGTACCCTTTTTTCTTTTCTAATAAAACCTTCTGGTTGATAAGTATAAACTTCTGAATTTATTTTTCCGTTTAGAAAAGTCGTTTGTACATCCATTTGCTCGATGTACTACCCCTGATTACAAGCTACCGATAACAATGTCTTGAGCGTTGGCATTTTTGCAACAGGTGAGTATGTTTCTTCTTCTAACGATTTAGGTTGTTGATACCCTAACGCTACTAACCTAGCTTTAAAACTGTTATGCGGTTTTACTTTGTATACCCACTTTACTTGAATAATTTTCTTATCACTTGGTACTAAATCTATATCTACTAGTTCCCACGTATTATTTTACTTTAAGGTTAGGGTTTTAGTAGTGGGGAATAGCTCACGCAAATATCTTCCAGGACGTACCGGTACCTCGTGGTTGATAGCAACTGCCTAGAGGACCTGACTTAGTTGTTCGCGAATTGTTCGAACAGCGGCGCTCGTTCTCAAGAGACCGTGATAACCGCTAGCTTTGTCGTAAACAGATACGGCCTCGGATCTATCCTTATTCGATAGTAGAGTTTGCCAGCCCGCTAAAGCCTTCTAGAAAAGATTTTCGTTTGCACTTTGTTGCTAAAATGTGAGACCCACTTTTTATCATTTCCCACCCGTTAACAATACAAAATCGTACTGTACGGGGATTGCTAGGGGTGGTTTTTAAAAAATTATGGAAATTTTTTTTTGCGTTTTCTACATCCATGCCACCTGGTCCATCATCTACTGAAGTTTTATGCCAATATTTTAATCAGAAATATATATTTTTTAATTTTAAAATCGTCATGTACAATGCTTTCATATAGAGCGCCTTATTATATAAAGTCTCGCCCTGAAATACCACAATTGTAATATCCTTTCTAACGTCCTAACTCGAAAACCTTTTGATTAATCAAAAAAATCATTTCTATGAACGTTGTATACCAAAGATCGAGGATTTCATTACTTTTTTCAGATTCTAAATCCGGTGGATAGTTTCGTTAAAAACTTGCAAATTGTAGAGTCATGTCGTGGCGGTAGCAGCCGACATTATCAAGATGCTACGAAGGTTCACGTTACCGTGGCTGGGCAGTCAAAAAACGACTCTAAACTTCAGCGTCGATATTCGCCTATTATCGTGCAATTCCTGTGTTTTAGAAGCATTTTAACTGTCTTGCGATATTATTTTATTAATAAATATTTAATTAAACAATTCCGATGTGATTTTTTTTAATGGTAATAAAATTTTCCTTTGATTTTTTTTCCAATAATAAGTAATTTTCAATAGGTACACAAAAATATAGGCAGGTAGCAGGTATCTTACACAAAAATATAGGGTAGGTAGTAAGGTATACCTACCTACATAAAAATAGTGTAAAAGTTTTGTTGAATATATTAAGTTTACAATAACAATAGTAATAATAATAATTAATAATAATTGTACTACAAGTGTAACGAATTACAAACCCTTAAAAGGGAGCCATATATAAGAAAAAGAGGTCCGATTGGGAAATATTTACAATTTTTGGTCATAAATTTTTTGTTAATTCATATGATACAAAAGAAAACATGAACTTATAATAAGTTGAACTATAGGGAGAGTATATTTTTGTGATTTGTGATTTGTTTATATAGTTTAGCCCAATCAATAGGTACTTCTACCTTGCAAAAGGTATAGGAAAGTTTATATTTACGGAAAGGTACGATTGTTTAATTCGGAAGCTATTTAAAATCCCCCAAAAAAAGTGGAGCGTTTTCTATATTTTTTTCAAAACTTTTTTTGTAAGGTTCATAGTTTTAGAGCTGCAGCGCGTAGAAAGTAAGCATTTTCGTCAATTTCTCGGAAAATTTTATTTTTGAACAAAATTTCCCGCTGTTTATTAAATTTTTACCCTTATTTGTTACTCCTTACCACAGAGGTAGAGTAATAGGGCGCGTTGTTTTTAACGTGATATCCCCAGTAGGCATAATCCACGAAGCATCATGTCTTGTTCTTCAGGAGTGAAAGTGATTTATTCTTCTGAAGCATGTTAAAAATGTAACTTTACCTTTATTATAGAGTCAAGACTTCTTGTCACTCAGTGATTTATTCAATTCAAATATTGAAAGATGAGAATGTTAACAGTTAAGATATCATTTGTGCGGGGGGGAAATTTTTGGTTGAACTTTACAGAATAAAAATAATGATGACGTCACCTTAAATTAGATTTTATTACATCTATTACAAACAATTAATGTACAGGGATATCCAACGAAAATGACCACCCCTAATAACTTCTTTATTTTTGATGCTATAAAAAAAATGTTTCTATAAAAGTTGTAGGGTTTATTGAAAGCATTTAGAATATGTATTCAGAAAAATAAATGAAAGTCGTTTAGAGGAGATATGGTTTTAACTTTCATTTTTTCAAATGGAGCACCCCATTTTTTTTGCATTTTTGAAATCAAGGTACTTTTCTCATTTCGAATATATAGATATATATCATATTATCTTTTAGGGTTCTCGAATTATTGCAATTTTTGTGGCCCGAAAACAACAAGGAAATAAAATAACAGAACAAATTTTTTTTTTTAGAATGCGTTAGTCTTGGCTAATTCAAATATTAATTACAACTATAAATAAAAGTAATTAAAACTATCCTACATAAACTGTTCGAAATGACGCCCTTCATGTTCGATACAAAGACGATACCTTATTCGAAATGAGAAAAGTACCTTGATTTCAAAAATGCAAAAAGAATGGGGTGCTTCATTTGAAAAAATGCAAGTTAAAACCATTGTACAGTAATCCAGGTAAAAGATTTGTATCGATGGTTTCGCCATCTTATAGAGAGTGGCCAAACTATTATGAATTTGATTGGTACAAAACTAAACTGGAATGACGTCGACTATGCCGACTGCAAATGTCGGAAATAGAGCATTCATATTATTTGCGGGATAAACGCTCGGGACCAAACCTAGTAAATATCTTAGTAAATATTGATGTCTAACTAAAATAAAAGTGAACCTAAATCTTGCCGCTAGTCAATGAAGAAGTTTTATACCTGAATGTATTGGGGTTTGTTATATATTAGTTATATTATTAGTTATTAGCGAGAGGACCAAATCGCAAAGTCGAGATACTTTGGTAATTAATTAAATTATTACTATGTGCTCCAAACAATTGAAATTACTTCATGGCCTAGCTGAAACCTTTGTGAATCCGTAGGTATCAAAAATTATTCATAAAAGTTATTTTTTCCAGAGTTCTGTGTTCTATAATCGAGCTCTGTTTCCCGTATAATTCATGTCTTAAAATGCTAACCTTAAACAACTGTTAATCTCACTTTCCATAGCCTTTTGCCAAATTTTTTTTTATCAGATTCCACTGCTTCCTGATATGATTCAGATGTTGCAATGTTTAAAAAATGCGCATTTATAACACGATCATCCTTTTCTATAACATATTCATCATGCCACACTGGCTTTTTTATTTTGGTTTTTCAATTTGCACCTCATGTGACACCTCCTGAATTCTAATCCAAGTTTGAACATTTTTATCAAATTGATATTCACAGCTCTTGTCCTGACTTTCGCTTGTTTCAACGCTGTTTCTATAACCATTACAACTTTCTCTACTCTCATTTCTAATATTTTGTATTCTCCATACACGTAAATACACGGCTGTTTTTACACATTCTTGCCAATATAGTTTTTATCTATACCGGCCTCTGACAATAAATAAATAACACAACATGTAAATACGACCCCCCTTTATCCCAGAAGGCTCTAGAGAAGAGCCTTGTGCGGGAGGGGCTACACATTTAAAGACAAGGGACACACATCCAATATCCGTGTATAATGAAAAAATCCCTCTCAGTATTTTCCATTGCCACGACCGGGATTCGAACCCGGGACTTTTGGGTAGAGGCAGGTACGCTACCATCTCGACCATCAGTCACATAAATAAACATCTATCCATTAACGTTCTATTATATCTTTCCGCCACACCGTTTAGCTCATGTGTGTAACTGGGGCTTGGGCGTAACCATATACCATTACTTTTTGTCAAAGCATAAAACTTTTTATTTAAATACTCTGTGCCCCTTCTTATTCGTTTGATTCTCTTTCTTGTTCTATTTTGAATTAAATTTGTATATTTCTCAAAACAATCAAAAACTGTTAATTTCAATTTCAATAAAAGTTACAAAGTATTTTTCTCCACAATATCCTGTAGGGTTTATTGGACCATTGACTCAGTGCATATATGCATGATTTCACACACATATCGTTGGCTCTACTTCTGTTATTTACAAATTTTACATTACTAATTTTGGACAACAGACAAGTTTCGCGCTTTAGATTTACCTGTTCAATATTTTTAGGTAGACCTTTACAAATCTGACTTAGGTACGCACGTCACACATTTAAGTTTTTATAATTTATATGACCCATCCCAACCTCCTATGCTATAATTCCTTATCGGTACCTACTTCAGCTGCATTGGACTTGATACACTCTTTATGAATTACTAATCCTTTTAACTCAGACAGATTATCTTTTTTATTTTCTATTGCTATTACTTCTTTTTCATTAAAAATTTTTAAATTATTGTCTTGCGCCCAAATTTTATTTTTATTATCTGTAATAACAATACCAATTTTTAATCTTAGTCTCTATTTCTTTTTGTCCAATATTAAAACTTACTACTATAGTTCCTATCGCTAGAGCTTTAATCAAATATCCACCACCTACTTTTATATTTACTGTCTTTTCCAATCTACAAATTTCGGAGAAATACCTGACATTGTTCACATTGTGATATGTGATTAGAGCAGCCGCTGTCAAGCAACCAGGTGATTTCGTTCTCTTCTTGGCTGGCATTTTCTTTCTGTAATGACATCACTGTGACATGGAAGGAGTTGTGTCTTGATTGTTTCTGTCACCTTTCCTTCCGCTGTCTCTCACCTCGACTGTATTTCCTGAAGCTTGTCCTTTGCTTACATCTCTGTTCTGACTCTTCGCTTGCTGCAAATTTCCTCGATTTATTCCTTGAAAATTGCTTTGAAATCTCGATCCCTGCATATTATTCCATCTCTCATTACTTCCACCTCTAGTTACATTTCTTTTCCTACAAAATCTTTGTATGTGCCCTATTCGTCCACACCCTAAACACTTTTCAGATTTTAGTTTCCAACATATCCCCTTGATGAGCCATAATTAAATGTATAACTTTCATGATGGGTTTTCTCACAATCCGTGTTCTTCTTGGAATTTATGAGCAATTTTAACTTCACATAAGTATTCTACATTTCTCTGATTATCAGGTAAGACATCTACTAAGTCACCAATATAACTGTAATTTTCAGGTAGACACAACAGCAGGTAGTTCAATTTATCATCTTCCGTTAAGGGTCCGTCACGCATGCATACGAGCTAGAGACGCCCAATCAGAATAATTGGAAAACAATGCACCAAGTCAACTAATATGCAACTTATAAAGTTTATGGAAGAATCGAAGTGTCTATTGGGCGTTAGCCAACAATAAATAGGTTTTACTTATAATTACAAAGTAGTACCAGTTATCAATAATTAAATTCTCGTTGGTAAGGTCGGTAAGAGTGCAGAAGTATGGTGAGAAAAAAAGCCGCTTGAACAATTTTAATTTTTTCTTTTTTTTATGTAGTAAGGATCATAAAATTGCGCTACAAAAATATTTTTTTATTTAAATGCATACTAAGACGTTATATTGTTGCTTATTTTTCGCTAATTAGAATGATTTCCGAAGGATTTTCCGGGGAATTTTCTACTTTTCAAATAACAAAATTAAGAAAACGGCTTTGCTACGGAATGTGACATTATGTTTTCTCCAAATATATGTAAAAATTTTTATCATAAGATAAATATATAAATTACAACGTCGAAATTTCTAATACGATGTTAAAACACTTATTTCGCAGCGAAGAGCGCCCTTAACATTTCACCTGTATTTTTCACTTCGTTGATATGCTGCTTAAATATGGTTATAAACTCTTTGGATATTGTTTGTAGTTTATTTGTGGCGGATAGTTAATATTCATTGAACTTAATTCTGGGAATCACGCCAAATTCTAAAAAATAAATAGAAATAAGAAAATTGCCAAAATATGTCAAGATAAAAGTGTAGTATCAAAGGCAAACCTCAACAGTTTGCCCCAGAAAACCACTGTTGCTAGACGAAGTCTGGCTACCGATTCTCCAAAAAGAAGTACGTGACGGAAATATCAAAATAAATTAGAATTCTTTATCTAGTGATCTATGCATTAATTAATAATCAGTGTCAGGTGTCAAAGTGATCTTTTTTGACAAGTCATTTTTTGTAATCACAGTTGAAAAAGGACCTAGACTTTGGTTCGAAACGTTCTGTTAAGATAAGTTATTGTTTTATAATTGTTTTATAATTGTTTTTTACATATCATATAAATATATATATCTATATATTATATAATATACATTTTGTTATATTTTCTAGTGTAAAATACTAGAAAACCACTGATACGAATTTTAGATAACAATATTGTATTTATATTCATTTAGAACTATATACAGTGGTTTTCTGGGGCAAACTGTTGAGGTTTGCCTTTGATACTACACTTTTATCTTGGCATATTTTGGTAATTTTCTTATTTCTATTTATTTTTTAGAATTTGGCGTGATTCCCAGAATTAAGTTCAATGAATAGAAACTCTTTGGAGTCATCACTGGGCTTCATTTTTAACTCAAGCAATCTCCGTTTTGCCAACAACTTGAGTGCTGTCGATGTTGGTTCATAAATAGATTTTAATTTGTTTACCATTTTCAGAGCCGTAGTCACATTTATGATAATTTCTAACTGTGCATTTGACACTCCCTGTACAATAATTGATCTTCAGCCTCTGGCGTTATAGTAGGTATCTACAACATCTTTCACACCTTTGCCACCTAAGATTAACATTTGTCTAAATTTTCATTTTGCCCAGTCCTTTCCATCGAATATTGGCAATACAAAAACTTCCTCCTTCTTGTCGGCCATATTTTGTTGTTTTTCTCCATACTACTTCACCCAACAACGGACCTCTGGTACCATGTTAAATATAAGCAACGTTTTATTTTATGTATAGTTTTATTGTCTATTACATATTACGAATACACATTATATGGAGTTGAGAACAACTTGAAAAAAAAACTATTTTTCTATAATACATCAAATTAATATATCCCCAGTAAGAACACTACAGTTGAAAAAACGTTAGAATAACGTTGCAATGGTGGAAATAACGTTATCGGTTCTAAAAATAAGTCTTTCTTATAAAGATTTATCAACCAAACGCTTGTTAAACGTTAATGTAACTACTTGCCTGAAGTTGAAAAGTGTTAAAAAACGTTAAAACCTCGGTTAAAACTTTAAAATCATATGATTAACAGACGTTTGTTTAAAACTATATAAAAGAGATACAAATTTACCAAAAATAAAGTGCTTGTGTTGTTTTAACGTTTACAAATTAATATTAAAAACGTTTAACTTTTACGTGTTTGCAACGTATAAGTTAATGCTTATTATAACCTGAGGTCGAAATTTTAATGTTAAAGCACGTTAAAATAGTATGTTCAACAGACGTTTATTGTTTATTTGAAACTATATAAAAACAACAAAAATTTACCAAAAATAAATTAATCGCGTACCTAGTTTTATAACTTAAATTTCACGTTAACAAATTAATGTGTAAAATTTTTAATTATTAGGTATGTGTTTACAACGTGTAAATTAATACTTAATATAACCTAAAATTTAAGTGAACTGTAAGCATACAAAGGTATATCCTTATTTTTATTGTAACGTATAAAATAAACGTCTACATCACGTGATATTTTGATATTATATAACGGCAAAATATCACTTTGATAATCGTTGATGTCTTGATAGGTAGTAGCACTGACCACCAGAGGGATATACTTATTTCTCAGTTTGCCTTAGCCTAATTTCGTGTCATTGTTATTTGTCTTTTCAATCACCTATTATGGCACACTGACGAGGACATAATAAGTTTGAAACCTGTCTATGTCTGGTTATGAAAACACAAGCTACCCATCAGGTGTAATATCGACTCGGTGACGTAGTGGTCTAGAGCACGAGTGACAGTCATGGCTAGGGGTGGGCGATATTGAAAATTGGTTATCGAATATCGATAACTGAAAACATATCGATAAATTCGATATATCGATAGTTATCGAAATATCGATATTTATCGATAACTAATCGATATATCGATATTCTCAATCGCAAATATCGTTATTCGATATATCGATAAAAATTTCCAGTCCTATAATCGCTACACATATTTTACAAATTATATTGCACTTTTAAACATCATAGAATTCACACAAGCGTCATGGGCAAAGTAATTTTACGAAGAAAACCGCTGAATTTTATGTAGAACATTTGTCTTTCAGTATTCGATATATATCGATATGTCGATATTTATCGATATGTCGATATTTAGCGATATATCGTTAACTATCGACATATCAATAACTATACTCGGGCCAAAAAGAGTAGTCAGTAGAGCCAGGGGCGTACGGATTTACGAATTTCATAAATTCCATAATTCGAACAAATGAAAGCGGATTGTGTTAATTATGCATGAATATGAGTTACCATGTCTTAAATTTATGCTTACATCTGGCAACATTATCTCCACGAATTAGGTATAGCAACGCAGTTGAACAATGCACATCCTTTGCGTTGCAGCATATGTGACGCCACTGAATGCGCTATCTAAGCCCTCTCGACGACCTTTATAATAGTCGAACAAATTATTGGGTACTAGGGCGGCACGTTCAAGCATGTACTTTATTTGGTTGAATATACCAATTAAACATAATGACCTAGTTGTGGTATTCATCTCTGGTAGGCGGAGAAAACTGGATATATTTCTCTGAATTATATGGGATTATATGGTAAAACGAGCTGCCGCTTCTGTATTCCATAACAGCTAAATCCTTTGAAGAATTGCCGGTAAGTTTTTTGCTCTACTGACTACTCTTTTTGGCCCGAGTATATCTATATTTATCGATATATCGATATTTATCGATAACTATCGATATGTCGATATTTATCGATAACTATCGATATGTCGATATTTATCGATATATCGATAATTCCAATCGCAAATATCGTTATTCGATATATCGATACCTATCGATATTTATCGATATATCGATAAAAATTCCCAGCCCTAGTCATGGCTCTGGCCACACTGCCTACCTTGACCGGGTTCGAGACCCGGCACCGGCAGATAGCAATGTTGGTGGGTTTGGATGTTTGTCTGCGATTTTTCTAATGTTGCCCCCTTCCGGACAGGCTTTGGATTTGGGGGTTGTCTAATTTCTGTGGTGTGTTTTTTGTGTTTAATCCAATGCAGGCCGGGGTCTTTGCCAGCTGAATAATTGTTTTCTGCAATCCTATTAATCACACGGTGTAAACGTTTATTTTATACGTTATAATAATAGTTATTTATCTACGCTCGTTATATGACAGTAATATGACACTCATTTCAACGTCATAATGACGTTGTTTATAGCGCTAGTGCGATAGGCATATATTTATCGCACGCATTTTATAAAAAAAAACACGTAACAGTAACAGCATTCTAGTACTGAAGGCAAACTATAGTCATTTGCCATTTGTCATTTTGTTGCGACAACCGGATAAGTACCAAAAACAATTTGTTAATTGTTTAATTTTCAGGTATAGGACAACTTTGTCATTTCAAATCAAACACCACATTTTCCAAATTTATCTTAATCTTAATTTTTAAAATGTTGTAGTTATTTTTAGAAATCGATTTATAATCCTCCGAATAATTCGCTTCATGTAAAAACTTGCCTGCGAATAAATTTAAATGACTTAATTTCAGCAAACATTTAACTTTTAGCTCTTCCGAGTTGAACTATTTTACTTTAGCAGTGAAAACTTTTATTAATTAAAAAACTACTACCGTGCGTAAAGTACTAACTTTACACACGCTTTGTAGTGCGTAAAGTTATGTTACTTTGGGCACTAGTTATTAAGTATGGTTTTTATGTTACTTTCAACTTTACATTTTAGGTATGTCTAAGCGGAATCAGCATTAATCAACAACTGCCTTGCCATCTTATTATTTCACTTTACGCACTAGTGTGTAAAGAAGATTGTTAATAGTTAATATTTTACTATACAGACAACGCAAAAGTTGTTCGATCATAGGAAATACCAGGCGAATTTACAATTCCGTCAGTCGTATGTAATTTGCGTAAAAGAATATTTGCACTTGCTTTTAGACTTCATGAATTGTTTAATTTCAATTATTAGGTATTGTTAAAGACGCGATAATTACGTAATGTTATTATTGTGATTTGTTCTCTAAATTCCTTTTTTAAACAACGTCTAGTCTAGAATTTTACGCATGAAGGGCTCTTGTGAACTAAGCGCACGTGACCGCATGTATTTCTTTTGATGCGGTCTAGAACCACAGACCTAAATAATTAGACTGATTATGAACGCACTGCGCAGCAATTGGCGCATGCAAATACAGGAGCCGTCCATTTTTCAATACTTTTTGTTTACACATATAAATTGAACCAATGAAATGCTATCAAGTTTGTTTTGTTGTGAGGGTTGCATAATATGACTTTAGCATTTGGGAGACGATCCCAAACAACAGTACTTAGAAGGGGAAAGTAGTTTCGTGCGTTGTACGTTGTATGTCCTCTATGTAGTTTTTACATAGATATATTTAATTTGAGAATTTTATGGGCTTCAAAAACTAGTAATTAAATATAAACTAAGAGTAATTTTAATTTCTAAAGTACCTACCTTCTACTTTTTTTAGTCTTTTATCTGCAACTGTACAAGTGTGTTCAAAAACTTCTAACTCTGAAATAACTTTTCATCGGCATGAAATACATTTGTAAGCAAACGGAAATGTGTATATATAAGGATTTACCAAAGTCATCCATATACTATTATTGAAAAATTAGATTTTGTAACGTAGTTATAAGAAGTACTTATACAACCTTTCCATTTCGGGCATTCATATTAGAAAAGAACTGAGTAAGTTTTTATTTTATTTCAACATCATAATAAAGTATTTATTCTACTGCCGTGCGTAAAGTACTAACTTTACATACGCTGTATAGTGCCTAAAGTAAAAATTTCATATAATCGCCTATAATAATAATCATATCGTATTTCAAAAACGTTAAATGGTTACATATTTAATTTTATGTACCTAGTCCATTATATTGATATAAAATTCCATTTCCGAAAAAATTTCACTTTGCACACTTGTTGCATAGGTATATAACTATTTTCACAATAATGTTTATTACCTATTACCTAATATTATTTTTAAGGCACATTTAAAACTAATTACAGTAAAATATTAGTTATACTTTCAATAACATTCTTGACTCAAAACTACTTTCCGTTACGACTGCGATGTTATTTTTAAAAATTCCCGCTTCCAAGTATAGAAAAATGGCGGTGTTCAATATTTGCAAGTAGCTAGGCTTGAAAGAACCTTCTCCTATTTTAAGTTCTGTGTCTAGAACTCAATGAACATATGATTACAGCAAGACGTTACAGCGTCAAATTCGTTAGTACGCTTGCGCATACGCATTTACTATACTATCTTTTGGGAATTGTAAATTCCCCTGGTATTTCCTATGATCGAACAACTTTTGCGTTGTCTGTATATATTTGCATTCCAATATATTGGGTGTTGGAAGTACCGTTCTTAGCTGTGCTCGGCATATTAGCTTCAAATGTTGTAATTTCAAGCAATTTATCCATTATGTGTGTACTAAGTGTTCAAGTGTATTTCATAAAAGCTGTTTGTCTCGTTTCAAAAACAAAATACGCTTTGTAAAGGACAATAAAATAATATGCTGCAGAGATGACAATGAAAGTTATTTAAGTGAACAAGACGAAGAGATAATAAGTATCCTCGAAAAAAACTATTAGTGGTCTCTCTGGTGATAGTGAATTGATAAATAAATACATTCATAAGTTAAAGGAGAAAAATAAATTAATAATTGACGAGGCTACAAAAGTATAAGTAGAGATGAATCAATTAATTAAAAAACAAGAAAGAATTATTTATGATTTAGAAGAGCAGATAAGACTTCTCAAAAAAAACATCGACCACAAAACATTTACAAGTATTAGTACTCAAATATCAAAGAATGAAACAAAAAATGCATCCACAGAAACAGATGATTTTTTAAATTCAGACAGTGGTGTAGTGAATAATATCTACGTAAATCTCGATACTCAAATAGTAAATGATGATGGAACTGTAGTGATTGAAATAGCTGACGAAAATATAAAAAAGTCAATGATGACCATGAAAAATCTGAAATTTAAATAGAGTTAACGTGAATAACGTGATAGCGCAAATGGCAAATGACTATAGCAACAAACACAAAGTATTCATTATATGTGATGATTATGGCTGTAACATTAATAAATTAATACATAAAAAAATGTCAGCTAATAAATACCATATTGAAACCAGTCTTAAACCCGGAGCCACCTTTCATCAAGTTTTTGAAAATATTGTGCCCCTGACAGCAAGCTATGGGAAGGACGACTTTATTGTTATTATCGCAGGATCAAATAATTTCAATAGGAATGTTCACTATTTTTTAATTGTAATAAAAAATAATACTTCTAAGGCCACAAAAACACGTAGTAACCATTAAAACGCCTAAAAATCTTTTTCTCTTAAAAATAAACTAAAAATAGAATCGCCGAAACGAACGAGGCTAGCAAACGATCCCTGCAGCGAGACTAGCGCGTGTGATGTCATAATGCGTAAGGGACCACAGGTGGCGAAACTCCTTTATATTCTTTGCTTTAGTATTCATTTATATGCGTTTTTGTTAAGATGGAAGACTCAAACAGTGTGAAAGTTAGTAGGAGAAAGTGGTGTTTTGTTCCTGGATGTACAAATAAAGGGTGTTTTTTTAAGCATGATGGAACTTTCAATCGCGATGACTGTGAAATAAGCTGTCAGTTCATCATCAGTGATATTTGTATTTATTATAGTATGGCAAATTACCATGAATGCACTTACGCTTGACCAACGCTACTAAATTGTTCAAATTTTCTTTGAAAGTTGGTTGTCGATTCACGAAACGTATAGACCACTTCGTAAATTTTAAGGGCGTCCATAATCTTCCATCTGAACAAGCCATTCGTCGCACTGTGGATAGATTTCGTACCACATACTCCCTAAATGATGCAAAAACATCAAAACGTTGAAGGAACATGCGTACTGAAGACAATGCCATCGCTGTAAACAAAAGTGTGCAAGAGAATTCAAAATTGTCGATTCGTCACTCTGTCCGTTAACTACGTGGAAAATTTTGCGCAAAAATCTTGGTCTACACCCATATAAGATCCAGCTGGTACAGCAATTAAAGCCACAAGACCATCGCTTGCGTCGTTCTTTCTCTAATTGGGCTTTAGAGCAGTTGCAAACTGATCCATTGTTTTATCGGAAAATTGAATTCAGCGATGAGGCTCATTTTTGGCTTAGCGTGTTTGTTAATAAGCATAATTGCCGAGGTCCTGCGATTTGCCGCCTCTGGATTGTATGGGACTACGTGGGTCATGGTATACACTAACAAACCAGAAACAATGGACGCCTTGGAAGCCAACATTGTTCGTGTTATTCATGACATACGGCCACCATTGCTCGAAAAAATTACCCAAAATTGGACTGACAGAATGCGCTCCGTTAATATCAGCCTCGGTGGCCATATGCCACAAATCATTTTTAAATATTAATGCCACGTATCGATCTTTCAAATAAAAACAGATTTTTGATCATAAGTTAATTTTTGTGATATTTATTCAAGTTTAAAGTTCTATCGTGCTTAAAAAAACACCCTTTACATCAATAAATACCCCGAAAAAGGTTTTTATAAGTGTACCAAATAATTTGCAAAGAAAAAAGCGGTGGTTTAGTGCAGCTAGATGAGGGCTTAAAGAGGTTTCAATTTCAATGCCAAAGTAGCGTCAAATGAGCTAGAAAAAGAAAGATTTCTGAAATTTTTGATTCACATTAAAGTCGAGTTATAAAACGTGTTTTAAACGGCCCACATACTATACGATTCATCGTACTACAGGTTGTACTACAAGTCGGATGAATCAGTTGGAAAGACAGATCGTATTTACTTTTGCCCACAAACTTATAAAATCGTTTTAGTGTGTGTCGTACAGCATATCGTTTCGCAGTCATTATTTTACGCAGTTCGCATGTTATTAATTTTCTTTTTCAAGAATTCCAAAGTAGCATCTGCTTTTATTTCTTTCAATTTATCCAAGAGAATCTCGTAACTTGCACTTCTTTTATGTTTATTTAAGTATTCGTTACTTTTTACATCCCACAAACATGTATGATGACGATATATTTCTATAAATTCTGACCAAAACTTTTCATTATTATCCATTTTATAAACAGTTTAGATTTCCCGTGAAAAATGTGAGCGAAATCGTTCCAACAAGTCGGGGCTTGCACAAAACCTGTCAAATCTGTCGTATATACTACTGCGTTTTACTACAGATTTTCTGCATGCTGTACTTCCATACGATACGACCGCGTCTTACTGCAAGTAGTACTACAACGCCATTAACTATCCAACCGTTGTTTCAACGGTCGAATCAACTTGGTGTTGTACAACCTGTAGTACGATGAATCGTATAATCTGTGGCCCGTTTTTAGAGATTTTAAAATTTTAGGTCCTCATATACATATCTGTTAGTTTAGACTTGGTTCAAAAACTTGATTACATTATGTTTATAGCTTGTGCAAGAATAAATTTACAAAAACCAATTTTATGAGGCACCCTGTATTCTATTGAATATGGTAGCAAGAAAATTCATAGAATACCCTAAAACTTTTGTTTAATTTTTTTTTCTTATCTTAAAGTTCTGCCACAGTTCACAAAACAACACTTCATGCCTAAGCGATCGAAACACACGGTATCGTTCCCGATACTAAATAATTTATATCTGTCACTAGAATACTCCGATTGTAAAAATTATTTCACCAAAATTAAATTTGAATTTTCTACTACAATACCGCTCACATAACTGATATAGTATCTAGAAATAGAAAAAGTACCTCGATGCTACATTTTTCTGTACAATATTTCTGCACCCCCGCGTACTTTATTTTTTTCTTGGAAGATCAATAATCAAAATACTATTTTAACGCTGCTATCGTAGTCGTCATACATCATATAACCTCTGTCTAAAATTTGATCCCTGTAGGTTTGATAATTTTGAAGATAGCACGAGTTATATTTATATCTGAAAAATTTTAAATATCGTGTATCGCCGAAAAGGGGTGAAAAATTAATATAGGGGATGAACGCAAGCTCATATCGCAAATCGCCCTCCGGAAATGGATCGGCAGAAAATTTTACATGGACCTAATTTTAAAAGTATATCCAAAAGTTACATAGCAACAGAGAAATTTAGTTCACTGGATCCCTGACTATAACTACTCATTCTCGCTTACCTATTACGCATAGTGACGTCAGATAGCGTTTCGCGCATTTAAACGAATATTGATATTTGTTTTGGGTTTTTTCCATAGAATGGATTTATCGATTTTTGTAAAACTTTGAGGATGTGATTATGAGACTATTTTTAATCATTTTATGATGTTTAAACAAGATTTCATTTTTTTGTAAACATCCCTATTACAGAAAAGATAAGTATCCATCTTTTAGAAATATCTGGGAAAAAATCAAATTGTGTTCATATTCAAATATGATTATAACTACTATTCCATATCGTAATTCAAAAATGGATAGTTATATACATAAGTTCAACAAAAAATTGTGTGAATTTGTTTGGAGGATGAATAACTACATACCTAGGAGAGTTAGTGTAGTAGGTAGATGTGAATAATTCTCCTACCAATAAACTAAGTAGGAGTGAACTAAGTACGGGTGATCCACCATAAATTCACCCCCCTCTAACTTGGCCATTTATGAACGAATTTTAAAATTTCAAACACCAAATTATAGGGTTTTTTTCAAAGATTTGAAGGTATACTTTAAAAAATATATATCTGGGAAATTAGAAGAGCTACGAATATAAACTACTTTTTTTTAATGGAACACACTATATTTTGTTTGAAAATCAGACTAGTCGTTTCTCTGTGATTTCAAAAATATACACTTTTATATATTTGTCTTTTTTAGTTTTAGGGATATTGCCCAAATAATTATTTTATTTTATTACATAGAATCGCCCGCACAACAATAATGAAATTGAACTCAAGTAGGCTTTGATATTTATTGAAACAATTACCTATCGCAGATATGTCAAATCCAAGAAGAATTTGCCATCTTATGCCAAACGTTTCTGAATGTGTTTTTGTCAGGAACTGCACGATCGGGATATAAACGCCGATATTCTCGATGAGCAGCTTTTACATTTTTGTTATTTTTTACAAAAACCGTGAAAATCCCCATTCTTATTTCGATTGGGTAATGCATTTTTGAATTAAAAGTTTTGCACAAGCTATAATTGAATGACTTGTCAGATAAATAATGGTTTGATAGGTAATTGTTTCAATAAATATCAAAGCTTACTTTAGTTTTCAAGTTCATTATTGTTGTGCGGGCGATTCTATGTAATTAAATAAAATAATTATTTGGGCAATATCCCTAAAACTAAAAAAGACAAATATATAAAAGTGTATATTTTTGAAATCCACAAAAAAACGACTAGTCTGATTTTCAAACAAAATATAGTTTGTTCCTTTAAAAAAAAAAGTAGTTTATATTCGTAGCTCTTCTAATTTCCCAGATATATATTTTTTAAAGTATACCTTCAAATCTTTGAAAAAAACCCTATAATTTGGTTTTTGAAATTTTAAAATTCGTTCATAAATGGCCAAGTTAGATGGGGGTGAATTTATGGTGGATCCCCTGTACATAATATGATTGTTAACTCTATATTTTGTAAACCACTTGATAAAAACTTAATATTTATCCCGACAGAAAATAATAGTCATCACAATATAAGTACACATATTATAGATGTGGATAAACCTGAGGACCTGATTCTGTCGCAAGAAGAAATTTGTAATCAACCTATCAATTTAATGTCTGAATTAGCTACCTCAACAAACGATTCTCCTTTGTTAAATCTATCTGTAGATGGGTTATCCATAGTAAACAATGACAATAATTTTTTATACCCAAGATTATAAGTTTAAATGCACACACGATAGACTGAACATAGTTCATCAAAATGTACAGTGTATAAGTAACAAACTCACAGTTCTTGAAGTGTTCTTAAATGAAACCGATTGCGATATATTTTGTGTGCCGGAACACTGGGATAAATCTAATCAAACGCAATCGATTAAAATTGATGGCTATAATCTTAAAGACTTTTTTTGTAGAAGTACATTGAAAAATGGTGGTACTGGTGTATTCATACTATACGAAACAATCTTGAGTGCTGTGATCTTAGTTACATAAAAAAATTATCAATATAGAAAAACATTTTGAATGTGTTGGAATAAAATGTGTTTTAGATAAAAATGAATCTGTTCTAATACTTTCACTATACAGGAGCCTAGATGGAGATATAGATATATTTCTTGATAAGTTAAATATGGCCATTAAATTATTAGTGAGTAATAACAAGAATCATAAAATAGTAATTTGTGGAGATTTTAACGTAATTTTTTTACGCCCAATAAGTTAAATAATCTTTTAGATATTCTAAAATCGTATTGTATTGACCCTATATTTAAGGTACCTACCAGAATAAATAATTGTTTGGACAATATATGTACTAATTTGGATGCAACTTTTTTTAAAAGCGATATAAATTGACAATTAATGGGTTTAGTGATCATAGCGCCCAGCTATTGTCTGTTCAGAAAAGCTCTCACTATGACGTTAAAAGAATTGTAAAATATAGACCCCTAGACAATCCTGAAAATATAAAATATTTTTGTAATTTGTTAGCATCGGTGGATTGGAACTATTTTGAAAATGATAGTTATAATGTAAATAAAAAATTTGAATGTTTTATGGATACTTTTATTTATATAATTTTGATTGGCATTTCGTGTTGTAGTAAAAAATATACCAAATAATAATCATAACAGTAATACTTGTACTTCGAAAAAATGGTTAACAAAGGGGCTAAGAATTTCAGCACAAAAGCTAAAAGAATTATATCGACTTACGTTAAGCGGTAATGAGAACCTTAAACTCTACTACAAAAAATATAAATCACTGTATAGACAATTAATCAATAAAGCCAAGAAACGATAATATTATACAAAATGTACCACAAATACACACACAAATAAATGAAAACAAATACACATTTTTCTTTAAACCCGTAGATGAATATGAAATATCTGACACAATAAAAAGTTTAAAAAACACAAAATCACATGGAGATGATAACATTAGTGTCAATTTTCTAAACAAGTGCATACCGGTGGTCATCAAGCCTTTATGTACGTGGTGATCCATAACTCTCTTTTCATCGTAAATAATTCGGTTGCTGTTAATATATTTGATTGTTTTCAAATGTATATATATGTAGAAAGTCCTGCAGAATCCGAATATGTATTCAGAAAAACAATTGAATGCCAATTTAAAATAATAATAATAAAAATACGATTTTCTTAAAAAAATTCACCCTGTATATTATTGCATAAAATGATATGGTAACATATTATATAGACTTACACATGATACTCATTGATGTTTCCAACTTCCGGTTTGGCCGGAAGTGCTTACAATTTATAGCAATTTTTTATTAACCCTGTATATTTCAATTATTTCAGATAATACTATCGATTACGAATCCAATGATATATAAAACATCATAGTTTCACCATTTTATAAGCGAAATAATTGACAAAATTCAAATTATGATACATAATACAATATATTATAATAATAATAAGTATAATAATATATATATATATATATATATATATATATATATATATATATATATATATATATATATATATATTATTGATATTGTTAGTGCGTTTTCTGTAGTCAAAATGAAATAAAAAAATAAATAAATAATAAATAAAAAATAACAGATGAAATTAACAATTTAAACAATAATCCAACAAATTTTAGAAACTTACGAAACAATTTAAAGAAACGATTAAACCGTTATGTTGAACAGGAAGGGCATTTAATTGAACATTTATTGTAAGTGAAGTTTTAATATGTTTGTTTTGTTACTTTAATTCATTTGTTTATAATTATTTTTGTTTATTAAATAAGTTTATTAAGTAAAACTGTTTTTTGAAAATCTCGCTTATAAAATGGTGAAACTATGATTTTTTATATATCATTGGATTCGTAATCGATAGTATTATCTGAAATAATTAAAATATACAGGGTTAATAAAAAATTGCTATAAATTGTAAGCACTTCCGGCCAAACCGGAAGTTGGAAACATCAATGAGTATCATGTGTATGTCTATAATATGTTACCATATCATTTTATGCAATAATATACAGGGTGAAATTTTTTAAGAAAATCGTATTTTTATTATTATTATTTTAAATTGGCATTCAATTGTTTTTCTGAATACATATTCGTATTCTGCAGGTCTTTCTACATATATATACATTTGAAAACAATCAAATATATTAACAGCAACCGAATTATTTACGATGAAATAATTAATCTATCATTGTCAGAGGGCGTTTTTCCAGATAGACTTAAAATTGTAAAAATTAGACCACTTTTTAAAGCAGGATGTAAAGCAAACGTTGAAAACTACAGGCCCATTTCTATTTTAAGTTCTATTTCTAAAATTTTTAAAAAGTGTGTTTCGAATAGGATAATTAATTTTTTTGAAAAATACAAAGTGTTTAATGATAACCAATTTGGTTTCAGAAAAGGTCGCTCTACTACCACAGCTATAACAAAATTCCTGATTGAGTTATAATGATAATTTAGATAACAAAAATAAATGTATAGGAATTTTTCTAGATCTAAGTAATCGATCGAAAGATCTTGTTAACCACAACTCACTTTTGCAAAAGTTAGAGAAATATGGAATTCGTGGTGTATCATTAAACTGGTTCGGCAGTTATTTGAGTGGTAGAAAGCACTATGTGGCAATAAATAATGTTAAATCGAAAGAAGTGAATGTTTCGGTAGGGGTTCCACAGGGGTAGGTCTGGGACTTTTACTATATATAATTTATGTCTCTGATTTTAGTAGTACTAATTCTATTCTTTTTGCAGATGACACTTCTCTGCTTATCACTGCTCAGAAAACTACTGATGCAGTTTTAAAAGCTAATGAACAATTCTGTGATGCTCACTGAGAATAGCCAATCTTAAATAATAAAAAATCTATTTTTATTCGCTTTAACACGGGTTATCTAATTCAAATGCTGACAAGTCTTTTAATTAAATCTAATGAAAGATCTATTGAACAGGCTGCATCCACTAAATTCTTAGGCTTACATATTTCTGAAAACTGTTCCTGATGGACAATACATATAAATGCGATATGTAAAAAAGTAGCCCCAATGTGTTATTTATTAACCAGCTATGACAGGTTGTTAGTAAGCCGGTATTAATTACTTATTATCATGGAAATTTTAATTCAATCATCAGTTATGCTGTAATTGCCTAGGGCTCTTCTCCTGACATGGTGAGAGTATTTAAATTACATAAAAAAGCTGTGCGTTTTATAGTAGGAGTAACAAGGCGTACTAGTTGTAGGGATATTTTTAAAGAGTTGGGAATACTTACACTACCTTGTTTATTTATTCTTAGTTTACTATTATTGTATGCTAAATCCCAACTGAACGGTATTACTCTTAATTCAAATCACCTCTATAACACAAGAAATACTAATTTGTTAGAAATTCCTTAACACAGATGAGCATTATATGAAAAAAGCCCAAAGTATTTAGCTATTAAAGTATACAATAGATTATCTGAATCATATAAATCCATGAACGAAAAATTTTTTAAAATGGAAATAAAATGTTTACTCAGAAGTAAATGTTATTATTCTTTAAGTGAATACCTTAACGATAGATGTTATTGTTAATATACATATTATATGTGTTGTGTGTTAGGTAGGTACCTACCTACTTCGACCACGAAGGTTGGGTACCAATGGATATGATGTAATAATTGTACTATTTGTTCTTATTTGTTTTTGTTTGTTTATCTGAATAAGATTATATATAAAGGGTGGCCCATAATGTAGTGACACATTTTGACGTCTAATAACTTTGGCTCTGAAAAACCTATAGGTAAGTTTTTGGTGTTGTTCGATAGAAAAACTCAAAAAGTTTTTTTGTGTTGCAAAAAAATACAGGGTGTACCGAAGCATAAAAATTTAAGTAAAAAAATAACTACATATGTAAAGTTACATTCTGTATACTACTATTTTTTTGAAGCGTAATACATAGAGATTTATAATTGTTATAATTGTCAAATAGACAGAACGTACTGCCGGTTTCGAAAAGTGAATCATCGCGCTTTTATTGTTGAAAATCCAGGGTTTACATCAATAATCCGCAAAATATCAACGAGTTAAAAGAAAATATTCGAACAGAAATCCGGAATATTTTTCCATTAATGTTGCATAATGCTATGCGAAATATGGTGTCTAGAGTAGAAGAATATTCAAGAAGAGAAGGTCATCATCTTTTAGACACAATTTTTTAAAATTAGGCTAGTTATTATTATTATTATTATGTTAGTTTCCCTTGTTATTAAATTTCTTGAATTCCATATTTTGATTAAAATCATTTTATACTTTGGTTCGCCCTGTATTTTTTTGCAACACAAAAAAACTTTTTGAGTTTTTCTGTCGAACAACACCAAAAACTTACCTATAAGTTTTTCAGAGGCAAAGTTATTAGACTTCAAAATGTGTCACTACATTATGGGCCACCCTTTATGTATATGTAAATATATTGACATGTTCTATATCATGTAAATGATCTTTTGAACCAATAAATTATTATTATTATTATACATATATTTTTTAGTTTCGGCAGTAGAAAAAATATTGCAATTTATTTCATTTAGTGTAAAGTGAGCCTGTTTCACTCATGGGATTTTCCACAAAATTCCTATTCGTGAAAAAAGCTCACTTTACACACTTGTTGCATAAATAACTATTATGTGAGTTAGAATTTATTTGTTATTAGATGACTACTGCCGGTTATTACAGTTTATTTGTTTGTATGAACTGTAAAATGCATTAGTTTCGTTTTGTTTAATTTTTTTGCGTTTCAAATAATTTAGATCTTAACATGAGCAAGTAAGTTATTTTTGTAGACTGATTTAACTAGACCTTAAGATATAGTTAAGTTAAGTTAACGGTGATAAATATGAATTCTTGAAGTGCTTGGCCTGATCCGGTATGGTATTTTTATAAATTATATTACTAATTTTATTTTAAAATTACTACACAAAATGTCACAACATTGTTTCCAATGCTCATATGTGATATGAAACGATTATAAAATCGTTGGTTATTAAACCAAATCTGCAAGGCGTATCGTGGCTTTAGAAATGATTATGCCAAAAAAGACCATCATAAAGTTTTTGAGTTTAAATTTTATGTTAAACTACGACTAAAATTATATATGACCAAAAGACATAACTAAGGTTCCGTCACACATGCATACGAGCTATAGAGACGCGCAATCAGAATAATTGGGAAACAATGCACCAACTCAAGTAATAAATTGCACACGCAAATTATAAACACTTTTATTAAATATCTATTGTGTCCTAGATTTTCCAATTGTTTCCAAGAGAAGTTGTCGGTGCAGGACAAAATAAATTAACAACAATGATTTGTTATAATGCCTAGCAGAGAATGGACTAGCAGACATGATGTGTATTGTTTCTTAAAAGGAAATTTTATAATAAAAAAATGTTTGTTAATGTTGTGTGTTGGAAAAATGATTTTGTCTATACTGTTTATAAAAGATAAGTGATAGAAATTTAAATTAAAAATAATATTTTTGGAAGTGTAGTATTAGATGATGTTTTTTATATAAGTAATAATCACCAATGTTGTTAGAGCCCTGAAGAAGGTTTTGAAAATAATAAAAACCGAAACGTCGGCATTATAACAAATCATTGTTGTTAATTTATTTTGTCCTGCACCGACAACTTCTCTTGGAAGCAAATTATAAAGTTTGTGGAAAAATCGAAGTGTCTATTGGGCGTTATCCAACAATAGGTTTTACTTATAATAATTGCAAAGTGGCACTAGTTATCGATAATAAAATTCTCGATGGCAAGGGTACAGAAGTATTGAGATAAAGGAAACCGCTTAAACAATTTAAATTTTTTCTTTCACAGTTTTATGTAGCAAGGATCATAAAATTGCGCTACAGAAAGATTTTTCTATTTAAATGCATACTAAGCCGTTATATTATTGATTAATTTTCGGTAATTAGAGTGATAGCTGAAGAATTTTCCTGAGTATTTTCTACTTTTTAAATAACAAAATTAAGAAAACGGTTTTGCTGCGGAATGTGAAATTATGTTTTCTTCAACTATATGTAACGTTTTTTATCATAAGATAAATATATAAAATACTACATCGAAACTTCTAATACTGTGTTAAAACACTTATTTCGCAGCGAAGCGTAAGAGTAAGAGTAAGTAATACCTATTGTTAGGTAATGTCCACTGGACATTACGATTCTTCCACAAACTTTATAATTTGTGTGTGCAATTTATTACTTGAGTTGGTGCATCGTTTTTCAATTATTCCGATTATGCGTCTTTATAGCTCGTATGCACGCGTGACAAACGTTAAAACGTGTTTGTGGCAACATTTTGGTTATTTCAGGTTTGTACTGCTTGAGATATCTATGTCACGAAAGCTGTCTAATAAAAATGGTAAATTAATCATATACACCGTGTTTTAATTTTCATGAGTACACCCTCGTATCTCAGGCATTAAAAACCATATTAATTTTAAATTTAGGTGCAATGCAATCAACTTTGATATTGCTCATTGGCGTGCGACCCTGTGAGAATAATTGGAGTCGAATTTTCAGAAAAAAAAATTAGGGATTCTTTTATAGAAATTTTGATTTAAGCATCATCAAAAACCCTCTTATATGCCAAGTTTGAACAAAATATTTCATTAACTTAATATTGCTTCATGTTCTGCTGTTTTATTTTATTTCTCGTTATTATAGGTACCTATCATATTGATATGACACATTTCAATGGTCTGAAGAAAATAAAGGAACGAGACAATAGTTTCTGAATTTTTAAATTAATTTATATAAAAAATGGGAGTTTTTATCTCGGAAAGTCATGAAATATTTTATTTAAATTTAGCAGAAGGCGGTTTTTGATGATGCTGAATACGAATCAAAAATCAAAATTTCTATAAAAAAATTGCTATTTTTTTTTCAAAAATCGACCGCAATTTTCCTCACAGAGTCGCATGCCAATGAGCAATAACAAAGTTGATTGCGTCAAAACAGTTACATTTTAAGTATACATATACTTTCCAGTTTTCCACCCGAGTTCCCACCTAAGTTTGAAATTAATCCGTTTTTTAATTTCTGAGATATGAGGGTGTACTCATGAAAAGTGAAACACAGTGTATAGAATGAATGTTTTTGTTTTTAATTGAAAAGAAAGTTCTTACTTCTTAAATTTTACATACTGTGTTTAAGTATGAAATTTAATGAAATAGACTTTCAGAACACGCTGTATACATATATTTATCGCTAATTAACGTAAAAGCTACGGGAAAAAAAATCGTAACATGTAGAAAATGTTGTTTTTAATTACAAAGACTTGAAATAATACTTTATGTATATTATTACATACCTGTTTTAGATATTAAGTTTAAAAAAGTAACTTACTCCTAATGCGGCACCAGCTAAACTACTTTTAACTCCAAATGCAGCTTGACTACCAGCGGTAAGTTGACTCTGAACTGCATTCTTGGCTTGTAGAGCGGAACTATAAGCAAGACTTGTCAATTCTGCACCATTACTTTGTTTTCCATCGTCAGAAGAAACAAGTCCACCAAACTCTCCCCCGTATTCACTAGTTTCATAACCATGTCCAGTCACTATCACACTTCCTATACTCTGAGTAGCTTGAGGTTGTGGTTCGGCAAGTACGATTTTCAACTGTTGCTTTGGAACACGGGCTAAGACGAATCCAACTTAAAATGATATTCATTATTTAGATTTAACAAAATATTTCGTCCATTTCCTCTAGAAATAATGTTTTAAATAACGTTATGAACTGCATTCTGAATAGGTAAATCACTTTTATACAAGAAACGCTATAGTTAATTTGTAGTTTAAGGAATTTTGCGATATATCGCAAAATGCCATAAGCTGCTCAAGTTTGGAAATCAAGAAAAGACATAACTATGTATTAATAAAATGAAAGAATATTAAGCAAAACATTAAGTAGGTAGGTAAAGTAAAGTTCATATTTATACAGCACATAAAAAGAGCCGGCTTGTTTGAAGTTTTCAAAGCAATTTTTCTTCTTTATTATCTTATTGTTCCTCATCATTTATTGGAAGAAAATTACTTACATGCATAAACAGCAACTGCAAAAATCCTGAACATTTTTACTAAAACAAAATTAATAAAATAAGTAAACTTTAAATAATTTGCAGTTATTCTACTCACAAGTATCACACATTGAATGATGTACCTACTAAGTTAGTCTAGAAGTCACTGTATATTTTTTTATTAAGTGTATTTGTATTTATACAATATTTTGCACTACCTGTTTGGTGGGGATCATTAAAATATAATAACTACAGTGTAATAGTATCCAATGAATGTTTAAAATTTTCTATAATACATATATGCTATTCACATTTTATTTACAGGGTTATCCAACGAAAAGGCCCACCCTTATATTTTCTTTATTTTTCGAGTTAGGGAAAAATGTTTCAAATAAAAGTTGTAGTGAATCAAATGAACTCATTTAAAACCCCTGCAAAGAATATACAGGGTGTTCCATAAAAGCGGGACAAACCTAACTTACATTTTTTTTAAATGGAACACCCTATATTTTTTTACATTTTTCAAATCTGTGTTTTTTTGTGAGGTTGTTGAAGAATACGAGATTTATGTGAAGCCTCCGAGTCAAGCATAGACACTTTAATGACGCGTGATGTATAGATACTATTTTTTTCGAAATCGCTTTTTAAAAATCTAATAAAAATTAAATACAAAAAAAAACGTCACACTGACAATTTGCCTTCACTTATGTTTACAAAAATAAATATAATGTTTAGCATTATAGTACAGTAACTTGGTGATTTCACTTTCAATTCTATAGCAGTTTTAAATTCAAATATTTTTGGATAGTTTGATTCAAAATGGGTCAAATATAAAGTATTAAAAAGGAATAAGGATGCTTTTTCGTTGAGGGTAAGTTTCACCCAACTCAGGGGTTTCGAAGAAAAGAAAAAAAGTGACTATTGGAACATATAGATCGTCGAATTCTACCCCAAAAACCCCTATAACGTTATTTTTGCTTTAATACCCGCCAAGTTAACAGGGGATTGAAAACTTCGACTTTTAAGCAAAAAAACACTGATTTTTCAAAAGATTTTAAACAAATTACTCAAAGAAAAAGAAAAAGTTTTCATAAAAAAAACGTTACCTTATAAAATAACAAAAATAATCCATGAAATAACAATTTGTTTAGGGTCATCGTTGCCGAGATACAGTGCATATTAGGTGTATTTAAACGAGGCCCTGAAAAAGTCACGCGATTCAAACAGTATGATAGCTATTATCATTTTGTATACATTTAAAATTTCACAAGTAGGACCCCGACTTTTTCTTGTTAAGTATGCTTTTTGCTATGGTTTTTTCTATATCTCAGAAGGGATGTAGATATGATGCATTTGGCAAATTTCATTCGATTACCTTCAACCATTGCAGAAGAATAGCTATTTGAATTCTCAGACCAAATGCATAAAACACCCTGTATCTTCTTAACGAGTGACCAAAATATGTTTTCCTTATTGATCTATACTTGCCTTGAAGTGATCTATCTGCCATTAGGCTATGGTTCATTGCTCGCGAATCACCCTGTATATAATATTAATATTTTTTATCTACGCTCGTTATACATATAATGACAGTAATATGACACATTTCAATGTCATAATGACGTTGTTTATAGCGCTAGTGTGATATACAGCGTGTTCCAAAATTATGCGGCCAAACTCTTACAGCATGTTGAGGTTCTCAAAAAAAAAAAACGAAAATGTTCTATACATATTTGGTCAATACTGCATATTAAAGGAGTTATGACCTTCCAAAGATGAAGAGAATCGATTTTTTTTATACTATAACTCAGTATCCGAAAAAGGTAGGTACATCAAAATTTAGACGTTACCTTTTATTTAGGTACTCGACCATATCCTAAATTCATTTTTGAAAAAACTGTTCAGGAGCGGCGCCGTATGGAGTTTAGGTTAGGTACCTATATTAATAAATATTTTTGAATCCGTTCGCGTTATTAAAAGTTTTACTTTAAAATTTGATTTTTCAATCATTACAGAAAAATGGTATACCTTTCACATTTTGATAGGATGCGCCGTGTTCGAGAAAATCCACTATTATAAATTATAATTGCACTTCAAACCTCAAGTAGTGTACCAGAATAATATTATAATAATAATTATAGTAGGTTTCAATCAATCAAATTTATACCATTTTGTGTAAAAATGAATGAAAAATCAAATTTTAAAGTTAAACTTTTAATAATGCCAACAGAAATATTTATTAATATACCTAACTTAAGTCCCAAACGCGCCCCTGAGCACTTCTTTCAAAATTATTATATTATTATACGTGCCATATATCTGTATTTTATAGTACCTACTCGTCTGTTTACATAACTCACCTTCGGTTCGTTTTGTAAGCTTCAGATGCGTGGTATAAAATACCTCATATGGCACTTATAATATAAATAATTATTATGTCACTTTCATAAGTATTGATGGCTGTAAATAAAATAGTATACAAACCTCGGTGGAAAGTTTCATTTATGTCTCGAGCGTTAGCTGCTCGGCCAGGTATCTCGCTCTCGACAGAATTGACAGAAATGATATTCTTTCCACCTCGCTGTGTAATATACTATTAATGAATAATTAATTATATAATATATGTATAGGTAGGTATGTAACAGTTTCTTTACAAGATGAACGTTTTATATACGGAACATTTACTGGAAGATACCTATTTACGTTGATAATGAGTATGTAAACGGAAAATAATTCACCGATCTACCGATCATCTATTGCAAGATATAAAGAAAGTAGGTAGGTATCTATCCTGCTTTAAGATTGCGGAAGAGATGTAAAGTAAAAATAAATTGTTTCCTTCTTCAGGTAAATACCGAATCTATATTCTAGTTTTGCCTATAGGCAGTATGATGTGATGAACAGTGGCGTCTATTTTCACTCAGGTGACTATTCTACGCAGTCAGACATAGGAACAATACATTGATAATGCGTGGTTCCATTTCTCACAATGTGAACGACTAGCGGCTACAAATACCTAGTACCTTAATAATAATAATAATTTGTTTCTTCAATTAAAAAGTCACAGAAGAATACAATAATTGAGAAAAAGTCAATAAACACAAAGTATTGAAATACGTACTTATGTTGTGTTATACTAGTAGAGTAAATAGCTGCTTCTATCGTGTCATCCCGTTTGCACTTTGTTGCTAAAATGTAAGACCCACTTTTTATCATTCCCCACCCACTAACAATGCAAAATCGAGAGGTCGTCAAAAAATTGTACTGTACAAGGGGGTTGCTAAGGGTGGTTTTTAAAAAATTATCAAAAATTTTTTTTTGCGTTTTTTACATCCATGCCACCTGATCCATCATCTACTGAAGTTTTATGCCAATATTTTAATCAGAAATATTTTTTTTTTTAATTTTAAAATCGTCATATACAATGCTTTCATATGGAGGCGCCTTATTATATAAAGTCTCGCCCTGAAATACCACAATTGTAATATCCTTTCTAACGTCCTAACTCGAAAACCTTTTGATTAATCAAAAAAATTATTTCTATATACGTTGTAGATCAAAGATCGAGGATTACATTACTTTTTTCAGATTCTAAATCCGATGGATAGTTTCGTTAAAAACTTGCAAATTGTAAAGCCTTGTCGTGGCGGTAGCGGCCGACATTGGAGATGCTACGAAGGTTCACCTTACCGTGGGAAGGCAGTCAAAAAACGACTCTAAGCTTCAGCGCGTTTGTAAAGTCGATATTCGCCTATTATCGTGCAATTCCTGTGTTTTAGAAGCATTTTAAATGTCTTGCGATATTATTTTATTAATAAATATTTAATTAAACAACTTCGATGTGATTTCTTTTAATGGTAATAAAATTTCCCTTTGATTTTTTTTCAATAATAAGTAATTTTAAATAGGTACACAAAAATATAGGCAGGTAGCCGGTATCTTACACAAAAATATAGGGTACGTACATAAATAAAAATAGTGTAAAAGTTTTGTTGAATATACTCATACTCATACTCATACTCATTTATTTGACTACGTTATATACATGTTAGGGTACATTTGTAGCAAGTCAAAATAGGTTACATTATACATATATCTACTTAATATAAAGTATAAAATTCGAGAATATCGAGATAAAGAACATTGACACAAATATAATGTATAGTAAATTCGTATACAAGTATTATTGACATGTCAGTGAATAATAGTGAATATAAAAAATAACAGTACACATACATTTAAATAAACAAACAAAGAATAAAAAGCAAAAGTAGTAAAAAGTATATTCCACACTAATAGACAAACATTAAGAAATTAAAATAGTCGAATTCAAATATTCGGTTACGGATATTAAGTTTGCATTAACAAAAGTAATGATAATAATTAATAATAATTGTACTACAAGTGTAACGAATTACAAACCCTTAAAAGGGAGCCATATCTAAGAAAAAGGGGTCCGATTGGGAAATATTTACTATTTTTGGTCATACATTTTTTGTTAATTCATATAATACAAAAGAAAACATGAACTTATAATAAGTTAAACTACCTATAGGGAGAATATAGTTTTGTGATTTGTGATCTGTATATATACTTAGCCCAATCAATAGGTACTCTTACCTTACAAAAGGTGTAGGAAAGATTATATTTGGTACGATTGTTTAATTACTAAGTTATTTCAAATCTCCCGCCAATCTTGGGGGAGGGTGCCCCTTGCACCGCCATATTGGTTATTTCTTTTTCGCGATTATCTCGGTATCGGTGAGAGATACTTTTTTTGTAAGGTTCATAGTTTTAGAACTGCAGCGCGTAAAAAGTAAGCATTTTCGTCAATTTGTCGGAAAATTTTATTTTTGATCAAAATTTTTTCCCGCTGTTTATTAATTTTTTACCCTTATTTGTTATCCTCCTTATCACAACACCACAGAGGTAGGGTAATAGGGCGCGTTGTTTTTAACGTTATATCCCCAGTAGGCATAATCCACGAAGCATCATGTCGTAGAAGATAATTAATACTTTTTTGAACTTCTTGTATTCATTGATGGGCTATGGGAAGAAAATAACGAACAAAATAAAGATATACCTGAAAATTTGCCGATACAAGATTTTAGTTCGTCAGAAATTATAAACTCTTCCTGAGAATGTTCCTCTTGTTCTTCAGGAGTGAAAGCGATTTATTCTTCTGAAGCAGGTTAAAAAATGTAACTTTACCTTTATTATAAAGTCAAGACTTCTTGTCACTCAGTAATTTATTCAATTCAAATATTCAAAGATGAGAATGTTAACAGTTTAAGATATCATTTGTGCGGGGGGAAAATTTTTTGTTGAACTTTACAGAATAAATAATGATGATGTCACCTTAAATGACATTTTATTAGTACATCTATTACAAAAAATTAATGTACAGGGTGATTCACTTAATTTTCCCACCCCACTTTTCTCCGTTATTTTTGCAATTACAAAAAAAAATATTATAACAAAAATTGTAGAACTTTTTATGAAGTTTTTAAATATGGTATCAAAAAAACAATTGAAAAACAAATTATGAAGTTACAGATATAACTTGCATTTTTTTAAATGGAGCACCCTGTATTTTATTACATTTTTCGACATAAAATTTTATTCTGATTTCGACAATATAGCACACCTGGTACTTATTTGTAATATTTTCCGAAATATTTGCATTTAAATATATAAATTATAGACAATATCGCATTTTTTTTTGTTTTTCAATTGTTTTTTTGATACCATATTTAAAAACTTCATAAAAAGTTCTACAATTTTTGTTATAATATTTTTTTTGTAATTGCAAAAATAACGGAGAAAAGTGGGGTGGGAAAGTTAAGTGAATAACCCTGTACAGGGATATCCAACGAAAATGACCACCCCTAATAACTTCTTTATTTTTGATGCTACAAAAAAATTTTTTCTATAAAAGTTGTATGGTTTATTGAAAGCATTTAGAATATGTATTCAGAAAAATAAATGAAAGTCGTTTAGAAGAGATATGGTTTTAACTTGCATTTTTTCAAATGAAGCACCCCATTTTTTGCATTTTTGAAATCAAGGTACTTTTCTCTTTTCGAATATATAGATATGTATCATATTATCTCTTAGGGTTTTCTAATTATTGCAATTTTTGTGGCCCGAAAACAACAAGGAAATAAAATAACAGAACAAATTTTTATTTTTAGAATGAATTAGTCTTGGCTAATTTAGATATCAATTACAACTAAGTATAAATAAAAGTAATTAAAACTAACCTACATAAACTGTTCAAAATGACGCCCATCATGTTCGATACAAAGCCGATACCTTATTCGAAATGAGAAAAGTATCTCGATTTCAAAAATGCAAAAAAAATGGGGTGTTCCATTTGAAAAAATGCAAGTTAAAACCATATCTCCTCTAAACGACTTTCATTTATTTTTCTGAATACATATTCTAAATGCTCTCAATAAACCCTACAATTTTTATAGAAAAATTTTTTTTATAGCACAAAAATAAAGAAGTTATTAGGGGTGGTCATTTTCGTTGGATATCCCTGTACATTGGCGTTTTTGCCCCCTACAAGCGATGCTGCACGATATCATTCTATACGGACCTAACATCAAGTTTAATTATGGTACAGCAAATCGAAAAATGCAGAATGCAGCTGATTGGGGTTGGAAGAGTAGTAAATTTGGTCCTACTCCAATACTTATGATGAAAGATCCTGCACCTGAAATTTTATTAAAATGCATTTATTGAAAATGTTAAAAAGGATGTGGAACAACATGCAGTTATAGAAATGTTCGACTATATTGCACAGAAATTTCATGTAACAATATTCAGGAAATAATCCCCGATTTCGACGATGAACCACCTTAAATCAATCAATTTCTCACTTTACAAATGCCAGATGATAATGGTGATGGTGATGATCCTGAAGAACAAAGCGGCAAATTCTCAGGAAGAGTTCATAATCTCTGACGAACTAAATTCTTCAACATTAATTGATCCAGAACAACCGGATCTATCACAAGGAGTTCGAAATAGTCAAAGTATTAATCATTTTCAACGATATGATGCTTCGTGGATTATGCCTACTGGGGATAACACGTTAAAACATCGCGCCCTATTACTCTACCATTCTACCTCTATGGTGTTGTGGAAAGGAGTAACGATTAAGGGTAAAAAATTAATAAACAGCGAGAAATAAATAAAAAAATAAAATTTTCCGAGACATTGACGAAAACGCTTGCTTTCCAGGCGCTGCAGCTCTAAAACTATGACCTTAGAAAAGAAAGTTTCGATAAAAAATGTAGAAAATCGTACGCTACATTTTTTATAATCGATGTACCTATTTCACACCGGTACCGAGATAATCGCAAAAAGCGATTTTCCACCCCCTAATACCAATATGGCGGCGCAAGCGGCATCCCTCCCCAGGGTGAAAATTTGGGATTTTAAATAACTTCCTAATTAAACAATAGTACCAAATATAAACTTTCCTATACTTTTTGCAAGGTAAAAGTACCTATTGATTGGGCTAAGTATATAAACAGATCGCAAATCACAAAACTATACCTACTCTCCCTATAGTTTAACTTATTATAAGTTCATGTTTTCTTTTGTATTATATGAATTAACAAAAAATGTATGACCAAAAATAGTAAAAATTTCCCAGTTGGACCCCTTTTTCTTAGATATGGCTCCCTTTTAAGGGTTTGTAATTCGTTACACTTGTAGTACAATTATTATTAATTATTATCATTACTTTTGTTATTGCAAACTTAATATATTCAACAAAACTTTTACACTATTTTTATTTATGTACGTACCCTACCTACCCTATATATTTTTGTGTAAGATACCGGCTACCTGCCTATATTTTTGTGTACCTATTTAAAATTACTTATTATTAAAAAAAACCAAAGGGAAATTTTATTACCATTAAAAGAAATCACATCGAAGTTGTTTAATTAAATATTTATTAATAAAATAATATCGCAAGACATTTAAAATGCTTCTAAAACACAGGAATTGCACGATAATAGGCGAATATCGACTTTACAAACGCGCTGAATCTTAGAGTCGTAACACGTAACGTGAACCTTCGTAGCATCTCCAATGTCGGCCGCTACCGCCACGACATGGCTTTACAATTTGCAAGTTTTTAACGAAACTATCCATCGGATTTAGAATCTGAAAAAAGTAATGTAATCCTCGATCTTTGATCTACAACGTATATAGAAATAATTTTTTTGATTAATTAAAAGGTTTTCGAGTTAGGACGTTAGAGAGGATATTACAATTGTGGTATTTCAGGGCGAGACTTTCTATAATAAGGCGCTCCATATGAAAGCATTGTATATGACGATTTTAAAATAAAAATAAAATATTTCTGATTAAAATATTGGCATAAAACTTCAGTAGATGATGGACCAGGTGGCATGGATGTAAAAAACACAAAAAAAAATTTTCATAATTTTTTAAAAACCGCCCCTAGCAACCCCCTGTACAGTACGATTTTTTGACGACCTCTCGATTTTGCATTGTTAACGGGTGGGGAATGATAAAAAGTGGGTCTCACATTTTAGCAACAAAGTGCAAACGAAAATCTTTTCTAGAAGGCTTTTGCGGGCTGGCAAACTCTACTATACCCTGTATAGTCACATACAAGAGTCGGAACAATTATAATATAAAAACACAACAACAATAGTACATACAATAGACAAAATAGCGATTTAAAATGTAAGCACAGCCATTAAAAAAATTCATCCAGTGTGTAACTGTTTTTGTCCAGTAGAAATTGTTTCAACTTAGATTTAAAAATATGATATTACATAATTATTATTAATAAAAAAAATTTATATACAACATATATGTACAGGGTGATTCATAAAGAATTGGTAATATTTTACCTGCAGATTCTATAGCGGAAAATATTAACTTTTTGCTTATAACTGATGGGGGTTAAATATTAATACTTACTGAGATATAGGGTGTTAATAGCTATTTATGATACGTCTGCCTGAAAAAGAAACACACATTTAGTATAGTTCTCCACATATTTATTTGTCACAAAAAATTTCCGACAGAGGAGCACGTACTCCATTAAATCGGTAAAAAGGCCACATTTCTGCTTTGTAAGTGCGGCATTTTTTATGTGCCAAATAAATATTATTTAACCTATTTTATTTATTATTATTACATTTTTGAAGTTGCCCCCAAAATTTCAATTTCGAGGGAGGCACGATTTAAAAAAATACCCTCTAAAAAAGCTAGAATTTATTTATATATATATACATAAAAAATTTTTGACGAACAGAAAAGTATAGGACACTATTTCAGCTACATGTAACGAATTCCAAGTTATTTAGCAAAATGTTTCGAAAAAATCAAAATAAAAAACAAACATATTAATAAATTTACAAATATTTCTGGTATTATGAACCTAAACAATGATATCAAATATACCATTGGAAAGCGCCTTTTTTCCTGATTAATAATCACTAATAATATAAGTTAATATCAAAATATAAACCCGAGTTATATAGGGAAATGTAGAACCGTGTCGCAAAACTTTGGCGGCCACATTGATTACGTCATTAACACCGCTATACTCTGGTCGGCGACCAAATGGAAATCGACTCCGCCCCATTAATTTTATAGCAGCGCAGAACGGTGCACGCAATAGTCAGTTTTTTTTACACGATGGAAATTAATGAAAATTGTGATAGCTTCAACAAAATTTGTTTATTATACGTGTTACATTTTCTACTACAGCTATACTATATTTTTATGTTTATACCCATTAAAGCTTCTATTATACATTTTCAATTTTGGACTTTTAAAAATAATACTTTATTCCCGCAAAAATTTAAACGACGTTTCCTTTATTAGTCCGCACTGCGCAAACTCAAGATACTTTTATTTCCTGCCTCGGCCCAAGGATTTTATACTAAAGAGGATTGCTCATAGCCCCTGAAATGTCGGACAGAAAGCGCTGGTATGTGTGACGTAGCTGTCGTCAAAAGTGCGATCAAGCAATATAAATAATCGTCCCTAGTTAATTTCCACTTCATTTTACCAGGTCGAAAAATATACCATTCGATGCAGAAAAATATGTAGAACACGATTGTTGAAAAATTATGAGTCTAAATTGTCGGCTACTGTGCAAAAAAAATAATAAAAACCATAAATGAAATTGGACGCCGGCACGTTTAACTCGAAACGCTGCTAAAACCGTTCGAGTTATGAAAAAAATTAACATAAACAATTTTATAGAGAACTAAATTTTCTATAAAAAAGTCAGTGGTGGCATATGTCTATCTTAAATACTTTTGGTGTGAGGATGGTTGGAAGTCGCGCGCTGGACAACTGTTGTTTTATATTTTGAATGTAACAACGATACAATAAAGACCAACGTCTCAGTCACTACTGCGTGTTATAACATGACCCAAAGATTTTATAAAATTCTTGAACATGAGGACTGTTGCTTGTATGGTATAAAATCTTTAGCCCAATTAGTATATGTACAGGGTGTCCCAAAGTTGATGTCTCGGGACTATATCTAGAGAATGAAAAAAATTATCACAAAACCGTTTACGTGGTTTAATTTGGGGTGCACTAAGGTACATTTTACGCTATAATTTTTTTTTTTTTCGAAATCTGGAAAATGGCGAAACTGACGTCATCAGAACTTTTTCCCAGGAACATACACTTTTTTGTGCTACCTGGAAAGTGCTATTTTTCCTGAACGTTTTCTAATTAAAAAGTTTTTTCGTATCTTTTATATTTAAAAATAAACAGGGTAAAATAGTTTGGAAAATACCCTCAATTGCATACGAGTTAGCCATGATGTAATCGATTGGCCTATGGAAAACAATGAATTAGGGCTGTTGACATGTTTGTTTAGTGAATATATTGTTTGTGTCAAATAGTTTACGGGTAGGAATTAATTTAAATAGCACCGAAATGTTTACAACGAATAAAAAAGTTGACATGATTTTAATATATTTTTTTTCTCTTCCTTTTCTTTTTGGGATTTATTACCAGATCTCTTAAAATTCCTATCCAATTTATATTAATTAAGTAAGTATCTAAAAAATATTCAAATTAACCAGTTTAAAACTGGGAAATATCTCTACGCCTTTTGACGTAATGTCAACGGAACAGTTAGAGGGTGTTTTTTGACAACTAATAGGAATTAAAATAATACAAAAACACTGCGCTGTCGTTTCAGGAACTATATTATTATTATTATTATTATTATTATTAACAACAAATAAGGGCAGAGGAAATCCTATTATGCCCAAAATACTAATTTATAACTTTATATCTACATTCTGTATAATTATGCTATACACGAGAGAGAAAAATTTTTTTTTTTAATGTTTCTAAATTTCTATGGTTCCACTAACACTTAAAGTAGGCTTCACAATCTTCACATATTGTTATACATTGGCACTGATGTGACGATCATATCTGTTTTTGAACGAATTAATTGTAGGTGCCAAAACAATTTCCTCGGGTAGAGAATTCCATTGATAGAAGACTCTGTTTGTTAGAAAGTGCTGACGAGGCGTTGTATGGAAGTTCTCGTACAGCAGTTTTAGAGGATGACCTCTGAGGCGATCGTCGTTGTTTAACGTGAATAAATGAGATAGGTCAATCGAGAAGCCATTATGTTTCCTTCTCTTTAGATTTTTTATGTAACGTGTAGAATAACACGGCATAAAATAAAAATTGTTTATATCATTTCCATAGATACTTACCATAGAAATGTTGAAAAATATACTAAATAATATTAATTTTATTGAGTTCTTCTCTCAACATTGGTAACCAAGTTGAACAAAATTCTACCGAACAATTTGATACGCATTTAACTTCATTAAGTAAAATTATTGCAGATTCTTTGATTTTTTCTTTTTGCTGTGTGCTTCTTTGGTTTGAAAAAATTGTCCTAACGCCAAAAAAAACGATTTAGAATTTTGTTACTGTTTTAAAATATTTTTTTTTATTAAAATATACTGTTACAAATCTTTGATAAAACATATAAATAGATTTTGTTCATTGTTTTCCATAGGCCACTCGATTACATCATGGCTAACTAATATGCAATTGAGGGTATTTTCCAAACTATTTTGCCCTGTATATTTTTAAATATAAGAGATACGAAAAAACTTTTTTAATAGAAAATGTTCAGAAAAAATAGCACTTTCCATATAGCACAAAAAAAGTGTATGTTCCTGGGAAAAAAGTTCTGACCACGTCAGTTTCGCCATTTTCCAGATTTCGAAAAAAAAAAATTTAGAGCGTAAAATGTACCTTAGTGCACCCCAAATTAAACCACGTAAACGGTTTTGTGATAACTTTTCTCATTCTCTAGATATAGTCCCGAGACATCAACTTTGGGACACCCTGTACAGAAAATTTTCGGGAGTAAAATTCCATTAAATTTCGCCATATCGGCAAAGATACAGCAAAACATAATATATTTATATGTACCTATACCTATTACAAATATATTTCTAAATTGCCAATGTGGAAAAACAATTGAAAAATAGGGCGTTTTAGTTATGAAAATAATAAATATGGGCACTTGTCGAAAATTAAATTTCCTATAAAAAAAAGTCGGTGGTCTGAGTGGTGGCATTAGTCTATCTTTAATAGTTTTGGTGTGAGGGCGCCTCAAATTCGCGCGCTGATCTTTTGTTAAATTAAACTTATCGTTTTCCAGCGCACAACTTTCAGCCACCCTCACGCCTAAAATATTCAAGATAGACATATGCCGTCACTGACTTTTTTATAGGAAATTTAATTCTCCATAAACTTGTTTATGTCCATTTTTTCCATAACTCTAACGGTTTTGGCAGCGTTTCGAGTCAAACGTGCCGGCGTCCAATTTTACTTATGGTTTTTATTTTTTTTTGCACATTAGCTGGGAATTTAGAAACATAATTTTTTAATAATTGTATTCTACGTATTTTTCTGCATCGAATGGCATATTTTTCGACCTGGTGAAATTAAGTGGAATTTAACTACGTCCAATAATCTATATTGCTTGATCGTGCTTTTGACGACAGCTACGTCACAGAATCACCGTTTTTGTCCAACATTGCGGCATAGGCTATGAGCAATCCTCTTTAGGTATAAAATCCTTGGCCTCGGCCAGCTGATTGCCTGGTTTGTTTACGTTTGTATTCGTTTTTAGATTAGGTTCTTTCGCGAGTTATTTCCCCATATTTTAAAGAACGTCCGTAGTTATTAATTCAAAAAAGTTTAGTTTGTGATTTACTGTAACAATTTCACATACCTAGGTTACTTCACTGGATAAACCCCAATGACCCCAATGCAAGCTACTCAAAAATAGTCATATCTGCTAAAAGAGTCGTTTACTCTTCGGTGTTTTTTTTACAAATAGTCGTGGAATGTTCAAGCAATAAAAACTATACAAAGTCAAGTACCTACATCTTGTTTTATTTTTATTGAGAAAAATCTTTAAAAACCCCCTTTAACAAGTCCAAATAAATAAAACGTGTTGTTTACCTACCTATTTTTTCTTTATTTTCACAAGGTTCTATTACAGCTCGTTTAAGAAAGTTACGAGAGATATAATAGTTATTTTTGTAATAAGGATCATAAAGACAAGCATTATGGTACTAGCCGTGAATATCATCAGACGAGGCGTTAGCCGAGTCTGATGACACGGCGTGTACCATAATGCGTGTTTTATGATCCAAATTACATACAAAATTTTATCTCGTGTGGCATATCAATGTAAAATTATATTTTTCTAAAAATTTAAAATTTTGTATTTTTGAAACGATGACAGGTGCATTAAGCTATTTATTTAAAAAAATAGTAAGTGACCTGTGCCTTACCGTTTCCTTGACAACGCATCAACAAATTATTTATTTAGCTGTCAAACACTGCTATAAGTTGCAAATTGGATATGTATTAAACGAATTAAAACATTATATGGTGATTCTGATGAAAGTTTACCCTCCGATTTGGAAGAAATTGCAGGAAATGTCGTGGACTCTGTTTTGCCTGAAAAATCACGGCTGGTATATGAACCTGTGTTTGCTCGTTATGAGGAATGGTGTACCAGTAAGAACACGAAGAATGTGATAAATGAAGGTTCAGTTTTCATTGCTCTTTTACAATTTATAATAATTAGTTAAGTTAAATTGTATTTTGAATACAATTTTTTGATCTAGCATATATTTTCTTCTAACTTATTTTATTGATGGTAAAGATATAGAATTTTTACACAAGTCAAATAAAATTATTGCAATTGTACTTTTTGAATCTCATTATGGCACTAGTGCTTTCTGGAATTTCATTATGATATTAGTATCATAATGAACTTACTTATGTCACTATAAACAAATAAATGACATAATGATGTCATTATGACATGCCACCAGATAAATATAATATTGTAATAATATGTAAATATTATCAAGGTTGTTATGATATGTGGTTGCTAAGCAAGGGCTGTAAGCTAGCAACCCCCGTCAACAAAATAATAAAAAACGACTCGAGACTCGAGTCACAAATATTTGTATTCATTCTAAATTAAGATATAACAAATATTTACATGGTGTCAGATGTAAAAAACACTTGTATGTGATTAATATAATATATAGACATAATATATATAAAAAAATATATAATGGATTTTATAAATTACTGTCGTCCACCTTCATCATTAGAATTGAATGGAAACGGTATCAACTGGATGAAATGGAGACAGAAGCTTGAAATATTTATGAAAGCATCTGGAAAAATGAAAGAAAAAGATGAAGAAGTAAAAATATCAATATTCCTAAATGTAATTGGTGACTTTGGTATGGAAGTTTATAATACTGCCTGGGATTCCAGATGTTTTTGTTACGTGCAAAAACTTAATGAATTTAAATCCAGTCTATTATTTTCTAAATAGCAATCACCCGTACTTAAAAACAAATATGAGGCATTATGTTCACACTCCGTCGGTGTTTTACCTACAGCGGATAGCACTCACACTACCGTAGAGTCTTGCCGCTCTATTAGTGTTTATTATCAAAATATACGTGGCCTCAACACAAAAATGCATGATTTTTTAAATAACGTTAGTTCTTCGAATTATTCTATCATATGCTGTACGGAAACATGGTTGCAGCCGAGTGTTTTAAATTCCGAGTTTATCTGTGACAGGTATGTCACTATTCGAGACGATCGTAGAATATCTGAATTAAGCACCAAACGTGGAGGGGGGGTATTATTGGCGGTTAGTAACGTTTTTACAGTGACAGAAATAGACTTAGATTTCATTCATGAGGAACTTCCCGCAATTGACATACTTGGAGCTAAAATAAAGGGTAGCTCGTGTTCATTTTGTATCTTCGCACTGTATATACCTCCTAATTTCCAAGCATCTGTTTACAGCAAGCTCTTTGAGCTCTTAGAAACATTGGAGTTTATTTTAAATGATAATGTTTATTTTCTGGGGGATTTTAATATACCTGAATTTAATTATGAAGCTGAAGAGAGGACTTGTTCAGATAAACTTTTAGCTTTGAAAACGTTCTGTAATTTTTTCGAATTCGATCAATATAATGATGTACTAAATCTAAACAATAGATTGTTAGATTTAATCTTATGTAATATAACTTGCACTGTTGAAAAGGCTCAGGATATTTTATTGCGTGAAGATCCTCACCATCCTGCGTTATGTTTATCTATCTTGCTTAAGTCAAATAAGAGTGATAAAATCGCTGTAAATCCCGAGGAAACTTATAATTTTCGTAAAGCCAATTTTACTCTCTTATACGAGCAATTATCTTTAATAGACTGGTCATTTTTAGAGGAATTTACCGACTGCAATGAGGCGTGTGATCAATTATACAATGTCATTAATAATTTGTTTGAAATCTTTGTTCCGAAAAAAATTTCTAGGCCTTGTAAGTATCCACCTTGGTTTTCTAGAAGTATAATACATGATATAAAAAGTAAAGATAAGTTACTGAGAGAATATAATCGTACTGAGGATAACAATACTTACAACAATTTTAAAACTTTACGTGCTAAAATCAAGAGAGATATCAGTATCGCTTATAAAATATTTTTAAATGATATTCAAATTAATATTCACAATGATCCGAAAAAGTTTTGGTCATATGTTAATGGTAAAAATGTGTAAATACTTTACCTGATACACTGATTTTTGAAGGTAATGATTTTAACAAACCATCTGATATTGCTAATGCTTTTGCTATGTTTTTTAAATCAAGTTTTTCAACCAGTAACATGATTATTCCTGATGTAAATGTTAATATAAATAGCACCTTTTCACTTGAGCATGTTTCTGAGAGATATGTGTTGGGGGTTTTAAAACAAATTAAACCTAAATTTACAACAGGTCCCGATGGTATACCGGCCTTCATTTTACGCGACTGTGCAGTAGTGTTGGCCTATCCGCTTATGAAAGTCTTTAACCTCTGTCTGGACTCCAAAATATTTCCGGATAAATGGAAACTTTCTAGAATATGTCCGGTTTTTAAGAAGGGTGATAAGAATTTGATGATTAATCATAGACCTATAACAATTATTTGCAACTTTTCCAAGGCTTTTGAAATGCTATTACTATTTACGAAAATACTCGTGAACTAATTAGTAATTATCAACATGGCTTCATGCAAGGACGTTCCACTACATCTAACTTGTTCTGTATAACGCAATATACAGTAAATTCACTTTTCAACCAAAGCACTTTGCGAGTGAATAGGAGAGAATAAAGCGAGAGCGCTAACATTCTGAGATCGACATGCAGTCACGCATGTGTAATGCTCTCGCTTTACTGCTATCTCCTATTCACTCACAAACTGCTTTGGTTCAAAAGTGAATTTACTGTATATCCGAATCTGTGGACTCTGGAGGGCAGGTTGACGTCATTTATTATTATTATTATTATTATTATTATTATTATTATTATTTATACAGATTTTAGTAAGGCGTTCGATAGGCTTGATCATTGTATTCTACTGTTTAAGCTTAAACAATATGGGTTTTCAGAAAAACTGGCAGATCTTTTTACTTCATATTTATACTGCAGACGCCAATATGTAGAATATCGTGGTTTTAGGTCCGACGAATTCATAGCTACGTCTGGTGTGCCGCAAGGCTCAATTCTTGACCCTCTTCTCTTCGTTATTTTTATTAATGACATAGTAGATGTAATTGACGTCAACTGTCTTCTTTACGCAGATGATTTAAAACTGTACTGTGACATTGAATCTGTCGCCGATTCTCTTAATCTCCAGGATAATGTAAATAAGATAAATAATTGGTGCACCCTTACCTTTAAATGTACAAAAATGCAATATAATGTCTTACACGAAAAAAAATGAACCATCTGTATTCAATTATAAACTTAATGATATACCACTTAATAGATTAACAGAATTTAAGGATTTAGGCGTTATTTTTTACTCAAAACTTAGTTTTAATCAACATATTGATGCCATTGTACTTGCTAGTAATAGTAGTAGTAATAGAAGCCTTGGATTTGTTATGCGACATTCTCGTGGATTTAATGATATTAGCATTTTGTTTTTGCTTTTTAATACATTTGTTTTATCGAAACTAGAGTACGCAAGTATTATATGGAATCCTGGGTACCAAACTTTTAGTAACAGTCTTGAAGGTATTCAACGTAAATTTTTAAAATTTGCATCATTCAGGTTGGACGGAGTTTACCCTCCAGTTGGCGTACCACATCATGATCTCTTAAGTAGGCATAAGGTTCTTAGTTTAAGTCGTAGAAGAGAAATGCATTCTCTTATTTTTTTGTTCAAAATTATTCACAGTAAACTAGATTGTCCTTTGATCTTAAGTCAACTTAATTTTAAAATTCCTAGCATTGTAACTAGACACACCAATACATTTTATCTGTCAACTCCAAGGACCAATTTACTTAAATTCTCACCTTTGTTCTGTTTATGTACTAATTACCATAGTGTACAAGATAATTTAGATATTTTTCATTGTAATATTCATGCAATTAAAAATTTGTTTGCAGATAATTAAGTTAATAATTTAGTGTAAGTGATTGATAGTATTATTGGTTTGTATTTGGTTTTATGTATATGTATTGCTATTTAACTCTGTAATGCTTGTATATTTTTAGTAGCTACCTAGTGTAATTGTTTTTTAAATTTTAATATTTTGTTTTCATTTTTGTGTTGTATCCCATCCTGTAATTGGTATGTAATACTGTTGGATGGCGTAATTGAAATAAATAAATAAATAAATAAATAAATAAATAAATACTTTAAAGGAAGAAGATAAAAGAACACTTGCTTCAGTATTAAATGCATTTGAAAAATATTTTCTTCCAAAGAAGAATTTAACAATGGAAACCTTTAAATTTAATCAATTGTTACAAGATAGTATGCAGTCCATTGATCTCTGTATTGTAGATCTTAAAAAACAGGCTCTTTATGTGATTTTGTATGTCAAAATGATGCTTGTAAACGATCATATGAAGAACGGATGATTAAAGATCGTCTTTTACTGGGAATTAATGATAAAAGTGTGCAGCAACGGCTGTTGAGAGAACCTGATTTGTCCTTGTCAAAAATTCAAGATTACTGCAAATCTATTGAATTGAGCAAGGAGCATATTAAAATGTTACAACCAGAAGAAGTTAATGTAAATTATTTAAATAAGAATAAGAAATTTAAGTGTTCTAAATGTTTATCTGAACATTTATATGGAAAGTGTCCAGCATATAACAAGATATGTTCTAAATGTCAAAAACAAAATCATTTTGCGAAGGCGTGCAAATTCATCAGAGGCAAACAACAAATGAGGAAAGAATTACAATTACATGAAACCTCTGGGGAAAGTAAAATTAAAATGCTATTATAAAGGTAAATATCAGTTTCTAGACTTTATTATTGTTGATTTTAAATCAGTACCATTATTGGGATTACGAGATTTCTTAAAGTTTAATCTAATTTTGAAAGTTGACAATGTTGTTCCTTTAAATTTAAAGGAATTAATTTATAAAAAGTACAAAAGTATATTTGAAGGTTTGGGATCAATTCCAGGGCTTGTGAATATTAAATTAAAGGATAATGCTATTCCGGTAGTGCAAGCAAATAGGAAAGTGCCCTTAGCTTAGCCTTATTAGATAGATTAAAGTTAGCTATTAATAACTTAGAATCTAAAGGGATTATTAGTAAAGTTGAGAATTCCACTGATTGGGTTAATTGTTAATTGTAGAAAATCCTAATGGCTCTTTGCGATTATGTATTGATCCAAAACCATTAAATAAATTTATCTGCCGACATGGTTGAGATAAAATATGGTTAGTTTTATCTCGACTCGATTTTCGTACTGTACTGCGCAAGTAGAAAAACTTGTTGAGTGCCACTAAATAGCCATATGTTTTCTGCAAAGTGGGAACTGTCAAATAACAAATTGTCAAATCTGCTACACAACATTAAGAATGTTAAGTTTTGGTTATTTGAATTTATTAATTTAGTCTTGTGTCTTGTGGTATCAGTTTTAATTGAAAAATGCTCAAAGGTCATGGTGGGCTCCTTTAACCACGGCGAGAAATTGAAGAGGATCAAATCTTTGACAATATAACAAAAGATGCTTGCCAGCAATGCTATTCATTGTCTCGTTTGGACAAGAACTTACTTAAATTCGTCTACGAGAAATGAACAGAAAAATGCAAACTCTAAAAAAACAAACAAGATTACAAAATTTACAGGATTCAAAAAATAGTTATATTATGCTTTATTATGTAGTTATTTATATGTTTTTCCATGTCCTTTTTAATAGTAAGTAGATTTCAACTTTGTTGAATATCCCTTTCATTACTTTAAGTCTTTAAACTATATATTCTTTCATCGAATATTATGAACAATTATGTAAACATTATCTAACATTCTTAATATTCAATGAAAGAATAAATTATTTTCAATTAAAGTCTACAAATGTGAAATGTTACAACTTCGAGTACAACTTTTATTTATTAAAAATCATGATTAATTTCAAAGTTTATTTCATATTGTGTCAAATACATTCTAATTAAAAGTGCAGGTAAACATTACAAGAATAAGCACGAGCTATATATAAATCGTAGATTTTCAATTTGTACTTAATTTCAAGATTAGATGTTATTTAGAAACAGCAAAATCTATCCAATTATTCTACTTTATATTTAAAATTCGCACCAAGATTTCTACTTGATGACGTAGTCCTGGCGGTAGTCAAAATGTGCGCCTTGACATACCATATACCATCTTATATCTCTACCATGATCTGCCGAGAACAATAGCTATATTCGTTTTAGATGACTTTGTATGACGCAAGTCATTGCGTCACAAAAAATTATATTCGTTTTATATCTTGGTCTGCCTTCAACGCATTCGTTTTATAAACGTTTGGCGATGTTGGTGTTGCCCGGTGTTGACGTGAAGTGCACACGCTACATGAGCATGTTCTAGTTGTGGCAACCTCAGATGAACAAAAGACATGGAGGTCGTAACCTGAAAATAGTGACGTGAGTTGTCATCTCACTACTATTCTATAGCATTTCACTCGCATTACTTTCAAATATAACATTTTTGAGGGAAAAATCATGCCTAGATACTTATATAAACGTGTATAAATTTACCTAGGTATGAATAACAATAATAATAAACTGAAGGTTAGATTTTTATATCTAGCACCAATTTTATATTCGTTATAGAACCGGCTTGGTGGAAAACGTGTGTTGACACAAATCACAACAGCCACATGATGAATTTGACGCTGCATGACTTTAAGTGCAAGTTGTTGTTGCCTCAACATTTCTAAAACGAATAAAGCTAATATCTAATTCCAAAATGTGACGATATTTTAAGCAGATTAACAGGTAAATCAGTTTTTTCAGTAACTGACATGAAAGATGGTTTTTGGCAATTAGTCTTAGATGAGGATAGTTCAAAGTTGTGTACTTTTAGTTCTCCGTTTGGAAGGTATAAATTTAATAGACTTCCGTTTGGAATTTGTTCAGCTCCAGAAATTTTTCAGCGAAAAAATTACGACATTTTTGGAGATATTCCAAATGTAGATATTTATTTTGATGATATAATTGTTTCAGGAAAAAATGAAACTGAACATGATATTGCTTTAAATAAAGTTTTGGAGACGGCTTTGAAAAATAATATTAAGTTCAATATAGATAAATTTCAATATAAATTGCAAGAGGTAACATTTTTAGGGCAAATAATTTCTAAAAATGGTGTGCAAGCAAATAAAAAAAACGTTGAAGCTATATTATGTATTGAAAGTCCGACTAATAAAAAAGAATTACTAAGAGTGTTGGGAATGTTCAAATTTTTTTCTAAGTTTATTCCAAATTTGTCTCAATTAACATCAAATATGAGAGATTTGACTAAAAACAATATAAAATTTAATTGGAATACTGTACATGAAAATGAATTATTGGCTCTTAAGAAAATAATTACATCTAAACCTATTTTAAAAAATTTTAATCCTAATTTGGATATTGTATTACAGTGCGATGCTTCAAAGAATGGTCTTGGTTGTTGCCTATTGCAGGATAATAAGCCGGTAGCATTTGCTTCTCGTTCTTTATCAAAAACTGAAATTCGTTATGCTCAAATTGAAAAAGAACTGCTAAGCATTACCTTTGCTTTTAATAAATTTCATTATTTCCTTTATGGAAAAGAAGTTAAAGTACAGACAGATCATAAACCATTAATACCCATATTTTCCAAGATTTAGAAAAGGTTACCGCTCGTCTTCAACGTATGCTCCTAAAGTTATTAAAATATAGGATTAAAATTGAATATATACCTGGTAAATATATGTATGTAGCAGATAGTACTCTTTCTCGATCATTTATAAAAAATACTATTCAAGATTATCCTGAAATGGAATTTGTTGTGCATGCTTTATCCTTGAATGTTCCAATGTCTAAAGAAAAGAAGCTATATATTATTTCAATTGGAAACTGCAAAAGATCCTATTTTATCAAAAATATTAAACTATTGTCAGAATGGTTGGAATAATGATAATAATAATAATAATAATAGATTTATTTACTATAGATAAATTACAAGAGAATAAGAATAAAATATATACAGGGTGTTCCAGTTTTTTGTAGCAGGACTATAAACCATTAATACCCATATTTTCCAAAGATTTAGAAAAGGTTACCGCTCGTCTTCAACGTATGCTCCTAAAGTTATTAAAATATAGGATTAAAATTGAATATATACCTGGTAAATATATGTATGTAGCAGATAGTACTCTTTCTCGATCATTTATAAAAAATACTATTCAAGATGATCCTGAAATGGAATTTGTTGTGCATGCTTTATCCTTGAATGTTCCAATGTCTAAAGAAAAGAAGCTATATATTATTTCAATTGGAAACTGCAAAAGATCCTATTTTATCAAAAATATTAAACTATTGTCAGAATGGTTGGAATAATGATAATAATAATAATAATAATAGATTTATTTACTATAGATAAATTACAAGAGAACAAGAATAAAATATATACAGGGTGTTCCAGTTTTTTGTAGCAGGACTTTAACAGTCGATAGACAATTGAAAATTATTAAAAAAAGTTCCTATAAACATAGGTTGAAAAATGCTTAGTTTTCGAGATACAGGGTGTTAAAGTTTGAAAATAAATACGGATTTATATTAATATTTCCAGAATGCTAAGAAGTATCGAATCCAAACTTGCCAATTCTTTGCATATAATTTAGAGGTCTATTTTGGGATAATAAACTACTACTTTACTTAACCATAGGCGTAGATATATGGATTTACTGAGGCTCTTTTTTACAAAAAAGTAGTACGCCACTGATATTTTCCCATGTTTAATTCAATAAAGCAAGAAAAAACAAAATTTTAATGTCTCTTGGCACTTTTTGATATGACAAGCCGTTCTCCAGAAAATTTACATTTAATCATTTGATGCACGCATCTGGACGAATTTTAGACAAACTTAAAGTCGCTCAGAATTTCACCAAATTTGATGGTACGAAAAGTCTTTTAAAAAGAAAGAATGAAACATCGTTAATGATGCTTGTAATGAAGTAAGACACTTTTACATGTTGCTAGCTTTTGTGTTTGTGTTTCTAATAATTTATTTTAGTTCGACCGTTGCGTTTTAATACATTTGTGTTATAAAAATTTTGATTTTAAATGTTTCATTCTTTATTTTTAAGAGACTTTTCGTACCATCAAATTTGGTGAAATTCTGAGCTTCTTCAAGTTTGTCTAAAATTCGTCCAGATGCGTGCATCTAAATTGATTTAGTAACAATATTTGGCAGTATAATTGTCTAACATCAAATAATTGACTTTCTTCATATAATCTATGGGTAGGATACAGATAATAAGTTAAATTCAGAAATCAAATTTTATTTTAATTTAAAAGAAAATATTTATCTTTCTGATAAATTACTATTTCTAAACTCAAAAATTATTATCCCAAAATCATTAAGAAATGAGATGCTTGATAAAATTCATGAGAGTCATTTTGGTATAGAAAAATGTAAACTTAGAGCTAGGCAGGTAATGTTTTGGCCAAAAATAAACTCAGACATCGAAATGTTAGTTTCAAACTGTGAAATTTGTCAGATGTATAGGTCTAGTAACCAAAAAGAAACTTTAATTAGTCATAAAGTTCCTGATAGACCATGGCAATTTTTAAGTGCTGATTTTTGTTTCTTTAATAATTATAATTATTTGATTTTAGTTGATGCTTATTCTAAGTTCTAAGATTCTCAACCTCGCCATATAGTCCATTATCATAATCTCTCTCAATATACATTATAGGTATATTATGTTTACAATCTCGTAGTATTTTGTTTTCGTTTAGAATTTTAATGTTTTTTTTTTTATTAGTATTAAGAATTATTGTTGTTATTACCAAATAATTATAATTACCTAATAAGTATTATGCTTAACGTTTATAATGTCACACACAAACTAGCTGTTTATGTGACATTATTTTTGTGCTTGTATTTTTGTGCTTGTATAAATGAACAATAAATAAATTTGAAATTTGAAGTGGTTTGAAGTTGCTAAATGTAACGCCCTCACATTTTGTCGAAAAAAGCAATTTATAATTTATGATTATGAAATCAATTCAGTAAGTATAGCCAGATGTGAAGAAATTAAGGATTTAGGTATCTTCTTTGAACTAGAAATATCAAAATAAATTAGAATTCTTTATCTAGTGATCTATGCATTAATTAATAATCAGTGTCAGGTGTCAAAGTGATTTTTTTTGACAAGTCATTAATTTTTTGTAATCACAGTTGAAAAAGGACCTAGACTTTGGTTCGAAACGTTCTGTTAAGATAAGTTATTGTTTTATAATTGTTTTTTACATATCATATAAATATATATATCCGTATATTATATAATATACGTTTTGTTATATTTTCTAGTGTAAAATACTAGAAAACCACTGATACGAATTTTAGATAACAATATTGTATTTATATTCATTTAGAACTATATACAGTGGTTTTCTGGGGCAAACTGTTGATACTACACTTTTATCTTGACATATTTTGGCAATTTTCTTATTTCTATTTATTTTTTAGAATTTGGCGTGATTCCCAGAATTAAGTTCAATGAGTAGGACAAATGTCATGATTAAATGTCCAATCTACGTGATGTGTAACAATTTTAATAGAATATCCCATTTTTGCGATATAAATTGTAATAGTCTAAGCAATATCATATCACAGATAACACTGGATAATTTCATTTCTTTTTGTAAATTAGTTTCTATTAGGTTATTTCATTGTTTATACAGGGTGTCCCATTTTTTAGGGGTAGGACTTCAGGAGGTGATAGAACATAAAAAAATAATAGTACTTTCTCAAATGAACTATATGTCGGAAAGGCGTATTTTTCGAGATACAGGGCGTTGAAATTTGGAAAAAGAAATAGTTTTTCTTTTTTTCTAGCCCAAACGGATGGAGTTATGAACTGAAATTTGGTGTATTGTCCACTGGTATCAAGCTTCATGGAAAACTCGGTGGAACGCGTCATATCGTTTACCAGGGGCGTTTCCTTCGGGTATGCTGAACCCCCTTTTGTAGAAAATATGATACGCCAATGACCGGTTCGACAAAATTATAATATTTTTTATAATACGAATTTGTTGATGAATTTTGAACAAGAACTGGTCCTTTGGTAAATTCCGTCAGATGCACCGTTTTCGTAGAAAATTGAAAAATAGGTGTTCTTGTATGTTCGTCCAAAGTTGTTGATTGAGATTCATTTCTTAAAAAAAATCAAAATGCAATTCCATCTTCAATAGAACAATAATAAATAATTATCAAGATCAAAATTTGATATTCAGGTACAAATTAAAAAAAAAAAAAAACTTTCTTTTTCCAAATTTCAACGCCCTGTATCTCGAAAAATACGCCTTTCCGACATATAGTTCATTTGAGAAAGTACTATTATTTTTTGATGTTCTATCACCTCCTGAAGTCCTACCCCTAAAAAATGGGACACCCTGTATATACAGGGTGAATTTGAAATACACTGGATAATTTTAATCCGTTAAGCTCTATAGTCCGTAAAAATTCTTAAAAATAGTCATTTGTAAAATAAATGAAATGAAAGTCAAGAAAACAATTTTTGAATATCTATTAAATATCGACGACGCTCCTGAGCAGAACAGCTGAAGTGTGTAGCGACATAAATGCCTGTACCCCCACTCTTCTTAGCTATCGTGTTGTTGTGTTGGCGTAGTTCAGCCTGTGCATCCATGATGTCGAGCGTGAATTTTTCCTAGTGTTTTAGATTTCAGTTTTGTGTTCGTAGCTACCACGTTGTTCGCGTAGTTCAGCATGTGCATCCATGATTTCAAGTGTGAATTTTTCCTAGTGTTTTAGATCTCAGTTTTGGATTTACTTGGTAAACACTGCGAATACTGCGTAGAGGTATTTGTTCGTAACCATGTCAATGTCAAGTTCACCGGTCAGTGTATCCCCAGCGGGGCGAGTTTAAGGTTTGTTTGTTGAAACATTAACTATGGAATTTTGAAATTAAAACACTGGGATTTCATTAATTATGCTATAAGAAATTACAGATTAAAAATATCCAGTGTATTTTAAATTCACCCTGTATATTGTATATTTACTGTTTAGTTTTACTCAAATGTTTCCTGTAATTGGGTTTGACCTGTTGGAAATAAAGGATTATTATTATTATTATTATTAAAAAAGTCAATAATAAATCAGCTGAAACAGTGATAAATTTCCTAAAAGTAAATTTTTCTAGATTTGGTGTTCCAGATATTGTTTATGCAGATAATAATCCCTTTAATTGTAAAAAGTTAAAAGATTTTTCTAATGAGTGGAATTTTGATTTTATTTATTCTAGCCCATATAATCGTCAATCCAATGGCTTAGCAGAAAAATATGTTGGTATATTCAAACAAATGTTAAAAAAATGTCAAAATGATGGGAATATACCTTTGTTTTTAATGGAATATCGTAATACCCCATTGTCATGTCTAGGTTATTCTCCAGCACAATTATTGTTAAATAGGGTTTTAAAATATAAAGTACCTACAAGCGAAAGTAGGTATTTTGAAGCCAATTTTAATTTCTCCTAAAATTATCATTGAAAAACTTAAAAATAGCCAACGAATTCAAAAACACTCTTATAATAAAAATGCAAAAGATTTAAGTAAATTAATTGAAGGTGATTTCATTATGATTCAGAATCCAATAAATAAAGTGTGGAAGAAAGGTAAATTAGAAGTTTTAAGTAATCGATCTTATTTAGTGGAGGATAGTTCGGGTATTCGGTATAAAAGAAACAGAAAATTTCTTAATAAAACTATTAGTAAATTCACTAATAACAATGATTTATTGTACGAAAATGATATAATAAATAATAAATTGGCTAATATATCCGATAATGATAATTTCATGAGTTCTTCTAAAAATAAAGATGATGAGAGTTTTAATTTAAGTAATTTATTCGAAAATAATTATGATTCCAATGATGGTACACAAAATTTTTCTGATAATTTAAATTTATCTACATTATTCAATGAAGAAACTGATATTACCTCGGATATGTCCAATTATACAAGAGTTAGAAAACCTCCTGTATACTTGGATAATTATGTTACTTAATGTTTTCTGATATAGTTGCTTCTTTAAATGAGGTATGTAATGTAATATGTTATGTTAGTACAGCGGATTCGCTAACCGATTGTGCACTCTTTGATAAAAGCACCAAATTTGGCACAGAGGTAGACCGATGTAATCGGCCAACTGCCCCGCTGGCGGCCGTGGCAGCCATTTTCCAAAATGGCTGCCAGTGGACATCCGAAAGACAACAGAAGTTAGATAAAATTTGCTGCTGAAGGTTTTAGTGAATGTTTATTGAATGTTTTGAATGAGAGATAGTTTGTAAGTTATATACAGGGTGAGTCAATAGTGCGTATTTCTTCTGTATCTCCTGTCTCGTTAGAGATAAATACACCACATGTAATTACGACCCCCTTTATCCCAGAAGGCTGAGCCTTGTGCGGGAGGGGGCTAAACATTTAAAGACAAGGGACACACATCCAATATCCGTGTATAATGGAAAAATCCCTCTCACAGTATTTTCCATTGCCACGACCGGGATTCGAACCCGGGACTTTTGGGTGAGAGGCAGGTACTCTACCATCTCGTCCATCAGTCATATATAAAGGCATGGTTCAAAATTTTAATTAAATTATTATCAATTATACAGGGCGATCCGTTAAAGTGGTAGATGAAAGAATATATATTTTTTAAATGGAATAACCCAATTTTTTTTATTATGTTATGTTATATTTTTAAAATTTGTTGGATGGTTAATGAATTAAAAAATATTTTTATTGAAAACTGCCGTTTGCAGGTATCATTTTGAAAATTGATTTTGGACTTATTTTTGGAGAGTAATTTTTTTTTTTTTAAATTATTATCAATTATACAGGGCGATCCGTTAAAGTGGTAGATGAAAGAATATATATTTTTTAAATGGAATAACCCAATTTTTTTTATTATGTTATGTTATATTTTTAAAATTTGTTGGATGGTTAATGAATTAAAAAATATTTTTATTGAAAACTGCCGTTTGCAGGTATCATTTTGAAAATTGATTTTGGACTTATTTTTGGAGAGTAATTTTTTTTCTTTGACGTGGTAGTAGTGTATGCCATACATTAACTATAATAATAATTTCAAAGGTACGTTGACTTTTCTGAATAAAACATACCTACCTATTTACACATAAACAACTACATCTAGAAGATTATTCATTTTAGTTATGGGACATATCATATCAAAGTTGCAGAGAAATAAAAATTAAACAATTTTTTACTAAAATATATAGGGTGTTCCATTTGAAAAAAAATTAAAAAAGTGAATTTTCCTAGACCAGATTCGAACCCGGGACCCGCGGCTGGAAGGCAAGGAGCATCTACACTGAGCCATCAGCGACTTCGTTTGTGCGTGTCGTATATGTTTCTTAACATACCATGTTCAACTTCAACAAAAATATTTAGTAGTCGTGGATAAAGTATAGTATTCTACTCGCGTATAATGGCTATTATCCACTCGGTGATTTAGGCAGTTTGAATATTTATAAGTTAGCAGTGCGCTTATGAACACCTTGAAATACTCAATTAGTGAAAGATATGATATGATTGAAATGTTTATTTTAAATGGAAAAAATGCAAGAGCTGCAAGAAGCCAACTTCAACGAATTTAAAATAAACATTTCAATCATATATCTTTCACTAATTGAGTATTTCATTTTGATTACAGAAAACGCACTAACAATATCATTCATATAGTAATGACAGCTACAATCGGATAGGCAATTTTTTCAAGCATGCCGCCTACTGGAATAATTTAAAATCTGTGTATTTAATATATTGTATTATATTGTATCATAAAATTTGAATTTTGTGAATTATTTCGCTTATAAAATGGTGAAACTATGATGTTTTATATATCATTGGATTCGTAATCGATAGTATTATCAGAAATAATTAAAATATACAGGGTTATTAAAAAATTGCTATAAATTGTAAGCACTTCCGGCCAAACCGGAAGTTGGACACCACAATGAGTATCACGCGTATGTCTATAATATGTTGCCATATCATTTTATGCAATAATATACAGGGTGAAATTTTTTAAGAAAATCGTATTTTTATTATTATTATTTTAAATTGGCATTCAATTGTTTTTCTGAATACATATTCGGATTCTGCAGGACTTTCTACATATATGTACATTTGAAAACAATCAAATATATTAACAGCAACCGAATTATTTACGATGAAAAGAGAGTTATGGATCACCCTGTACAGAACTGAATTGAAAATATTTAGTAGTTTACACGATAAAATTTTAAAAACCGATTGTTTGTAGCAGAACAATATAATATAGCTAAATCAAGGAAGCATCTGATAGTAGTGATTAATGACTCATTAATCACTGCCGTGATTAATGGGTATTATTAAGGTCGAGCAAACAGACGTATAATGGGTACATTATACAATAGTCGTGGATAAAATATGTTATGTGATAATATTAAAAGGGGGCATGTAATAATAAATATGTTATGTGATATTATTAAAAGGGGGCATGTAATAATATGTAAATATTATCAAGGTTGTTATGATACGTGGTTGCTAAGCAAGGGCTGTAAGCTAGCAACCCAGTCAACAAAATAATAAAAAACGACTCGAGTCACAAATATTTATTTTGTATTCATTCTAAATTAAGATATAACAAATATTTACAATATAATATAAATAGAATGCTTTATTCATCATTTTAATACATTTGGTAAATCAGTAGCAAAAATAGACTTTCAAAGCCCTAGGTACGTATTGCATGTAACAAATTTGTAAATAACATAACAACGATAAGTAATATAATTCTCAACGAAACCGTCCTCGGATCCTATGTGGTGGACTATAAGATGATTTCCCTTGTCCGATGGATTTTTTAACCCCATCGTTAAACTTTGGATGAAAACCTGCCTTGGAATCAGGATTGTCGTGTGTCGTGTCCTTCCATACTTTACTTACAGTATAGCCAGCGTTCACCCAAGTCTCATCTAAAAAGTACAACTTCTTATGCTCTTCCCGGTATTTTCTGATGTCTCGCAGGAATCTTCGCCTCCAAGCGATATCTCATTTTTTCCCCTTGGGCACTATTTAGTTAAAAACCTATGCCAAACACAATTACATTACAACACGAAGAAATAAAAAGTCCGTTTACTACAACTACTCCATTTAAGATGTGGTACATAATAATGATCTCCATGCACTGCTGCTAAAATTTTGTTTATAGATGGTGGTTCATCTCCTTCATCAATATTGTCCAAAACTGCCATTTATCGGTGGTACACTTTTGGTGGTTGAAGTTGGTGTGTTTGTTTGTATTCACCAAGAATATTGCAACACTCCCACCTGCTGCCATTGCAGTGAACTTTATGCCTTCTATCTTTGGTTTCTCCCGATTTTCCCAATCGTACGCCTTAAAAATGTTCAGCACGCTTTCCTTGCCTTCCACCAAAAAATGTCTGGACGTTCGTTTTTTCGGTGGAGAAGTTGGGTCCGGGCCCCCTTCAGCCAATTTTCGATTTAACCTTAAAAAAAAACGAGATTTTAACATTTTATCAATGATCATTTTAATCGTTTGCATTACGTAACTTAATACTTAATACACAAAACATATAATGTTAATTTAATTCTTATACGTACCTTCACAAAAACGAATGTAAACTGTAGAAATTTCAAATGTCAAAACACAGACAAAGAATAATACAGCAGTTGACAGTGAGGCTGGCTCTCCATTTATTCGCGTTTTCCATATGTTTAGCGTTTATACGTTTCGCGACAATGATAACATATGCTGATTGGTCTGTTGCCAAAATACGTAAAAATTTAATATATGACGCGACTATTGTAGAGTCGGCCTTCGTCAAATTTAGTGGTTGCTTTGTAATTCGGGTTCAATAAATTCGACCAATAGAGAAATTCCATTCAAATGTTGCTGGCATTTTTGGGGAGGAGTCGATTTTCATTTGGTCGCCGACCAGAGTATAGAGGGGCAGGAAAATTTGTGTCCCGGGCTTTTTAGACTTATCTACTCATGTACTATCTAAATCCAAAGGGGCGCGTTGGTTGCCAGATGTGAAATGTTTTGGTATAATTTTCAGCTATCCGACCCCACTAATACATAACAGAAAATTGTCTGTCTGCCCTCTAAACATTCGAAGCCTGCGTGATAAGGTTGATGAACTAATGGTGTTTTTGGAAGTTATCAATTTTTCAGATGTATTATGTATGTCTGAATGTCGTGTAAGTGAAGATGAAATAAAAATGACAAAAATAAGTAAATATGTGTTGACCGACTGTTATAGTAGAAGTGAGGATACAGGTGGAGATGTAGCAATATTTGTGCGTGATTGTTGTAAATACAAAACTAAAAAAATTGCAGTTACTAGAATTTCTTCAAATTTTGAATATGCATCAGTGAACATTTATCTTAGAAAAGATCTAACTGTCAATGTAATCTGTGTATATAAGGTACCTAAATACGATAATTATTCAGTGTCCATATTCTTGGAAAATTTGGAAAATCTCCTTAGTAAATTGAATACAGTGTATCTAGTATTTGTTTGTGGAGAATTTCTGCTTGATTCCTGTACTATCAACTAAAATCTTGTTCAGTGCATTACTAATAAACTTTTAATTACTTACCTATAATAAGATACTTTTTGTTGGTTAGAAATCCAACCTATGATTAGCAGTCTATTTTCAATAATCTACAATATTGAAACTTTATATATAGGTATCTACTATCTGAGAGAATTTTTAAATTTTATAATGGATCCATATTAAAACTACAGAAATTAGAATTGAAAATAAATTTGCAAAAACTAAGAATTTAAGGTTATGTTAATAATATGATGCCCATGATCTATTTATACGCAAGCACATTAATTTTAAAAGATTAATAATTTTCTTAACTGAATAGAAAAAATGAAAGATTTGTTCTTATGCTTAATATACCTAAATAATGATTCTATAAATTATGCCGACATAAAATAAAGATATGTCAGTTAAAAATTTTTCTTAATTTGAAGCAAAACTAATCAAAATTTAGTTTATAAAAGTATGTACTTTAGCCCATCTGATGGTTCTCGTCTACAGAATAACAAATAAACAATAAGCGAAAGACACAGATAGTTTTTAACATCTATTGATTTATTTATTAATATAAACAAAACTCCATTACATAGATATAATACAGTAAAACAAAACATGATTTAAAAATAGATAAGATGGACAAACATTATTACATCAAATGATTAATTATTGCACAAATAAATAAGTAAAATACACTCATACATTGTAACGGCGCTTACTTTCGACGTATACTTACGTAATTCTTTTCTCTTTTAAACGGATATCTCGGGCGCCAGAACTTTAATTTTTAAGTGCAAAGAACAGCACTGTTTGGCTTTCCTATGTGGGAAAACAATCCGGGGTAGCTAACAGTTGAAGACAAAAAATATAATGCCAGTGGGTCATAAGCTGGAGGTCTGTCTAAAGGACTTCAACCCCTACTCAAACGGGTTAATCAGGAATTTTCGGCGGCTATGTGAACTCAGAAATAATAACTCGGCAATTTAAAGTAGATAAAATAACAGCTTTATTTTCTCTCAAAACTATATATATTTACAGCGGACAATTTACAATGAACGGAATTCTCTGGTGGCGACTCTGAGGTCGAGTATTTATTTACAGTATTTACTTAATTATAAGGGCCAGCTGGTAAGCACAATATTTGTAAGGCACGCGGATATGATTTTACTTCGGCGGTGAATTGCGGCTAATTTACGTTTATATTCGCGTCTAGAAGATTTCGACCGGCAAGTACGAAGAGTTTCCAACAGGATATATTTTCGAGATTACGGACGATCGGTTAGCTATAGATACTCGAGCTTATTCTTAATATTCTCTTTATTAAAAATACGGCGAACTACTGCCACAAAACGAGAGCTATTTATCAATGACTTTTATTATATAATCTACGTTTGCAAGTAACCTCTAGGCAGGGAGGCCTGTTAGATCGCCCGACGAGCAGATCTAGCCAACCGTTGCACACTCGAGGACTACGGTGATATAATCTAAATTTGCAGGTAACCTCTGCGCAGTGAGACCTGTTGGATCGCCCGACGAGCAGATCTAACCAGCCGTTGCACAATCGAGGGCTATTACTTAACTCGAATTTGATTTAGTAGTATTTACAGCGATAATCCCGGACAAAAGAACTCTAAGCATCTATACTTAACTGACGGACTGGTAATAGCGGACAACGGTGTATTCTGAACAATAACAAAAGCAAGAAATTTATTCGGAAGTCGCGGTGATCGGTGAACACGGTGACGGTTTAATTACTGAAGTTGCTTCGGGTCGGATTGATCTAGAAGAGCTGAGCGATCGGACGGATCTGAGAGATCTGAGACGGAGGCCATGTGCTGCTGGCTTTTTATCACCTTAATGACGTAGGCACTTTGACAACGTAGGCAAAATGCGCGTTAGACGGCCGATTGATTTGAAATACAGGACTCGTACGCACAACGTTCTTTACGTAGGTCGAGCGCATTTTAGGTAACTAATACTATCGACTCAAAGTTTTACTAACCGGAAATGCATTGCTTGCAATTTTTAGATTATAATGCAAAAAGAAACGGATTAAAACGGACACGGATTAATATTTTAACCGGCTTTAGTAACTAATGATTTTTGTTGATGACTCGATCATTATCTATAACAATTCACGGATTTTAATTATACGGGGGATTGTCAGAAATTAATCAATTAATTATTTAACTGCTTGTTTACCAGCTGGTTTGTTACAACTCAATATTAACTTAATTAAAACAGGACTTAAATACTAACAAGCGTCGGCAGGGTGTACCCAAGTGACGGTAATACTTAAAGCAAAAACAGATATTCCTGGACGGAAAAAATCACTTCGTTACAACATAAATATAAATAGGTTACATTTATATAAGAAAAATTATCATTATAATCACAGAGTGTATATATGCACGATTGTATACAAAACAATACAAAATGTAGGTGTGAGGGAGGCACTTCAAATAATAGCAATAGTTGCTTTGACGATGTCTTTCCTTTTCCACAAATTTTTCTAATGTGCCTTTCTAACTAGGTAGGTATCTAATTTTAGTTTTACAATTTTGTAATTTATTACTGTGGCATCCAACCACTAGAGGGCACCACAGAAAGGAACGACAGGACCAGCAGTCTGCTCGTACCCGTCTTGAGAGATAAAGGCGCATAGAAGACAACTGTGATAACCGATTGTTGTAACATATCTATATTGTTTAATCTGCTTCTCCTGGGCCTTTTTCATGTTTTCCTGTACTCCTTCGTTCAGATTTCCTTTTTCCTCCTGTATTAAGGATAATCTGGTCCTTACCTCTCTACCGAACATCAGCTTCGATGGTGTCTCCTTGGTGGAGCTGTGTTGTGTTGTTCTGTACTGCAAGAGAAATCTGGAAATTAAGGTGGAAAGACCGTTATGACTGTTTTCCTCTGTAACCAAAGTTTTTATTTTGTTTTTGAAGAGTTTAACGGCTCCCTCTGCGGCGCCGTTGCTTATAGGGTTATAAGGAGGTGATGTTACGTGCTTGATACCATTTTGTTTTAGGAATTCCTTGAATTTATTCGATACCAAGGAGGGACCATTGTCGCTTACAATTACTGCAGGGATTCCAAACCTTGCGAAGGACTCTCTTAATTTTTCAATGGTTTCGTCAGTTGTGATATTTCTCATGGGAAAAACCTCTATCCATTTTGAATATGCATCTATGATTATTAGGAATGTTTTATTTTCTAATGGTCCTAAGAAGTCAATATGGATCCTGTTCCATGGTTTTACTTCTAGAGGCCATGGTGTCAAGTTGGATTTGGATGGTGCTGGTTTGTTTACTAGACATGCTCTGCACGTCTTTGTCATGTTTTCAATATCTTGGTCGATGTTTGGCCAACAGAAAAGAGATCTCGCTTTTGTTTTCATTTTGACTATTCCAAAATGTCCATTATGGAGCTCTTTAAGCAGGGCTTTTCGAAGCTTCGTGGGAATTACAATCCTTAGCCCCCATTGGAGTATACCGCTTTCATAGCAAAGTGCGTCCCGTCGATTATAATAGTACTTCAAAGATTCGCTTACTTCCTTGGGCCATTTTCCTTGCTTTGCATAACAAATGACAGTCTGCAGTTCTTGGTCATCTTCGGTGGCTTTCCTGACTTCCTCATTGTCTATGGGCCACTCTTTTGATAGTGAAGTGAAATTTAAAAAACTGATTTTTGGTTCTTCGCAGTCCTTGGGATCCGCTTTGAGTGGAGATCTGGAAAGATAATCAGCTATAACATTTTCTTTACCCCGTATGTATTCTATAGTATACTTGAAGCCAGACAAGTACGCTGCCCATCTCTGCAACCGGTTTTCATACATTTTTGGTATGGGTTTATGCTCTCCGAATAAGCTTATTAGTGGTTTGTGGTCACATCTTATTTTAAACTTTCTCCCTACTAATAAATTATGGAATTTAGTTACTCCGAAGTATATGGCTAACGCTTCCTTATGGAGTGTGGAATACCTCTCTTCCGCTGGAAGTAGAGTTCTCGAGACACAACTTATTATTCGTTCTTGCCCCTTGCTCATGGTGTGAGAGATGACGGCCGAAATACCAAGGTTACTGGCATCGGTTGTTAGCGTTAACGGCAAATTAGGATTAAAATGGGTTAACGCCGTTTCAGTTGCCATTATGTCTTTTACTTTGACAAATGCTTCTTGGCATTTTTTTGTCCAATTGAAATTTGAATTTTGTTTTAGTAAATCATAAATTGGCCTTAACAATTCTGCTAAACGAGGGACGAAACGATTATAATAATTGATCATTCCTAAAAAACTTCTTACCTCGGTGACGTTACGTGGGCAAGGTGCCTCATTTATCGCTATAACCTTTTTTTCGTTCTTTCGCAACCCTTCTTTACTAATTTCGTGCCCTAAATAGTTTATTTTGGTTTTGAAAAATTCACATTTGTCTTTTCGTACAGTAAGGCCTGCCTCGTTAAGAATCTCAAGAACATTGGTTAAAGTTTCCAAATGTTCGTATTTATTTTTACCAGTGATTAAAATATCGTCAAGATAAACTATGACATTATCTACATTCGTGAATAAATTTTCAATATATTTTTGGAAAATGCCGCTTGCAGGGCTAATTCCGAATGGCATGCGGTTTACCGCAAAAAGACCTTTATGAGTCGACCAGGTTAATATCTTTTTTGCCTGTTCGTCTAATTCAAATTGATTATAAGCTTGACATAAATCTAGTTTAGAATAATGCTCACCATCATGAAGCTTGGCGAAAATCTCGTCGATTCTTGGCAGTGGATACTGTTCTTCCATGAGGTATTTGTTTACGGTTGATTTGTAGTCTCCGCAGATCCTAAGTGTTCCATCGCTTTTGATGACTGGTACAAGTGGTGTTGCCCATTCGCTGGTCTCCACGGGGCTCAGGATGCCTTCCTTTAATAATCTGTTGATTTCTTCATCCATTGGTTTACGATACGCTAATGGAATGGACCTGGGTTTACAGAAGATAGGTTTAGATTCAGATTTTAAATGTAATGCAACTTTAACATACTTAAAGACGCCCAGTTTTTCACTGAAAACTTGTGGAAATTTGTTTACTATACCTTCAATTTCGTTATTTAACTTGCTAACATTATTAATCATTTGAAATTTTATATTAAAAATATTTAAAAAGTCTTTGCCTAATATATCCGTTTCCCCATCTGATATCACATAAAATTTTACATATTTAAAAACATTCAAGTATAAAACGTTTAATACAATGAACCCCATTGGTTTGAAAGTGCTTCCATTATAACTTTTTAAAATGGTTGAATCATAATTTAGTTTAATATCTTTAAAGTATTTTTCATAAGTATTTTGGCTTATGGCTGATATACAAGAGCCACTGTCAATAAGAAATGAAAAATTGTTGTCCAAGATTTTGACATTTACTTTAAAGTTATTACCAATACTATCGTTCACATTAAATGGTAATTTACTGTATTTTTGACTGTCTTTTTCTGACTCAATGTTAAATAACGGTTTTATGGTAGGACCACCATCACTATTTTCACAAACTAAGTCTACATACCCTGTGTCCTGTTCGATGAAGTTTACGTTTTTTGCACATACCCTTGCTAAGTGGCCTACTTTACCACACTTTTGGCACTGGTAGTCCTTATATTTGCAGGTTCCTGGATGCTTCTTCCCACAACATCGGCACTTCGTGACATTCCTTTTATTTCCCGATGCGGATGACATTTGGGAGTAGCCGCCATGTTGTATCTGCCGTCGTACTTTGGAACTAGAATTTGACATCGGTGGTGGGGGTCGACTGCGATGACGCTGCTGTATCCTTTCATTTTGTGATTGGGCGAAATTCGAATTCCTGTTTTTCACGTAGTTCACCGTTTTTTCTTCGATAGTTAAATGCTCCTTCCGAACTGCTATATTGGCTAACTTTTCTAACGTCTCACCTTGCTTTTCCTCCATGAGTCTATCGAAAACTTCTCCTTTTGCCATGCCCGTTACGAACTTGATTTTTAACATATATGCTAAATTGTCGCCGAAACTACAATTGACTGCTAGTTTCCTTACCCGCGCACTCCATTCTTGTACGCTTTCCTCGGGCTTTTGGGCTGCTTCCATGAAATTTCTAATTTCCTTCCACTCATTTCTTGGGATGCAGAATTGCTTTCCCAGGAGGTTAAGAAGTTCAGCGATCGTTTTGTTTGCTGGGAGGTCCGGGAATGTTAAATTCCTAAGGAGGGTATACGTTTCCGTTCCTATTACGCTTAATAAATTTGCTACCTTTTCCTTTGCCTCAGTAGTTTTCGTTGAAATGAACCATTGTTCTAATTGCTCGCTATATATTGTCCAATCATCGGTTTCTGGGTTGAAAGGTCCGAATTTGCTGGATGCCGCCATGTGCACGTTCACTATTTGCAATGTCCGCGTTTATAATCCGTTTTGATCTCGTCGCCAGTGTTATATTCTACCTTCTTATTACTGTCATTCGATTTAACACAAACAATATATATATATAACGTTTATATTTTATGTAGATATATTTAAACAATATAGATATGTTACAACAATCGGTTATCACAATTACAATAAGATTTCAATGAGAATAATGTCTTTCTTTTGTACCTACAATTTTTCTCTTTTCTAATTTCTGCTTCTTTTTTAATTTCTGAAAAATCACCGGATTTGATACTTTAGTTGTATCATCACTTGAAGGTAACAATTCCAATGGTGAATGTGAAGTTAAAGCTTCTATACCTACATATTAACGAAACATTCATTTCTAAAATGGAAATAAGCTTCTGTTGGGAGTGATACTTTCGTTATTTGTATTGCTGAAGCTATCAGGAAGCACGTCTGAATGATATCTACGTATTATTTAATTCCATAAAAGATAAAGTTATGTGCGTGTGCCAAATCATTTACTATTGCAAATTTGTTACTGTTTCTTTTTTGCTTTTTGTTGGCTATTTTTAATCGATACCACATACCGGGAAATTATTTGATCACAATCACTAATCTGACTATTCACTAGTAATCACAAATAGTTTTTGTAGGTTTAATAAATCATAATAAATGGAAAGATGCACAAGGATACTCCAGTTTGACAGCACAAAATAATCAGGAATATCTAACTATTACAGGACAATAATTAGTGTCGTGCACGTATTACAACTAACCTCAAAAATATGCATTTTCTAAGTTTTTGGAATATTATGTCACTTTTATCAACATTTCTGTTTGGTTGCTGTACTATCAACTAAACTCTTGTTCAGTGCATTATTATTAAAGTTTTAATTACCTTGATCTAATAAAATAAGTTGCTTTTTGTTGATTGGAAATCCAACCTATAATTATTAGCAGTCTATTTTTAATAGGGAGTGACTACTGCAAGGTCCGACCGTGCACGAAGCTTTCCTTAAAGACCGGTCCGACCATAATAACTGCACGGTGACGGCACGGTCTGGATAATAGACCTCATGTCATGCCTGATGCATTTAATAAAAAAAATTCCTTTATCAGGGAAATAACACACATATCTAACCTGCCTCCGGCTATCGCCTCCGGCTTCTAACTCGCAATAGACTTCATGTCATGCCAGATGCATTTAATAAAAAAAAATTCCTTTAATCTATAAAAAAAAATTCCTTTATCAGGGGAATAACACACATATCTAACCTGCCTCCGGCTTCTAACTCGGAATAGACCTCATCATGTCATGCCTGATGCATTTAATAAAAAAAAATTCCTTTAATCTAATAAAAAAAATTCCTTTATCAGGGGAATAACACACATATCTAACCTGCCTCCGGCTTCTAACTCGGAATAGACCTCATCATGTCATGCCTGATGCATTTAATAAAAAAAAACAAGAACGTGTGGGATTTGACCCCGTGATCTTCTGCTTGCCAGCCCGGCTCGTTTCCGCTAGGCCATCGCACCACTGATAAAATGCGAGTAAAGGAAGAATAAGTTCAGCTTCGGACCGGTCTTTAAGGAAAGCTTCGTGCACGGGCGGCTATAATAATAAATTAAAGAGCGGTCGGACCGTGCAGTAGTCACTTCCTTTTTAATAATCTACAATATTGAAACTTTATATTTCTACTGCCTGAAAGAGTTTTTAAATGTTATAATGGACAGAGTAAACAAATGGTTCCAAGCTGAAACTACAAAAATCAAAATTAAAATTGAAAATCAATTTACAAAAACTAAAAATGTAAGGTTATGTTAGTCATGATAATCTATTTAAAAAATTTTAGCCTCATTTTATTCTTTTCATTTCATTTTATACCACGTGAATTAGTAGATATGCTAAGCCGGTACGGGTTCACTTTCAAGGCCATTCGCTCTGGATGGACATGTCCATCAGCCTTTTAAATTTTAAAAGGCCGAGAGCTCGGAGGTCATGCTAGAGGTCATCCATCGTCTTCAGATGACGTTTCAGGGCTTAGCGGGGGTGCTAGAGGTAAAGGGGCGGCGGGTTTCAGGGCGGCGGGTTAACGCTTAGAGCACCCCAGGTCCTGGGGCTACAGTCTTAAGAAAAAACAGCAATGACCAGAAGCTTTTAGTTCTAAAATTAGTCGCCGCATTTACCGTGATGGCGCTGCAGACGATGACGTCATAGCGATAAGCTTGAGGTTAACGTAAATAAAGAGCATAGGCGTAGGTTAAAATGCTCGAAAAGGGGAATAATATTAATTTTATGGAGGTACGCCTATGGTAGAAACCTCTTAAATTTAATACGTGCCGATAAGATAAACAGAATCGTCTTCTTGGAATCTTATTATATAAACATTTGCAGGTGTTCACGTGTAGGCTTCACAGATTGAACCTATTTGAACAGTTATTATTTAATTATTTTAATCAGTCTCTATAGGTAAGACAAAGATAGATATATGTTTCATGCTCTTCATACATTTTTTTCCTACAGGTTAAGCTATTGTTTCAAATACTAGACCTAGAGGATTCTGTAGCATGTAGAAGGTAACGTTCGTATATGAGATTTAGATAGCGCAGTTATTATTATTATATAGACCCCATACTATTTTAATTATCATATTAAAATACCAGCTAATAAACTAATCTAATGCATATTTAAATATAGCATTTCTTTGTAAAGAGAATAACAAAGATTACGTTAATTATGTACATCGCGATTCAGTAGGTCAGAGAGCTATTTTTAGCTAACGCGAGTCTTGTGTATTCAGCAAGGCCAAAGCAGAGATGCTACGTGAACATTTACGATAGCGCGCGCTCGACAAATACTGAGTCGGCAGATTCCAATACTAAGCGTGTAAATTAGAATGTACACGGTGGCTCAAATAAAAATTGTTATTTAAAAAAGTTTTAACTCAGATCAGACACTATGGATTTTCAGTTGAGAAAGCAATAGGTTTTATATGATATTATTTTATACAAGCATTCAGAATTTAAACTCTCCAACCCTATTGAAATAAGGCGGTTAATATATAGCTATTAACTTAAAATGCTTCTTTAAATAATAATATTTAGGAGCTCAGCATATAACGGAGGTTCGAACGGCAGGATCCAAAACAATATTCACGTAAATATTAATAAAAAGAATGGTTTTCTGTTTACAGGTAGGATAATTTAAACAGGTATCTGTTTACAGGGAGGGATAATATCGTAAACAGGTAGGATAATTTAAACAGGTATCTGTTTACAGGGAGGGATAATTATGGGTTAGTTAGATATAATAATATATCTTACCTGTAATCTCACCATCACGTAGGTCAGACCTAGCGGTTTTATACTTTTAAGTTTTCTCATCTTAAATATTAATGTAGATTGAAACGATGCAATAAGAGTACCGCAATAAATCCATTCTGAATTTAAACTGAATATTTGAGGTTAGTCATCGCTTTTGAATGTTAAGATATAAACAAGTTGAAATGAATCCTTTAGATGTAAATTTTTTTTATTTAAATATTTAGCTTCTCTATAGGCAAGACAAAGATAGTGATATGTTTAATTTTCAAGGTTAAGCATTTTAGATACTGTGTTAAAAACAAAGTTCTTTATTACATGTTTTTATAACTTAAATATATATTAACTGTAAAATGTACAGTTTCATCGAAAGTTTTTTTATGAATTTTTAGTTAAAAAATAGAAAGGATATAAATTTGCTATAACTAATGGCTTAAGGGAATTATTAACGAGAGAGCAACCGCACGATTTTAACAAAATTCTATTTTTAAGTTCTGATATACAGGGTGGTCATTCTATTCATGTTTTACATGTATGTGTATATACATGAGATATGCGAATAAAACTTAAACAAGATGCAGAGCGTATTACAACAAATTCAACTTAATACTGAATAGATCTTCAACTTAATAAAATTATAAACACTTGTTTTGAAATATGTAATGGGATTCTAATCAGAGACTTTAGTTCCTTAAAAACGCAAGCGAAAATGATTAAAGACGTAAATAATTTATTTTTATTAAACAGACCAGAGATAATGCACTGCTACGAACCATGACCTCTAATGCCCTACACTTGTGTAGACCTCCAGGGATAGAACCTACTTATGGTGTGCCTCAAGGATGTGATTTCATGTCGAAAAATGTGCAGAATGAACCTTCCCATAATAGGCCAGTAGTGTAAAACCAAAAAATTAGACGAATCGGAAATAACTGCTACAAAAGGTTTTATTGTTTTAATAGCTTTATTTGTTGTCAAATATGACTATCCTAGGTTTTCCCCCTCGGCGGAGTTGTGTTAAAGTGGTGGGGGGTAAAAATGTACCCCCAAAATGGGTATTTTTTTGGTTTTATAATTATATCTCGTAAAGGACTCACAATATCGAAAACATTGTCCTATTAAAAGTTGTATGGCATTAAATTCTGCATTGAATGATACTAGGCGCATATTTTTTGGACCACCCGTTCCCATACTAGTGCTCATCAAAGATGGACAAATTTTGCATATTTATGAAAAATGTTTTATTTGCACTATTTGTACTAGTCTTGTAATTAACGGATATAAAGATGGAGGCAAGATAAAGAAACACAATTCGTAAAATCAATTAGTAATGATTATATTTGATAATAACAAAAATTGTAGTTAAAGGTATGAAAATGAAAAGGGGAAAAATAGGGAGTTACACAGATTTCACAGACGTCGACGTTTGATTCTCGTTGGGCATCAAGAGCATCAAATCTGCTGAGCGGCTCCGCCGAAGCAAGAGACACACTACTCCTGAGGTAATTTTTACCGAGTTAATGGTGGTGACCATGGCTCAGGAGCAATTCCTTTCCAACGACAGAAATAAAGCATGGCTTATTAGCTTGCTTACTGAAAGGCTTGAAGGTGAAGCCTTCCCAGTAAAGCAAGCTGATGAAGATGCAGACCACCTGATTGTTGTCACGGCCCTTGAGGTATCACATGAGCATAAGAAGGTTGTGGTAGTTGGTGAGGATACGGACCTCCTCATTATGCTCAATACTCTAGTCACACCATCAGCAAACATATATTTTTTAAAACCTGGAAGAAGAACGACCCAGCTTCAAACTGGCAGACAACATCAGAAGGCCACTCATATTTCTCCACGCCATAAGTGAATGTGACACAACTTCAGCACTCTTCAGGCAGGGTAAGAAGAAGGTGGTCAAGCTGTTGGTCGAAATTAAATGTCTTCTCGAAGAAATCAAACTTTTCTTCGAGCATGACACACAAGCTGAAGCTATTCGCGAAGAAGTTGGCCTACGATTTTTAACAACCCTCTACGGAGGTAGGGCAGGGAGATACTTTAGATAAATTGCGATTCGACCTGTTTTCCAAAGCCCTAGTGAAATCCAAATTCAACCTGGCATCCCTACCACCAACATCCGAAGCAGCCCGCCAACATTGCTTGAGAACTTACTTAAAAAGTGCAAATGCGGTTAGGACACCAGATGGATCCGCTCCTCTGGGGATGGCAGGCTTCAAAGTTTGGTCTTGACCCCGTTCCTACCTCTAAGAAACCAGCTCCACAGTCTCTTCTCTCCACAATTTTCTGCAAATGCAACAAGGGGTGTGCAGGTGGTTGTGGGTGTCGGAAGGCTGGGATTGATTGCTCGTTGATTTGTGATAACTTCAAGGGGAACTTCTGCACTAACTCCCTCCAACCAGATGCAATTGACGAACCAGATGTTGACGAAGACCTGGACTGCATATATGGGGCGACGAAAATTACAGACTTTCAGGAGCCGAGTGATGAGGCGACGGACTCCGTATCGGAAATTACAGACTTTGAGGAGCCGAGTGGCCCAACGAGAATCAAACGTCGACGTCTGTGAAATCTGTGTAACTCCCTATTTTTTTCCCCTTTTCATTTTCATACCTTTAACTACAATTTTTGTTATTATTAAATATAATCATTACTAATTGATTTTACGAATTGTGTTTCTTTATCTTGCCTCCATCTTTATATCAGTACAAGACTAGTACCTACATATAGTGCAAATAAAACATTTTTCATAAATATGCAAAATTTGTCCAACTTTGATGAGCACTAGTATGGGAACGGGTGGTCCAAAAAATATGCGCTTAGTATCATTCAATGCAGAATTTAATGCCCTACAACTTTTAATAGGACAATGTTTTCGATATTGTGAGTCCTTTACGAGATATAACCATAAAACCGAAAAAATATCCATTTTGGGGGTACATTTTTACCCCCCGCCACTTTAACACAACTCCGCCGAGGGGGAAAACCTAGAATAGTCATATTGGGCAACAAATAAAGCCATTAAAACAATAAAACCTTTTGTAGCAATTATTTCCGATTTGGATTTTAAGCATACTAGCCTATAAGAAATAACATGGGGTTTTGGTCCCATACTCTTGTAACATATTTTTAGGTTAAAGACTAATTCATTTTCAATATTTAAAAAATGTTTTAGTCAGATGTACTATCGCGGCCGAAAAAAAGTAATCGACTGATTTTCCCGTTGTAACTATGGATCTATTCAGTGTCGCGTCAATCTCAATATTTTTTTTATTAGTGTCAACGTCATTGTCATAGTAAGCAAAAATATTACTTAATCATGCCTTATCATGTTTTGAGTGAAGAAGAAGGCTACATCATCGCCAAACTTGGAGAAGGGTGGTCTCAACAACGCATAGCAAGTGAAATTAATTGCAGCAAAAGCACGATCAAAAACTAAACAAAAAGTGGATAGAAACTGATCTGAGCCGGACAGTGGGTTCTGGAAAGGGTACTCTAGAAAACGACAATGCCCTGGTTAACTATGTGAATTTAAACCCATTTTCCAATTCTATTGAAGCCAAAGAGCAAACCAACTTCCCAGCGTCTGTTAGGACAGCAAGAAAACGGTTGCGGGAGCAAGGTCTATTTAACTGTGCCAGTGCTAAAAAGCCCCGACTAACAGATGTTAATAAAGAGGCAAGAATGCATTTTACAAATACTTTTATTAATGAAAACGATCGTTACTGGGAGCGAGTGGTCTTTTCCGACGAAAAGATATCTCAGTCCTGGTACAATGGTCAACTGCGAGTTGTCCCAGGGGTCATAAGTTCAATAGGGTTAAGGTCTGGGCTCTTTATTCTGATGCATGACAACGCACGTCCTCATACTGCGCGAGTAGTAAGGGAGTATCTGGCTGAAACTGGGATTAACTTGACGAATTGACCGGCCAGAAGCCCAGACATTAACCCTATTGAACAAATGAAACAAAATCCACTAAAACTATTGTTTTTAACAGTTATTGGCAACAGAACAATTTTCAAAGAATTGCCAATTTTTTTTTACCAAAAACCGTATGGCAAATTGCTTGGCGCAGTGAGTACAATAGGATAGCCCGTAACCGAGACACTTATAAAAATAAATTTTCATAGGCTCCTAATTGCCACAGATCAAATTGAAATTTTAGGGAATTTACATGCCCTCATACTTTTCGCGTTTCCCTGTATAACAAAACTCGTAGTTAAATCGAACATACGGTATTAAACTGTAGAAGAAATGACCTATCCGCAATAAAAAAATTATTGAATATTTTTTTTATTAGTGTCAACGTCATTGTCATATTAAGCAAAAATATTACTTAATCATGCCTTATCATGTTTTGAGTGAAGAAGAAGGCTACATCATCGCCAAACTTGGAGAAGGGTGGTCTCAACAACACATAGCAAGTGAAATTAATTGCAGCAAAAGCACGATCAAAAACTATACAAAAAGTGGATAGAAACTGATCTGAGCCGGACAGTGGGTTCTGGAAAGGGTACTCTAGAAAACGACAATGCCCTGGTTAACTATGTGAATTTAAACCCATTTTCCAATTCTATTGAAGCCAAAGAGCAAACCAACTTCCCAGCGTCTGTTAGGACAGCAAGAAAACGGTTGCGAGAGCAAGGTCTATTTAACTGTGCCAGTGCTAAAAAGCCCCGACTAACAGATGTTAATAAAGAGGCAAGAATGCATTTTACAAATACTTTTATTAATGAAAACGATCGTTACTGGGAGCGAGTGGTCTTTTCCGACGAAAAGATATCTCAGTCCTGCTACAATGGTCAACTGCGAGTTGTCCCAGGGGTCATAAGTTTGATGAAGAATATTTGCACAAAACAGATAATAGCGGAAGGTATTCTGTCTTTTAGTTTCGTTTTTGAATCGTGCTTTTGCTGCAATTAATTTCACTTGCTATGCGTTGTTAATACCACCCTTCTCCAAGTTTGGCGATGATGTAGCCTTTTTCTGCTTCTCTCAAAACCATACTAATTAATTGTTTTCTTATAATTAAAAAATATTAACAACTTATTTCTTATTAGTTTTTTTTTTAATAAATACGACCCCACCAATGATTTCTTGTCAAAATAATTTAATTGACATAACTGATGTAAAAACTCCCATTTACAAAGGAAAATTTTTCGAAAAAACATACTACTTGATAAAAAATCGATTACTTTTTTTCGGCCGCGATACTACATATTTAGGCTCTAGGGATTTTCAGTTGTGAAAGCATATTACATGTATAATTATTATTATTATTATTATTATTATTATTATTGAATAGGAATTATTACATAATTTAAGTCTAACACTCTCTCAACTAAGCCAATCTGACTATGGAAATAAAACAATCAATAATACAATACATAACTTTTAACATGCATATATCATCTATGTTTGCTGATATAGCTGCAGAGGTAGGAAATAATAAATCCTTAATAACATATAAATACATATTTATTTAGGTAAAAAACTAGAACACATCTAAATATAAAGCTTTAAAATTTTTTTTTAAACCTCACAACATAATTTTCTTTAGAATCAGTTTATTTGCTGCTTTTTCAAATATAATCCTTATCCATTTTTATAGGGTTTCATGTATAGTCCAGAACCTTTTTTCCTAAAGCTACACCCTCCATGGATCTAGTATGTCTTTGAGCTTCTTCCAATGTTTTCCTAGCATTCTTAGCATCTAGAATAGTTTTTCTAATAGCAGCCAAACCCCCTGAAAAAACCCAATAGCAGACAGACCTGCAAAGATTGGAATCAGAGGTAAGATTCCTCCGGTCTTTGGTAGCGGTATAATGTGAGGGACATTGATTTTCTTCCTTTTAGTAAATTAGTTAAATATGATAGGATAGCTTTACGGAATGAAATTTTCTTTCTATTATTACAACCACCTACACCCATACCTAAGCGTTTACGTAACTTTGTATCTTGTTCACAATACTGATAACAGGGTAAATGTACTTCGAAAGGCAACTTGTTGATAAGACTGTTAACTACATCTCTACCATGTTTCCTCATTATCATTTAGATTAGAACTGATGATGTACGAGACTGAAACGTTTATAAATAAAGTACTTAGATATAATTACAATGTCTTGACCCTCGACTTGAGCTTTGAACAATTTGAGCTTATATGCGGAGAATGCTGGAACGACAAATTCGGAGTGCTGGTTATTGTAAAGGATTTTGAATTACATAACTAGCTTGATGTGTGTATATAAGTATATGATTTCAATAACACTAGTTATTATTAGATAGACCCTCAAACTATACAGACCTATTTGGTAACACCTCATACAGACTGTTTTTTGAAATACCCTGTATCTGCTGCATTACTTTAACAATGAAGGTTAATAAAAAATTTACTCTCGCAGCATATAAACCGCCTAGGGAGAAGGTTTCCGACTTTGAAGCAGATTTAGCACTTAAAAAGAAGATAAAAAAGCTTCAGATTCTATTCGAAGAAAGTACTTAGCCATCAAATTAGGCCGAGAGCAAGAAGATAATACAATTAGGCGTTTATTTAAACCGATTATTGATCCATTGCAAGAACTCAGTGCTGTTAAGAATTCACCCAAGCAACAGCCCCCATCAGGTGAGGATACAAGTAAAGTTGAAATAAGAGAAGAAGAAGAAGAAGATTCGAGTAGTACGATTGACCCTGCTGAATATCTTGAAGAGTATCCTTCTTTAAGTAGACGTTATTTAAATAGACTATACTAAAAGTAAAGATTTAGATGAAACCTATGGGGTTAAATTTAATGATGAATTGAATAAATTTCAAATTGGTAATATGGATCTAAGTATCGGTTCTGATCTGATGCAGGTTAGTAAAGATTTAGATGAAACCTATGGGGTTAAATTTAATGATGAATTGAATAAATTTCAAATTGGTAATATGGATCTAAGTATCGGTTCTGATGCAGGTTTAAGTGTTGGCGATAAAATGTTTGCTGGAAGACGGGGCTTATACGAACTGCTATTTAAGAAAAATCCTCAGGATTATGATGAACTGGACTTAGCTAATTATAAGGAAATCCTAGAAACCTCTAACGCACATAAACGAAATTATGATCCTGATAGTCAATTAAATGGAAATCGTTCTTTTAAATATTATAAAGTGATAAAGCCATTATTTAAGCGTAGACCTAAAATAGCTACTCAACCTCCTTGTGGAGAGGGTATGAATATGGTTTACAACGAAAAACCTATAGAATATATTTTCTGAGACGACATAAACAATATGCAGATATGATTAATCCTAACTTTATCCTCCCTTTAGAGCTTAGAGGTAGTTACAGTGTTTTATATTTTTCTCATGGACATTCATGAACAATTATGAACGACATTTAAACAGGTCTGTATATGTTAACGTACGCAGGAGAAGCAGTATAAGTAGTTGTAAGTAAAAAGATCCCTTATAGACATAAGCAACAAGCAAGGATTATGATGAACTGGACTTAGCTAATTATAAGGAAATCCTAGAAACCTCTAACGCACATAAACGAAATTATGATCCTGATAGTCAATTAAATGGAAATCGTTCTTTTAAATATTCTAAAGTGATAAAGCCATTATTTAAGCGTAGACCTAAAATAGCTACTCAACCTCATAGTGGAGAGGGTATGAATATGGTTTACAACGAAAAACCTATAGAATATTTTTTCTGGGACGACATAAACAATATGCAGATATGATTAATCCTAACTTTATCCTCCTTTTAGAGCTTAGAGGTAGTTACAGTGTTTTATATTTTTCTCATGGACATTCATGAACATTCATGAGCGACATTTAAACAGGTCTGTATATGTTAACGTACGCAGGAGAAGCAGTATAAGTAGTTGTAAGTAAAAAGATTCCTTATAGACATAAGCAACAAGCATCAGGCTTGTATGGTGTATATGGAACATCAGGTTCCATATACACCATTTTTTTACAAAAAATATCACAAATTTCACTACAGTTCCTAAACCCCAAAATCCAATTTTTGTCTGATATGCATGAAATATGAGATTTCGTGCATATCAGGATTTTTTTACAAATTTTTATGTCGATTTTCAGTACACTTTCCAAATTCCATTTATCCTTTTTAGGCCATTATCCCACTCTTGAACGAAAGCATCCAGACACGATGCAGCATGTAGAGACGACCAAGGATAAGCATTATCCTCACCCAGTGCCGAATCCTCAATGGACGGACTGGGGTTTTAAATCACAAGACGATTACAGTGCAGGTAATCGTCTTCACCAGCCGGTCTAACGGATCGCGAGGAAGAATCCACATAGGCGCGAGAGTGAATCTACCGTAGATCAGTAGCTCTTGATCAGATCTACCATAGACTGGTCCACCATCATGGTCGTGCTGGTCTACGGAAGAATAGGTTCACTCTACCCTCGCGTTCTGGAATTCCTCGTGAGTCCGTGACCAAAGGCTTCCATGAGAGGTTGAGCAGGTTTCGTCTTCTCATTGGTCATCGTCTCTACCGGGATCGTGTCTGCTAGCACCAAATGAAAATTTAGTAACTGAATAAAAAAGTGAAATAGTGAAAATTTTGCGGTGCCACGTGGCGACGTGAAGTGGTCTCGGGTCTTTTTCATATATATAGTGGGAGACCTCCCAATGATCTCGCAAAATAGAAATAGGGTATTTTTGGTTAAATTAAGCCAGGATATTCCTCAGTGCGGTGCGCACGGGTACCGGGGCATTCCCCCATTATTACTAAGTGACCGCCTCGTGAGATCGCATTCGAGAGAAAATCTTTTCTGAAAGATCCACGGACGTCTAACGGTGTATATTGAACTTTTGGAGAAGTAAAGGTGTTTACCTATTTCATTCATAAATCCCACTCACTAAATTGCCAGTCACGTCCATGTAATAATTCTCTTTCGGCAATCGATCACTTTCCTTTAAGCGCGGCCGTCGCGGTCGCTGACCCCTTGTTGGGGGTATCGTGGTTATGGTGGTAGACCTTGCTAGGTGAGGCTCTATATGTGTAATGATGATTATTTAATATATATATCTTTATTTATTACCAATGTCTTCTTTTATTGCATTCTAGTATTAGTCTGGTATTTGTGTTGACCCCATAACTTACGACCCTCGCAATTGCGTCGGTTTGACTCTTCGGCTGAAGCCAAAGAAGAGTGAAAGAACTAGACCTGTCTGGGCAGGTGTCAGAAGTGAATTGTGTATAGTGCATAGTGTCTATCTAGTGTTGTATCTTTAATTCAGGAAGTTGCGAAACCTGTATACGAGGAAGCATTCATTGTTGACGGTTACCGTTAATCTATCGATATCGAGACATCGATATATTAAAAGCTCGCCACGACCTGCGTTGAATTCAACGGCCAATAGTTAAATCAGATGTAGTGACAGCGGTTGGTTGACTTAATCGAATATCGGTCGTTCCCTCCTACTATCACTGGTTATAACGAATGGTTAGCTATACGTTGACACAGCCTTAGCAATTAGTTTAGTTATTAAACGTTGATATATACAGGTAAACAGATATTTTAAACAGATCTAGAAGACCATGAACAGCCATGACCAGGTCATAACATTGTCATAACCTGGTCATAACATGGCCATGAATGACCATGGATGGCTATGAAAGTATAAAAAGATATAGAATACTCCAGGGAAAGTATTAGACTATAGATCTTAGTGAAGATATCATGTCTTATCTACTAAACATTGAACCTAACAGTTATGGGTTAAGGTATGCTGGGTGCAGATAAACATGTAAACAGATATTTTAAACAGTTCTAGAAGACCATGAACAGCCATGACCTGGTCATAACATGGTCATAACCTAGTCATAACATGATCATGAATGACCATGGATGGCTATGAAAGTATAAAAATATATAGAATACTCCAGTGAAAGTATTAGGCTATAGATCTCAGTGAAGATATCATGTCTTATCTACTAAACATTGAACCTAACTGTTATGGATTAAGGCATGCTGGCTCTGATCTACTCATTGGGGAAGTACCAGTGCAGATTAAAAACAATGTTCTTCATATCAAAGGATGTAAATTTACTCTAACTAATGGTTTAAGGGAATTATTAACGAAATAGCAACCAAATGAATTTAACAATGATGATCTAATAGCTTATAAACATATTCTAACATTAAGTAATGGACATTTAAGAAAATATCGGGATGGGTTCCGAATCAACCCAAGCAGCTCTTGGAAATATCAAAACATTATATCAAAACTGTTTCCAGTTAAGCGAAAAAGAACTAAAAATTCACTAGATCAAAACCTTCATGTGACTGCACACGTAGATGATAATTTAAGAAGTTCTATTACTTCGAATAAAGCTCAAATAGAGGCACATCAAAACTCTATTGCTGGACCTGAAAAACAAACGTCATTCAGCTCTAATATCTATGAACGTGTAACACCCTTCGGGGTTATTTCCACCTGTAATGGAGCTCTATCGCCGCCATTCGAGATTAAGTCTAATATTTATGGAATGCACCTCAAACCTAGGAGCGCATCAAAGTTACCCTATTAGGAAACTCTTATCATTTGATATATAGTTTTAAACAATTCTCTTTCTTTTCTTGATACGTAATGTTCATAAATGACTTTATTTAGGCTTTATACAAGCACAATAATAAAAAACATGTCCAATCTGACACATTTATATCAATGTTTCATCTCTAAAACTTACAATTATAAAATCTGTTGTACTCCTTGTGATATCTGATAAAAATTGAATTAAAAATTACAAAACTCAAAAAATCTAAATACAAATTATTGAACACTTACCCCAAAAAAATGTTTCCTTCATTATGGTTACCAATAAAAAACGATGTCCCCAAGAAGATGCGCATATTCTTTCGTTCAATACTAGGAACTCTTCAGGAGGACTGACCTCGCGTTATAATTTATATTTGAATGTTCAGAAATGGAACATCAATAAATATATCAGGTTAAATATTTTTGTTATTATTAGACCAGTATAAAGAGTTGTTTATAGACAACAGATCTCAAATAAAGAGATTAGAGATTTTGTAAGGAAACATGAAGATACAGACGACACTATTAGCAATAGGAAAGAGAGAGAAAAAAAAAAAGAATTTATTCGTCATGGTTACAAAACATTGACATTTTATTATAATATTAAAAGCAATTTTTAAGTATAATTTTCAAGTTACAGTTAGAATTTCGTTTTAACGCGAGGTCAGTCCTCCTGAAGAGTTCCTAGTATTGAACGAAAGAATATGCGCATCTTCTTGGGGACATCGTTTTTTATTGGTAACCATAATGAAGGAAACATTTTTTTGGGGTAAGTGTTCAATAAATTTGTATTTAGATTTTTTGAGTTTTGTAATTTTTAATTCAATTTTTATCAGATATCAAAAAGAGTACAACAGATTTTATAATTGTAAGTTTTAGAGATGAAACATTGATATAAATGTGTCAGATTGGACATGTTTTTTATTATTGTGCTTGTATAAAGCCTAAATAAAGTCATTTATGAATATAGTTTTAAGTTTTTGAAAAAAAAAATCTATTATAACTTTATAAATGAATAATATACTAAGTTAAGGTAACTTAATAATGTACTATTAAATTAAGTGGAATATATCCTTATAACAATCACACATGCTGTATGATTTAGATAGAAAAAATTTTTCTATTAAAAAAAGATTGAATAAAAAATTTAATTAAACCTTTGTGTTTTATTTCTAGGTTAGGGTTTTTTAAGTAAAAATCAAGTCAACATTTAAATAATATATTGAAATAAATAAAAAAGTATATATATAATAAATATAATACAATAATAATATAGAGTAAATACAATAGATAAATGTAATAGACTGAGTTATTTAGTCGGCATCCATGATTAACCGCTTCCATTTCCCACTTCATATTTGTTAATATTAACTTCCAAGCTAAGAATTTTATCTAGATCCCAGCCAGATCCGGATTCCGAGAATTCAGATAAGGCATTGAGAATTTCATCTTTAATATTGGCCTGGAAAAAATGTAGCAAGTCCGTCTCAGAGTCGACTATTTGATTTTTTGTGTTGAAGTATTTTTTCTCTGTAATTTCAATTTCCGCGGACTTTCGTATAAATTCTCCACAAAAACATGTATTAACTTTTAGCATCTGTAGTTTCTTTAGAGCATTTTGGATTCTATTTTTAAAGACATGTGCAGCATCTTCGAAAAATTCATTTATATCTTTATGTGTTAGGTTAATTATTACTCCAGTTCGAACTCTACCTAAAAAAATTGAGGTTATATCCTCCCATTTCACTCTATTACTACGATTTTCTTTCGATAATCCTCTTCCAGTATGAGTTATATTTGAAATAAGTTTTTTAAATCGTTTAAGATATCCCACATTTGTTTGTAATTTTTTCAATGTACCCACTGGTAAATCTGCCGCGTGAATGGCCTTATTGAATAACTTAATATTTTTAGTTAATTGATTAACTGAATGTCTCGTTGTTCTGGGGTATATTCTTTTATTTTTACTTCATGGAATTTTCTTACAATTCGATCACTGAGAACTGCGATTTCTTTAGAGTTCATTTTAGCTGGTATATCTATTCACTTGAAAAACTTGAAAATTACTATTACAATCATCATCCATCTATTATATTTATGCTAGTTTTCTTAGGCTTTTTTACCATAGCTAAAACAATATAAAAACTTAGTAATTTAAAAATATTAAATTAAAAATTTTTACTTACATTTTAGAGATTTTCAATAAATCTAATATTCATTCCTGCTGAAGGGTTATCAGCTTCTTTTAAACCTTAAACTATTAAACTGTATTTGCGGTAAATTGATGTAAATTATTCTTCATTAGAGGAAACATCCGTTTAGGTAAAAACAGCTTTTTCTTTTCAAGTTCCAATAGAACAGCCTTCCCAAATCTAGTTTTAACGATTTGTGCATCAACAATTGGTTGCAGAATATTAATAGGTAACTCATGTAATTTGATTAACTGCTTGCGCTCTGCAAGAGCTTCCTTGTTTATCAGATCTATATTCTTTCTAAAAAATTATCTAAATTTACTTTTCGAAACACATATATACCAATAATAAAATAACTTACGTTTTTAAATTCACAGCAAACACAAACAAAGTTTAAATTATCAAAGTGAAAACCACTGATATAGAAATATGTTATTGTATAATAATCCCCAAGTTGATAATCTTCATAGTAAAATTAAGCGCAACGATGTCTACTACGTGAACTCAACGTAAATACTAACTTATAAACAACTGATAAGTATGCTTACTCAGAGTTATATTATATTATCTGTGACGTCATGCTAATCATGTGATACTGTTTAACCAATCACATTTGTTTTAGAAGTACAGCTGCTTATTGTGCAATATTACATCATCCAGTTCTAAGAATAAATGATGAGTCATAACTTGTTTGGTCTAGCTGTCCAAGTTTTGTTTACATTATCCTGATTTGTGTTGGCGGCATCGGACTCACAAAGGAAACCCACGATTTTTGTTTACATTATATATCCTGTTCCCACAGTTGGAGGTTAAAATTCTCGGAATCCTAACTGCGTGACTTAATTTACATAAATGTTCTTTGTGTGTATTTTCATTGAATCTTAAAAAATATTTTCTCATAACCCGATTGAGTTGAACTATTTATTTTAAAACTTTGAATATTTTATTTTGTGTTTGAATTATTCTAGAATATTATTAAATTTTAATGTAAAACGTAGATACTTTATTATTATGGATGCTGTGAGATGTCATTTTCATCCTCTTCACATATTTATTTTTAACCTCTATATGAGTACCTAGTATCTAGTTAGATCTAACATGAGTAAGATGTCATCCTTTAAGGTGTTGGTTCAAGAACATTTATTAAAATTAGAACGGTTAAAAGAAAATATAAAATTTTATGAAGAGAAACAAGATATGTTTTCGCAGCTTGAAAGATTAAATCTGTGGTCACATGCTATAAGGGTATAAGTTAAAATACCCAACTTTACAGGAGACACAATAAATCGTCTATTTAATTTAAATGTTGTACTTAACCAATTTAGTCGCTGAACTGATATTTTATGAGTGTATTTACTGCCTCAAAAAATAAAAAAAAGCCTAAAAAGTCAATAAATGATATTTTAAATTTGTGATATAAGTTTGACTTATCCCTTTAGTGCAAAAGTGTGCTAGTTTGGATTTAACAATAAGGATATAAGTTGACTTAAACCTTTTTTTGCATATCTAGTATATGGCTAACGTGGATCACTTGAGTACAGTTTTAGTAATAAGTATACTTATTTTAATGTTAAATTAATGACCAAAACTTACCGGTAATACTGCTATTATCCACACATTTTTGTAGCATTTGCATTGTTCTTGAGTTTGTAAACATTTTATACAAAACACTGATACCTATAACACCACACAAACACAAAACGACTTGTCTTCTACACTACAAAATTTAGAGTAATATTCTATTGAGCATCTCAACAATATTCAAATATCCGAAACTGTCGTTTTGCTAAAGGGATATATCTCTATTGAAATCACAACTTTTGGTAATTTTTAATTTGCTTTAAGGGTATAAGTAAACATATCTTTTTAGTCCGCTTACTTATTTCGTTTATATTGAAAAACTAGTTTCCTAGAAAGAAATAAGTGCACTTATAACTTTAAAGTGCCAAGTGAACTAAAACAATGTATGAATATGTTGATGTATTCCCTTATAGCAGAGTCAAAAATAAATAAAATGTAGAAATACCGTTTTTCTGGGGTGTCAAGTATACTTATTACTTTTTAAAAACTGGTGAATTTCCTATTTTCTATTTCACACAGACTTATTTCTTTTTAGCTTTCTTTTTAGCAGCACATCATAGGTATTATTAGGAGTCTAATTCTACAAAAAAGTTAATTTGGGTATAAGTCGACTTATTCCTTTTGGCATGTGACCACAGAAATATTATCCCATATGATGTTAGTAATGTGTTCAGTGATAGAAGTCGTTGTGGAAAAGTTTTAAATGATACTGCAGCGCGAAGAATAACTCCTGTACAAGTGTATGCAAAAGAAGATATAAAGCGTAAAAAATTTGTCATATAAATAATCTATGGTAAACGCATAGAAGCCTCTGTACGTATTACTCATCAGTGAAGTTCATGTTATTTGAAAATGGAGTCTGTTAAAAAGCATGTAAGATTCGATGATAAAATTCAGGTTCGATACATCATACATTGGCATTATGCGTATAAGATGTCTCGAGAGAAGTGACTGTAATCAACTGTACCACGACCTAATAAAAACCAACGTGCAAGCACCGATCAATTTATTACATATCCTAAGTTTAAATATACCAATAGTTTATTTGCTCATTACTTTTATAAAAAATAATGGAATCAAAATATAGAATAATCTTATCATCTGTTTTTGCCCCTATACCTTACTCCATTACTTACCGTGGTCATCCTGTTTGTGTCAAAGTCGCCGTGATAGACCCCTCGGCGTGAAATGTGTGCTCCTGTTGTTATTTTGTTATTTTCTATGTAGTTTGATTAAACAACTATATTAAAATGTTGGATATTGAAGAAAATAAATATATATATAAAAAAAAAAAAAAAAAAAAAATGTCTCGAGATGGTAGATGCTGGATTTGATCTCCTTTTTTACCTCCCTCCTACACCTACATATTCAAACCCCACTCCACCTTCAGATATCTCAGTTGGCAGTTGGAGTCTTGCTTTACTACCTAGCAGTTTTCTCATCAATTTTACTGCTCAAGTACATAATTAGAATTGTTCAACGCAGAAAGTGTCTGTTTATGCTAAATTAAAAAAATGTATAAAAACATCATGTGTGAATCATCATCAGCATCGCTAAAAGAGGCCATCGATTTGCTGCGTACTTCATTAAGATGTAACCTAAGTGAAGAACTACATAAAGAAAAATATAGTCTGGGCATAAATTATTGTGAACTTTATATCGGTAATTATATTACGCTGAATAACTTTTGTGATTCAATGGTAAAATGCGGTCTTCATGAACAATTAGAGCAATATGTTTCCGAGTTTATAACTGATGAGTTACTCTATACTAAATATTTCGGTTACGATGAGGCTGCTTTAATAGAAGAAATTAGAGCCGCTATTGTATTTTTACGTAGTGCATTGAGACGTAATTGGCTGTCTTTTTCCGATCAACTTGAAGAAGAAGATCCTAGCGCTTGGAGTATAGAAAAATATAGTCATGGTGTAAAATACTGTAACTATTATCTCCACGATTATATTACGTTGGATAAATTTTGTACTTCGATGAACCAATTGGAGCTGCATGATCTATTAAAAGAACATCCGTCTGGACTTGTAAGTGATGAACTTCTCGACCTACTTCCCAATTACGAAGGAGCAGTTTAATATAAATATTTAATAAAAATGTATTTTATATATGAATAAATATCTTGTAACATTATGTGTGTGTTTTTTATTTTAACTAAAAATTTATAAAAACTTTTGTTGATAAAACTGTACATTTTACAGCTAATATATATTTAAATTATAAAAACATGTAATAAAGAACTTTGTTTTTAACCCAGTATCTAAAATGCGTAACCTTGAAAATTAAACATATCTCTATCTTTGTCTTGCCTATAGAGAAGCTAAATATTTAAATAAAAAAAATTTACATCTAAAAGATTCATTTCAACTTGTTTATATCTTAACATTCCAAAGCGATGACTAACCTCAAATATTCAGTTTAAATTCAGAATGGATTTATTGCGGTACTCTTATTGAATCGTTTCAATCTACATTAATATTTAAGATGAGAAAACTTAAAGTATAAAACCGCTAGGTCTGACCTACGTGATGGTGAGATTACAGGTAAGATATATTATTATATCTAACTAACCCATAATTATCCCTCCCTGTAAACAGATACCTGTTTAAATTATCCTACCTGTTTACGATATTATCCCTCCCTGTAAACAGATACCTGTTTAAATTATCCTACCTGTAAACAGAAAACCATTCTTTTTATTAATATTTACGTGAATATTGTTTTGGATCCTGCCGTTCGAACCTCCGTTATATGCTGAGCTCCTAAATATTATTATTTAATGAAGCATTTTAAGTTAATAGCTATATATTAACCGCCTTATTTCAATAGGGTTGGAGCGTTTAAATTCTGAATGCTTGTATAAAATAATATCATATAAAACCTATTGCTTTCTAAACTGAAAATCCATGGTGTCTGATCTGAGTTAAAACTTTTTTAAATAACAATTTTTATTTGAGCCACCGTGTACATTATAATTTACACGCTTAGTATTGGAATCTGCCGACTCAGTATTTGTCGAGCGCGCGCTATCGTAAATGTTCACGTAGCATCTCTGCTTTGGCCTTGCTGAATACACAAGACTCGCGTTAGCTAAAAATAGCTCTCTGACCTACTGAATCGCGATGTACATAATTAACGTAATCTTTGTTCTCTTTACAAAGAAATGCTATATTTAAATATGCATTGGATTAGTTTATTAGCTGGTATTTTAATATGATAATTAAAATAGTATGGGGTCTATATAATAATAATAACTGTGCTATCTAAATCTCATATACGAACGTTACCTTCTACATGCTACAGAATCCTCTCGGCCTAGTATTTGAAACAATAGCTTAACCTGTAGGAAAAAAATGTATGAAGAGCATGAAACATATATCTATCTTTGTCTTACCTATAGAGACTGATTAAAATAATTAAATAATAACTGTTCAAATAGGTTCAATCTGTGAAGCCTACACGTGAACACCTGCAAATGTTTATATAATAAAATTCCAAGAAGATGATTCTGTTTATCTTATCGGCACGTATTAAATTTAAGAGGTTTCTACCATAGGCGTACCTCCATAAAATTAATATTATTCCCCTTTTCGAGCATTTTAACCTACGCCTATGCTCTTTATTTACGTTAGCCTCAAGCTTATCGCTATGACGTCATCGTCTGCAGCGCCATCACGGTAAATGCGGCGACTAATTTTAGAACTAAAAGCTTCTGGTCATTGCTGTTTTTTCTTAAGACTGTAGCCTCAGGACCTGGGGTGCTGGATTCTGAAGAGCTCTAAGCGTTAACCCGCCGCCCGGAAACCCGCCGCCCCTTTATCTCTAGCACCCCCGCTAAGCCCTGAAACGTCATCTGAAGACGAAGGATGACCTCTAGCATGATCTCCAGAGCTCTCGGCCTTTTAAAATTTAAAAGGCTAATGGACATGTCCATCCGGAGCGAATGGCCTTGAAAGTGAGCCCGTACCGGCTTAGCATATCTACTTGAATTCTTCTACCAATCAAAATGCTGACAACCTATTGTCGCCTCAGCAGTAAATAAAACTACAGAGGCTTTATAGAGCTAGAGACAGAGACGACAATAAGGCCACGCCCACCAAAATGAGGCTAAATTTTAAGAAAAATGAATGGCGCTTTTAAATTTATAAGATACAGCAAAATGATGCATGCATATTTTAATAGTTTAATTTTAGATTGGTTTTATTTAGTTCACTATTGAAACATTCGTATTATGATGTTATAATTATTAATGTAATTTAATGAAAGTCTAGAATAATTTAATTTATTATAATAACGGAGAAAATTAATTATGTATTTACCGTTCACAACTAACCTCAAAAATATGCATTTACTAAAATTTTTAGACGTTATTTAAATTTTGCTAAAATTTCTGCTTGATTCCTGTACTATCAACTAAAATCTTGTTCAGTGCATTACTAATGAACTTTTAATTGCCTTAATCTAATATAATTAGATGCTTTTTGTTGGTTAGAAATCCAACCTAATTAGTAGTCTATTTTCAATAATCTACAATATTGAAACTTTATAATATATATAGGTATCTACTATCTGAGTGAGTTTTTAAATGTTATAATGGATCCGTACTAAAACTACCGAAATTAAAATTGAAAATAAATCTACAAAAACAAAAAATTTAAGGTTATGTTGGTAATATGATGCCCATGATCCGTACGTAACACATTAATTTGAAAAGATTAATAATTTTGTTAACAGAATAGAAGGAATGAAAGATTTTGTTCTTATGCTTAATACCTAAATATGATTCTATAAATTTTGACGACATAAAATAAAGATACGTCAGTTAAAAATTTTTCTTAATTTGAAGCAAAACTAATCAAAATTTAGTTTTTCTACAAACACCATTAAAAATTAAATTTTTAACAAGGCATACTTGAATTAAAAATGTAATATTATATAAACTCGCGAAATGATCACATGATTTATTTTTAAAACTAGTGCAGAAAGTAAAATGATAAGTCGTTTGTCATAATGACATTTATTAACAAAAAATTACAAGTTATTTAGAAATATTTATATTAATTGTACAATTGGAGTGTTAAGTAGAATATGTTAACCTGCCGTTCATTATTATTATTATTTTTGTTGTAAATGAATTATTTGTTACGCCCCTGTATAGTGGTAAGGTTCTTGGAGCCATGTTGGCCCGGATAAGGACAATCAGTTCAGTATAGTATGTAATGATCCGTAGTAGGGCGAAGTCTGTGTTCTGTTCCAGCGACTTAATAATACAAAACTGGAGATCGCCTATATATCCACTGCATTTGTTTGGCCTGAATAATATTCCCCAGTTGATGCCTAATTGACACAGAGCGGTTGCGCAGTTACTTTCGTTTTGTTATTCTACACGGCTTTGCGACGCCATTTTAAATACCTATTGCTTAAACGTTAATTGTGGCATTTCATAAATTATTTCTCTTCTTTGTGTTCAAAAACGTTATAAATACGGTTAAACAGTGTTTGTAAAATTAAGTATTAACGTCAAATCGAAATTTTCACATGTAAGTAAGTACTATCGCGGCCGAAAAAAAGTAATCGATTTTTTATCAAGTAGTATGTTTTTTCGAAAAATTTTCCTTTGTAAATGGGAGTTTTTACATCAGTTATGTCAATTAAATTATTTTGACAAGAAATCATTGGTGGGGTCGTATTTATTTAAAAAAACTAATATATAAGTTGTTTATATTTTTTAGTTATAAGAAAACAATTAATTAGTATGGTTTTGAGAGAAGCAAAAAAAGGCTACATCATCACCAAACTTGGAGAAGGGTGGGCAAGTCAAATAAATTGCAGCAAAGACACAATTCAAAAACTAAAGAAAAAGACAGAATACCTTCCGCTATTATCTGTTTTTTACAAATATTCTTCATCAAACTTATGACCCCTGGGACGGTAAACTCGCAGTTGACCATTGTAGCAGGACTGAAATATCTTTTCGTCGGTAACGATCTTATTCATTGGCTTCAATAGAATTAGAAAATTGGTTTAAATTCACATAGTTAACCAGGGTATTGTCGTTTTCTAGAGTACTCTTTCTTGGCTGCCCAGAACCCACTGCCCTGCTCAGATCATGAATTTCTATTCACTTTTTTAGTTTTTTAATCGTGCTTTTGCTGCAATTAATTTCACTTGCTATGCGTTGTTGAGATCACCCTTCTCCAAGTTTAGCGATGATGTAGCCTTTTTCTTCTTCACTCAAAACATGATAAGGCATGATTAAAGTAATACAAAATTTATTTTTGCTTAATATGACAATGACGTTGACACTAATAAAAAAAATATTGGGATTGATGCGACACTGAATAGAACCATAGTTACAACAGGAAAATCAGTCGATTACTTTTTAGTATTTTTTTTATTAGTGTCAACGTCTGTCATATTAAGCAAAAATAAATATTTTTCGCACTTCCGGGAATAAAGTAACAACTTCACTCCATTTTGATACGGGCTGAAGTATCACATTTAATCCCTCCGGGATCAAATAATGACAGAAATCCCGGAAGAATGAAATTACTAACAAATAATTTTAATATGAATTTTATTGAAAAAAATTACTTAGAATGGTATTGTACATTAATATTTACTTACATTAATATTATTTATCGGTTTCAGGATATTAATCCTTTGTTTACATATGCAAAAGTAGGCTGGTAAATGAGTCATAACTAAAGTTATACAGTTATATTTATTGCTTGTACGGTAATATTACAATACAGATCTGTCAATAACTGTCAACAGATGAAATAATAAATAATGAAACTATAGGGCTATTTATTAATACAAACAGACAGAAAACTCCAAACAATAATAATTAAATACTGAAATCCAACTGAAATGTATTTTCAGGCAATCCAAGGTTCATTTTTATGTAGCCGTTGTGACATTAAAACTGTAAACATTTATGGAATATGAAAAAAGGCAACAAATAAAAACAAACAAAATATAACTGTAACCATGGCGACAAATCAACCCATACAGACTTGACCAACTAATGAAATGAAAACGTTATTAATAAGAGAATATCAAAAGGTAATATCTATTAATAATGTCTTTATTTTCTGAAACCGATAAACTATTGAACAAATCACGGATGTTATGAATCATAACAGCCTGAGATGTCTTAAAATCCTCGCTCTACGAGCTCGGATTTTAAACCGACATCTGCGGCAGCTATGATAGTCATAACATTCCTAGATATGTTAATAGCTATACAATTCGCAATATTAACTAATTTTTGCTGGGTTAATGCAGCAGATAAAGATACTTGATTCATACCAGATACGTCATTTTCATATTGAACTGTCAACTGGCGTTTGTTCCGATAAAGCTGCAGAAGCGTTACTACGGCAACGTTTATCAAGACCTTCTATTAAAGTGTTCTTTTAGAGAGACTTCGCAATCGCAAAATCGGAAATTTTTTAAACACAACAATTTTCGTTATTTCTTAACATTTGCATTCAGTTCCGGAAGTGCGAAAAGTATTGTATATACCTTGGGACTGAAGTATTCTTAATCCCTCAGGTAAATTATGGCCTTCCCTTCGGTCGGGCCAGAAACTTTACCTTCGGGATTAAAAGTACTACTTCAGTCCCGCGGTATATAATATACTATTATTACTTAATCATGCCTTATTATGTTTTGAGTGAAAAAGAAAAAGGCTACATCATCGCCAAACTTGGAGAAGGGTGGTCTCAATAACACATAGCAAGTGAAATTAATTGCAGCAAAAGCACGATTCAAAAATTAACCAAAAAGGGGATAGAAACTCATGATCTGAGCAGGGCAGTGGGTTCTGGGCGGCCAAGAAAGAGTACTCTAGAAAACGACAATACCCTGGGTAACTATGTGAATTTAAACCCATTTTCTAATTCTATTGAAGCCAATAAAGAGCAAACCAACTTCCCAGCGTCTGTTAGGACAGCAAGAGAACGGTTGCAAGAGCAAGGTCTATTTAACTGTGCCAGTGCTAAAAAGCCCCGACTAACAGATGTTAATAAAGAGGCAAGAATGCAGTTTGCAAATACTTTTATTAATGAAAACGATCGTTACTGGGAGCGAGTGGTCTTTTCCGACGAAAAGATATTTCAGTCCTTCTACAATGGTCAACTGCGAGTTTACCGTCCCAGGGGTCATAAGTTTGATGAAGAATATTTGTACAAAACAGTTAATAGCGGAAGGTATTCTGTCTTTTTGTTTAGTTTTTGAATTGTGCCTTTACTGCAATTAATTTCACTTGCTATGCGTTGTTAAGACCACCCTTCTCCAAGTTTGGCAATGATGTAGCCTTTTTCTGCTTCTCTCAAAACCATACTAATTAATTGTTTTCTTATAATTAAAAAATATTAACAACTTATTTCTTATTAGTTTTTTTTTAATAAATACGACCCCACCAATGATTTCTTGTCAAAATAATTTAATTGACATAACTGATGTAAAAACTCCCATTTACAAAGGAAAATTTTTCGAAAAAACATACTACTTGATAAAAAATCGATTACTTTTTTTCGGCCGCGATAGTACATAAAAATCATATATTATGCATAGACGTCACTTTGGCATTTATTCAGAAAATAAATTTTAAGTTTTGTTAATTATACCTAATCTGATTAGGTTAATCCTACATTCGGGGCTATATTATGCTTCTTATGCAAGTGTGTACAATTTGTATTGATCATATACCTAAGGGTTCATTGAAATATTATTTTCAATCGATGCCACAAGATTTTCATAACATCGTCGCTGATAACATTAAAATTATTATGGAATCTTTTATGTAGGCAATTGTTACATATTAGGTATATAATTTAACTTTTTTTGTTTTCCCTAGGTTGAAATTATGCGACAGAAATGGTTCCAAGCAATCATCAATATGGAATTTGAGCAAACTATGTATATTTCGTTCGTCGATTGAAAATAATCTTTCAATAAACACTTAGGTTAGATCAATACAAATTGTACACACTTGCATAAGAACCATAATATAGCCCGGAATGTAGGATTAACAAAATCAGATTAGGTATAATTAACAAAACTTATTTATTTTCTGAATAAATGCCAAAGTGACTTTGGTTCCAAAGCAAACAAATTTCCAACACATGAAGTTACCTACTTTATCCTTACCAAGTTTCTCAGGTGAATTCGATGAATGGTTAGGTTTTTATGACACGTTTAAATCTCTAATTCATGATAACGAAAATTTAACTGACGTGCAAAAATATCATTATTTGAAATCTTCCAACAAGGGTGATGCGGCGTTAATAATTCAGGCATTAGAAACATCAGCCGAAAATTACTCTGTTGCTTGGGGTCTACTTAAAGAAAACTACGAAAATAAACCTCGAATTATAAATAATCATATAAAAGCACTTTTCGACATGGATGTTATACCAAAAGAATCGTACACGTCTTTGCAACAATTGTTAAATAATACACGTAAACATCTAAGAGCATTATTAAAAATGCTTCAAAAACCAACGGAACATTGGGATACTTAGTTGTATATTTAATTTCAACGAAACTCGATCATACCACCAAGCGGGATTGGGAAAAAACAAAATCTGAATTAAATGTCTTAGCCACGATTGATGACTTGACAACATTTTTGACAAAAAAATGTCAGCTTTTAGAATCCTTATATGCAACTAATAAACGTCAAGTTTTTAGTAGTCGCAATGAAAAATCAAATGTAAGATCCTATGTCTCGGTTCAGAATTATACATGTAAATTTTGTAAAGAGGGACATCCTATTCATCAATGTAAGTCATTTTTAGAATTATCAGTACGTGACAGAATCAATGAAATTTCTAATAGAAAACTTTGTAAAAATTGTTTTAGACATAACCATCAAACAAAAGATTGCACAGGCCCAAATTGCAGGAAGTGTAATTTAAAGCATAATACACTTTTACATTTGTCATCAACCGTAACAAATAAATCTGCACCAAATAGTCAATCAGATAATGTCATAGCTGACAATAAGTCAACTAACATAGAACCAAAACCAAATATGAATACAGCCGTAAATATCGTAAATACACCAGTAGGACTCAGTTCATATTCTACCAAAACTCAAGTACTATTACCTACAGCACTGGTTTATGCTTCGGGTACTAAGGAAATTAAATTAAAATGTCGTATTCTGTTAGATTCATCATCTCAATCTAATTTTATAACAAAAAATATATATGAAAAATTAGGTTGCAAGGGTAAATCAATTAATCTTCCTGTCTTTGGTATCAATAATTCTAGATCACCTGTTTTATGTGAAAGTATAATTAAAATTGAATCTTTGTACAATGCGTTTAACTGTACAGTTTCATGTTTAGTGTTGCCTGAAATTACACAACATCTACCCCAATCTTCTCTAAATATAGACAACCTAAATATACCTACTTCCTTGCAACTAGCCGACCCAAAATTTAATGAATCAAGTGAAATTCAAATATTAGGCGCAGAAATTTTCTGGAAAGTAATTTGCATTGGTCAAATATCTCTTGGAAAAAACTTACCTGTAGCACAAAAAACTCATTTCGGGTGGGTTATTTCAGGCTCAGTGCTTGTACCAAAAAGTCATATAAAATATCACAACTCATCATGTTTTTCATGTTTATTAACCACCAATGATAATGACAATGACAACTTGAGTATACAACAACAATTAATCTCTTTTTGGAAATTAGAAGAAATTCACCCATCTACATTATTAACTAGTGAGGAAATTCATTGTGAAGAATTTTTCTCAAAAACAACTAAACAAGACCAAAACGGTCGATTTATCGTTTGTTTACCTTTCAAAAATAACGTAAATGATTTAGGAGAATCATATACAATTGCTAAACGACGATTCTTTTTATTGTAAAATCAGTTTGAGTCGAATTCGGAATTAAAAACAGCTTATGTCGACTTTATGCAAGAGTATCAAATATTAGGGCACATGACTCGAGTACATTATACTGCTAAAGAACTGCAAGATGCATATTTTCTTCCACACCATGCAGTATTTAAATCGGACAGTTTTACATCAAAAATACTGTTCGACGGATCATGCAAAACTTCATCGGGTATTTCTTTAAATAATACTTTGATGGTTGGTCCCACCATACAATCCGACCTATTCTCAATTATAATGCGATTTCGAATTCATAAGTATGCATTCACAAGTGATTGTGAAAAGATGTATCGTCAAGTTAATATACACGAAAATCACAGAATTAAACAAAATATTTTATGGCGATGCAATATATTAGAGCAACTTGAATGTTACCAATTAAATACAGTGACGTATGGCACTGCCTCAGCGCCATATTTAGCCACAAGATGTCTAGTACAAATAGCACAAAATAATAAAGAAAACTATCCGGATGCAGCAAATATCATCAAAAATGACTTTTATATTGATGATTTAATAAGCGGTAGTGACAGTATTGATAATGCTAAACTTTCAATTAGCCAAATCGATCATTTATTACAGTCATCAGTATTTACACTGAGAAAATGGGCCTCAAATTGCCCAGATATATTAAACGATTTAGAATATACCACCACAATAAGGCATTTTAGTGATGAAAACGATACTATTAAAACTTTGGGTTTAATATGGAATTCAAAGCTAGACACATTTCAATTTCCTGTAAATTGTCATAATCATAATAACATTACAAAGCGTACAATCTTGTCAACTATTAGCAAAATTTTTGATCCTCGGTGTAGTTGCGCCTATAATCGTAACTACAAAAATTCTACTCCAGCGTTTATGGCAATTAAATTTAAACTGGGACGAATCAGTTCCACATGACATATATACATCGTGGGTCAATTTTCGTCAAGAGCTTAATTATTTAAATGAAATCAGTATTCCGCGACATGTTATATGTTCTCAACCAGTATTTATTCAGCTGCATGCATTTTCTGATGCAAGTGAAATCAGTTATGGAACTTGTATCTATTTAAGGTCAACCAATTCTCAAGGTCAGCATGTAGTTCATTTGTTATGTGCAAAGAGCAGAGTAGCTCCCTTAAAATCCATTACGTTACCCAAACTAGAATTATGCGCAGCTCATCTGTTGGTCAAGTTGGTAAATCAAGTGCGTACTCATATTCATATAAACATAAATGAATATTATTTCTGGTGCGATTCAACTATCGTGTTAGCTTGGTTGTTAAAACCGCCATCACAACTGAAACCCTTTGTTGCGAATAGAGTAGCAGACATAATTGATTCTACTGACCCTGCGCAATGGCACCATATACGAACCTATGATAATCCGGCAGATGTAATCTCCCGAGGTACAACCCCTAAAAAACTATCAACCTGTTCACTATGGTGGCATGGCCCAAGTTGGTTAACCGAGGACACTTCTTTATGGCCAAACTCTCAGATAAATCAAAACCAAGTGTGGTGTGTTGACACCGGAAGTTAAAGAGAAAAAATCACAACATTCATTAGTCGCGACAATACAAGCTGATTTTATAGCTACTTTTGTGAGTAAATACTCGAACCTTAATAAATTACAAAATGTTATCGTATATTGTTTGAGATTTATAAAAAATTGTTCAGATCGAGAATCAAGGACAGTTGGTCCAGTTAATGTGGATGAAATTAAAATGGCGATGACTTACATCATAAAGTCGATCCAAGCGACAGAATTTAAAGAGGATACTAGGTTAGGCGGCGCCAGACCCTACGGGTCTGGCTTGCCTAACCTATCTCTGCGAGGCTGACCCTCTATATCAGTAGTTTTATCTCGGGGTTTTTAGTTGAAAGACGGTTTTTAAATTTCGGGAAAAAGTAGAGTTCCGACATGGGGTCGCGGGGTCGGGAGTTGGAAAAAATTCAGGATTTTAGGATTAAAATTTGAGAAAAAAAATAAAAAGGTCAGAGCCCCTGCGGGGCTCTATTTAAGATATAGTAATGGAATGGCCCCTGCGGGGCCGTAGAAATAGTGAGTTCTAGACTAAAATTTTTAAACATTTCGATGACAGCTGCCAAATAAAGGTCAGTGACGTTTTTTTGGTAAAAAAAATTTTTTGGATTTTTTTTTTGGTGGGGGTGTCTAAAATGGGGGAAAATTTTTTCGAAACTTTTTTAATTTCGGCCCCCTTCGGAAAAATTTTTTGGGCGCCCAATTTCAATTTTTTTTTCGACCCCAATGGGGAAAAAATATGATGCCGTTCTTTAAAAAATATTAAAAAAATGGCTCCTGTGGGATCGTAGAAATAGTAGGTTCTAGACGGTCCAATATAGCAAAAATAATAATGACCGTACGCATCAAGTAGTTTTGGTAAAAAATTTGCAAAAAAAAAATGAGTCCGACATAGAAGTCTTGAATAAAAAAAAAGGTGAGAAGGTTATCTGAAATGAAGCGTATGGTGTATTTTCGTAGGCGTTCTCGATTAGTTAAAGGATTCGGGCGTTTTAGTTGGATTCGGCCGAAAAGCTTCGGGAAAGATGCAGAGCCCGACAGAGAATTTATAGATAAGGTGGAAATGAGGCGTTTCGTGTATTTTCGTGGGCGTCTTCGATTAGTTAAGGGATTAGAGTAATTTATTTGGATTCGGTGGAAGAGTCTCGGGAAAGATGTAAAGTCCGACAGAGATGCTACTTGAAAAGTAGAGGGTCATCGGAAATGAGGCGTTTCGCGTATTTTCGTAGGCGTGTTCGATTAGTTAAGGGATTCGGGCAATTTAGTTGGATTCGGCCGAAGAGTCTAGGAACAGATGTAGAGTCCGACAGAGATGCTACTTGAAAAGTAAGACGGTCATCGGAAATGAGGCGTTATGCGTATTTTCGTAGGCGTCTTCGATTAGTTATGGGATTCGGAAAATTAGGTGGATTCGGTGGAAGAGCCTCGGGAAAGATGTAGGGTCCGACAGAGATGCTACTTGAAAAGTGAGAGGGGCATCGGAAATGAGGTGTCTGTCGTATTTTCGTAGGCGTCTTCGATTAGTTAAGGGATCCGGATAATTTAGTTGGATTCAATCTAAGAGTCTTGGGAAAGCTGCAGAGTCCGACAGAGATGCTACTTGAAAAGTGAGAGGGTCTTCAGAAATGAGGGGCGTCGCGTATTTTTGTAGGTGTTTCCGATTAGTTAAGGGATTCGGGCAACTTATTTGGATTCGGTCGAAGAGTCTCGGGAAAGATGTAGAGTCCGACAGAGATGCTACTTGAAGAGTGAGAGGGTTATCAGAAAAGAGGCGTCTCGCATATTTTCGTAGGCGTTTTCGATTAGTTAAGTGATTCGGGCAATTTAGTTGGATTCGGTCGGAGAGTCTCGGGAAAGATGTAGAGTCCGACAGAGGTGCTACTTAAAAAGTGAGAGGGCATCAGGAAAGAGACGTCTCGCGTATTTTCGTAGGCATTTTCGATTAGTTATGGGATTCGGGAAATTTAGTTGGATTCGGTCTAAGAGTCTCGGGATAGATGTGGAGTCCGACAGAGATGTTACTTAAAAAGTGAGAGGGCATCAGGAAAGAGGCGATTCGCGTATTTTCGTAGGCGTCTTCGATTAGTTAAGGGATCCGGATAATTTAGTTGGATTCAGTCTAAGAGTCTCGGGAAAGCTGCAGAGTCCGACAGAGATGCTACTTGAAAAGTGAGAGGGTCTTCAGAAATGAGGGGTGTCGCGTATTTTCGTAGGTGTTTCCGATTAGTTAAGGGATTCGGGCAACTTATTTGGATTCGGTCGGAGAGTCTCGGGAAAGATGTAGAGTCCGACAGAGGTGCTACTTAAATAGTGAGAGGGCATCAGGAAAGAGACGTCTCGCGTATTTTCGTAGGCATTTTCGATTAGTTATGGGATTTGGGAAATTTAGTTGGATTCGGTCAAAGAGTCTCGGGGAAGATGTAGAGTCCGACAGAGATGCTACTTGAAAAGTGAGAGGGTATCAGGAAAGCGGCGTTTCGTTTATTTTCGTAGGAGTCTCCGATTAGTTAAGGGATCCGTGTAATTTAGTTGGATTCGGTCTAAGAGTCTCGGGAAAGCTGCAGAGTCTTACAGAGATGCTACTTGAAAAGTGAGAGGGTCTTCAGAAATGAGGTGTGTCGCGTATTTTCGTAGGCGTATTTGATTAGTTAAGGGATTCGGGCAATTTAGTTGGATTCGGTCGAAGAGTTTCGGGAAAGATGTAGAGTCCGACAGAGATGCTTCTTAAAAAGTAAGAGGGAATCAGGAAATGAGGCGTTTCGCGTATTTTCGTAGTCATCCTCGATTAGTTATGGGATTTGGGCAATTTAGTTGGATTCGGTGGAAGAGTCTCGGGAAAGATGTAGAGTCCGACAGAGATGTTACCTAAAAAGTGAGAGGGCATCAGGAAAGAGGCGTCTCGTATATTTTCGTAGGAGTCTTCGATTAGTTAAGGGATTCGGGCAATTTAGTTGGATTCGGCCGAAGAGTCTAGGAAAAGATGTAGAGTCCGACAGAGATGCTACTTGAAAAGTAAGACGGTCATCGGAAATGAGGCGTTTTGCGTCTTCGATTAGTTATGGGATCCGGGTAATTTAGTTGGATTAGGTGGAAGAGCCTCGGGAAAGATGTAGAGTCCGAAGGAGATGCTACTTGAAAAGTGAGAGGGTCATCGAAAATGAGGTGTCTCGCGTATTTTCGTAGGCGTCTTCGATTAGTTAAGGGATCCGGGTAATTTAGTTGGATTTAGTCTAAGTGTCTCGGGAAAGCTGCAGAGTCCGACAGAGATGCTACTTGAAAAGTGAGAGGGTCTTCAGAAATGAGGGGTGTCGCGTATTTTCGTAGGTGTTTCCGATTAGTTAAGGGATTCGGGCAATTTATTTGGATTCGGTCGAAGAGTCTTGGGAAAGATGTAGAGTCCGACAGAGATGCTACTTGAAGAGTGAGAGGGTTATCAGAAAAGAGGCGTCTCGTGTATTTTCGTAGGAGTCTCCGATTAGTTAAGGGATCCGGGTAGTTTAGTTGGATTCGGTGGAAGAGCCTCGGGAAAGATGTAGAGTCCGACAGAGATGCTACGTGAAAAGTGGGAAGGGCATCAGAAAAGGGGCGTTTCGCGTATTTTCGTAGGCGTCTTCGATTAGTTAAGGGATCCCGATAATTTAGTTGAAATGAGTCTAAGAGTCTCGGGAAAGCTGCAGAGTCCGACAGAGATGCTACTTGAAAAGTGAGAGGGTCTTCAGAAATGAGGGGTGTCGCGTATTTTCGTAGGTGTTTCCGATTAGTTAAGGGATTCGGGCAATTTTTTTTGGATTCGGTCGAAGAGTCCCGGGAAAGATGTAGAGTCCGATAGAGGTGCGACTTAAAAAGTGAGAGGGCATCAGGAAAGAGACGTCTCGCATATTTCGTAGGCGTTTTCGATTAGTTAAGTGATTCGGGCAATTTAGTTGGATTCGGTCGGAGAGTCTCGGGAAAGATGTAGAGTCCGACAGAGGTGCTACTTAAAAAGTGAGAGGGCATCAGGAAAGAGACGTCTCGCGTATTTTCGTAGGCATTTCCGATTAGTTATGGGATTCGGGAAATTTAGTTGGATTCGGTCGAAGAGTCTCGGGGAAGATGTAGAGTCCGACAGAGATGCTACTTGAAAAGTGAGAGGGTCTTCAGAAATGAGGTGTGTCGCGTATTTTCGTAGGCGTATTAGATTAGTTAAGGGATTCGGGCAATTTAGTTGGATTCGGTCGAAGAGTTTCGGGAAAGATGTAGAGTCCGACAGAGATGCTTCTTAAAAAGTAAGAGGGAATCAGGAAATGAGGCGTTTCGCGTATTTTCGTAGGCATCCTCGATTAGTTATGGGATTTTGGCAATTTAGTTGGATTCGGTGGAAGAGTCTCGGGAAAGATGTAGAGTCCGACAGAGATGTTACCTAAAAAGTGAGAGGGCATCAGGAAAGAGGCGTCTCGTGTATTATTTTCGTAGGAGTGTTAGATTAGTTAAGGGATTCGGGCAATTTAGTTGGATTCGGCCGAAGAGTCTAGGAAAAGATGTAGAGTCCGACAGAGATGCTACTTGAAAAGTAAGGCGGTCATCGGAAATGAGGCGTTTTGCGTATTTTCGTAGGCGTCTTCGATTAGTTAAGGGATTCGGGCAATTTATTTGGATTCGGCCGAAGAGTCTAGGAAAAGATGTAGAGTCCGACAGAGATGCTACTTGAAAAGTAAGGCGGTCATCGGAAATGAGGCGTTTTGCGTATTTTCGTAGGCGTCTTCGATTAGCTAAGGGATTCGGGCAATTTATTTGGATTCGGCCGAAGAGTCTAGGAAAAGATGTAGAGTCCGACAGAGATGCTACTTGAAAAGTGAGAGGGTCTTCAGAAATGAGGTGTGTCGCGTATTTTCGTAGGAGTCTTCGATTAGTTAAGGGATTCGGGCAATTTATTTGGATTCGGTCGAAGAGTCTCGGGAAAGATGTAGAGTCCGACAGAGATGCTACTTGAAGAGTGAGAGGGTTATCAGAAAAGAGGCGTCTCGTGTATTTTCGTAGGAGTTTCCGATTAGTTAAGGGATCCGGGTAGTTTAGTTGGAGTCGGTGGAAGAGCCTCGGGAAAGATGTAGAGTCCGACAGAGATGCTACGTGAAAGGTGGGAAGGGCATCAGGAAAGGGGCGTTTCGCGTATTTTCGTAGGCGTCTTCGATTAGTTATGGGATCCGGGTAATTTAGTTGGATTCGGTGGAAGAGCCTCGTGAAAGATGTAGAGTCCGACGGAGATGCTACTTGAAAAGTGAGAGGGTCATCGGAAATGAGGTGTCTCGCGTATTTTCGTAGGCGTTTTCGGTTAGTTAAGGGATCCGGAAAATTTAGTTGGATTGAGTCTAAGAGTCTCGGGAAAGCTGCAGAGTCCGACAGAGATGCTAAAGTGAGAGGGTCTTCAGAAATGAGGGGTGTCGCGTATTTTCGTAGGTGTTTCCGATTAGTTAAGGGATTCGGGCAATTTATTTGGATTCGGTCGAAGAGCCCCGGGAAAGATGTAGAGTCCGATAGAGGTGCGACTTAAAAAGTGAGAGGGCATCAGGAAAGAGACGTCTCGCGTATTTTAGTAGGCATCTTCGACTAGTTATGGGATTCGGGCAATTTAGTTGGATTAGGTGGAAGAATCACGGGAAAGATGTAGAGTCCGACAGAGATGCTACTTAAAAAGTGACAGGGCATCAGGAAAGAGGCGTTTCGTTTATTTTCGTAGGAGTCTCCGATTAGTTAAGGGATCCGTGTAATTTAGTTGGATTCGGTTTAAGAGTCTCGGGAAAGCTGCAGAGTCCGACAGAGATGCTACTTGAAAAGTGAGAGGGTCTTCAGAAATGAGGGGTGCCGCGTATTTTCGTAGGTGTTTCCGATTAGTTAAGGGATTCGGGCAATTTATTTGGATTCGGTCGAAGAGTCCCGGGAAAGATGTAGAGTCCGATAGAGGTGCGACTTAAAAAGTGAGAGGGCATCAGGAAAGAGACGTCTCGCGTATTTTCGTAGGCGTTTTCGATTAGTTAAGTGATTCGGGCAATTTAGTTGGATTCGGTCGGAGAGTCTCGGGAAAGATGTAGAGTCCGATAGAGGTGCTACTTAAAAAGTGAGAGTGCATCAGGAAAGAGACGTCTCGCGTATTTTAGTAGGCATCTTCGATTAGTTATGGGATTCGGGCAATTTAGTTGGATTCGGTGGAAGAATCACGGGAAAGATGTAGAGTCCGACAGAGATGCTACTTAAAAAGTGACAGGGCATCAGGAAAGAGCCGTTTCGTTTATTTTCGTAGGAGTCTCCGATTAGTTAAGGGGTCCGTGTAATTTAGTTGGATTCGGTTTAAGAGTCTCGGGAAAGCTGCAGAGTCCGACAGAGATACTACTTGAAAAGTGAGACGGTCTTCAGAAATGAGGTGTGTCGCGTATTTTCGTAGGCATCTTCGATTAGTTAAGGGATTCTGGTAATTTAGTTGGATTCGGTGGAGGAGTCTCGGGAAAGATGTAGAGTATGATAGAGATGTCACTTCAAGAGTGGGAAGGTAATGAGAAATGAGGCATTTCGCGTATTTTCGTATAAGTTTTCGATTAGTTAAGGGATTAGGGTAATTTAGTTGAATTCGGTGGAAGAGTCTGGGGAAAGATGTAGAGGTCAACAGAGATGCTACTTGAATAGTGGGAAGGTCATTAGGCAAGAGGCGTTTCGCGTATTTTCGTATTAGTCTTCCATTAGTGAAGGGATTCGGGTAATTTGGTTGGATTCGGTGGAAGTCTCGGGAAAGATGTAGGGCCCGACAGAGATGTTACTTGAAAAGTGAGATCATCGGAAATGAGGCGTTTTGCGTATTTTCGTAGTCATCTTCGATTAGTTAAGGGATTCGGGTAATTTAGTTGGATTCGATGGAAGATAGAGTTGTTACTTGAAAAGTGGTAAGGTAATGAGAAATGAGGCATTTCGCGTATTTTCGTAATAGTCTTCGATTAGTTAAGGGTAATTTATTTGAATTCGGTGGAAGAGTCTAGGGAAAGATGTAGAGTTCAGCAGAGATGCTACTTGAACAATGGGAAGGTCATCAGGAAAGAGGCGTGTCGTGTATTTTCGTATTAGTCTTCGATTAGTTAAGAAATTCGGGTAATTTAGCTGGATTCGGTGGAAGAGTCTCGGGAAGGGAAAGACGTAGAGTCTGACAGAAATGCTACCTGAAAAGTGGGAAGGTAATTAGAAATGAGGCGTTTCGCGTATTTTCGTATTAGTCTTCGATTAGTTAAGACATTCGGGTAATTTAGTTGGATTCGGCGGAAGTCTCGGGAAAGATCTAGAGCCCGACAGAGATGCTACCTGAAAAGTGAGATCATCAGAAATGAGGCGTTTTGCGTATTTTTGTAGGCGTTTTCGATTAGTTAAGTGATTTGGATAAATTAGTTGGATCCGGTCTAAGAGTCTCGGGAAAGAAGTAGAGGTCTATAGAGAAGCCGCTTGAAAAGTGATAAGGTAATGAGAAATGAGGCGTTTCGCATACTTAAAAAGTGAGAGGGCATCAGGAAAGAGACGTCTCGCGTATTTTCGTAGGCATTTTCGATTAGTTATGGGATTCGGGAAATTTAGTTGGATTCGGTCGAAGAGTCTCGGGGAAGATCTAGAGTCCGACAGAGATGCTACTTGAAAAGTGAGAGGGTATCAGGAAAGCGGCGTTTCGTTTATTTTCGTAGGAGTCTCAGATTAGTTAAGGGATCCGTGTAATTTAGTTGGATTCGGTCTAAGAGTCTCGGGAAAGCTGCAGAGTCCGACAGAGATGCTACTTGAAGAGTGAGAGGGTTATCAGAAAAGAGGCGGCTCGCATATTTCGTAGGCGTTTTCGATTAGTTAAGTGATTTCGGGCAATTTAGTTGGATTCGGTCGGAGAGTCTCGGGAAAGATGTAGAGTCCGACAGAGATGCTTCTTAAAAAGTAAGAGGGAATCAGGAAATGAGGCGTTTCGCGTATTTTCGTAGGCATCCTCGATTAGTTATGGGATTTGGGCAATTTAGTTGGATTCGGTGGAAGAGTCTCGGGAAAGATGTATAGTCCGACAGAGATGTTACCTAAAAAGTGAGAGAGCATCAGGAAAGAGGCGTCTCGTGTATTTTCGTAGGAGTCTTCGATTAGTTAAGGAATTCGGGCAATTTAGTTGGATTCGGCCGAAGAGTCTAGGAAAAGATGTAGAGTCCGACGGAGATGCTACTTGAAAAGAGAGAGGGTCATCGGAAATGAGGTGTCTCGCGTATTTTCGTAGGCGTCTTCGATTAGTTAAGGGATCCGGATAATTTAGTTGGATTTAGTCTAAGAGTCTCGGGAAAGCTGCAGAGTCCGACAGAGATGCTACTTGAAAAGTGAGAGGGTCTTCAGAAATGAGGGGTGTCGCGTATTTTCGTAGGTGTTTCCGATTAGTTAAGGGATTCGGGCAATTTATTTGGATTCGGTCGAAGGGTCTCGGGAAAGATGTAGAGTCCGACAGAGATGCTACTTGAAGAGTGAGAGGGTTATCAGAAAAGAGGCGTCTCGTGTGTTTTCGTAGGAGTCTCCGATTAGTTAAGGGATCCGGGTAATTTAGTTGGATTCAGTGGAAGAGCCTCGTGAAAGATGTAGAGTCCGACGGAGATGCTACTTGAAAAGTGAGAGGGTCATCGGAAATGAGGTGTCTCGCGTATTTTCGTAGATGTCTTCGATTAGTTAAGGGATCCGGATAATTTAGTTGGATTGAGTCTAAGAGTCTCGGGAAAGCTGCAGAGTCCGACAGAGATGCTACTTGAAAAGTGAGAGGGTCTTCAGAAATGAGGGGTGTCGCGTATTTTCGTAGGTGTTTCCGATTAGTTAAGGGATTCAGGCAATTTATTTGGATTCGGTCGAAGAGTCCCGGGAAAGATGTAGAGTCCGATAGAGGTGCGACTTAAAAAGTGAGAGGGCATCAGGAAAGAGACGTCTCGCGTATTTTCGTAGGCGTTTTCGATTAGTTAAGTGATTCGGGCAATTTAGTTGGATTCGGTCGGAGAGTCTCGGGAAAGATGTAGAGTCCGATAGAGGTGCTACTTAAAAAGTGAGAGTGCATCAGGAAAGAGACGTCTCGCGTATTTTAGTAGGCATCTTCGATTAGTTATGGGATTCGGGCAATTTAGTTGGATTCGGTTTAAGAGTCTCGGGGAAGCTGCAGAGTCCGACAGAGATGCTACTTGAAAAGTGAGACGGTCTTCAGAAATGAGGTGTGTCGCGTATTTTCGTAGGCGTATTTGATTAGTTAAGGGATTCGGGCAATTTAGTTGGATTCGGTCGAAGAGTTTCGGGAAAGATGTAGAGTCCGACAGAGATGCTTCTTAAAAAGTAAGAGGGAATCAGGAAATGAGGCGTTTCGCGGATTTTCGTAGGCATCTTCGATTAGTTATGGGATTTGGGCAATTTAGTTGGATTCGGTGGGAGAGTCTCGGGAAGATGTAGAGTAGGACAGAGATGACACTTAAAAAGTGAGAGGGCATCAGGAAAGGGGCGTTTCGAGTATTTTCGTGGGCGTCTCCGATTAGTAAAGGGATCCGGGTAATCTAGTTGGATTCGGTCTAAGAGTCCCGGGAAAGGTGTAGAGTCAGACAGGGATGCTATTTGAAAAGTGAGAGGGTCATCCGGAAATGAGGCGTTTCGCGGTCTTTCGTAGGCATCTTCGATTAGTTAAGGGATTCGGGTAATTTAGTTGGATTCGGTGGAAGAGTCTCGGGAAAGATGTAGAGTATGATAGAGATGTCACTTCAAGAGTGGGAAGGTAATGAGAAATGAGGCATTTCGCGTATTTTCGTATAAGTTTTCGATTAGTTAAGGGATTAGGGTAATTTAGTTGAATTCGGTGGAAGAGTCTGGGGAAAGATGTAGAGGTCAACAGAGATGCTACTTGAATAGTGGGAAGGTCATCAAGCAAGAGGCGTTTCGCGTATTTTCGTATTAGTCTTCCATTAGTGAAGGGATTCGGGTAATTTGGTTGGATTCGGTGGAAGTCTCGGGAAAGATGTAGGGCCCGACAGAGATGTTACTTGAAAAGTGAGATCATCGGAAATGAGGCGTTTTGCGTATTTTCGTAGTCATCTTCGATTAGTTAAGGGATTCGGGTAATTTAGTTGGATTCGATGGAAGATAGAGTTGTTACTTGAAAAGTGGTAAGGTAATGAGAAATGAGGCATTTCGCGTATTTTCGTATTAGTCTTCGGTTAGTTAAGGGTAATTTATTTGAATTCGGTGGAAGAGTCTCGGGAAAGATGTAGAGTTCAGCAGAGATGCTACTTGAACAATGGGAAGGTCATCAGGAAAGAGGCGTGTCGTGTATTTTCGTATTAGTCTTCGATTAGTTAAGAAATTCGGGTAATTTAGCTGGATTCGGTGGAAGAGTCTCGGCAAGGGAAAGACGTAGAGTCTGACAGAAATGCTACCTGAAAAGTGGGAAGGTAATTAGAAATGAGGCGTTTCGCGTATTTTCGTATTAGTCTTCGATTAGTTACGACATTCGGGTAATTTAGTTGGATTCGGCGGAAGTCTCGGGAAAGATCTAGAGCCCGACAGAGATGCTACCTGAAAAGTGAGATCATCAGAAATGAGGCGTTTTGCGTATTTTTGTAGGCGTTTTCGATTAGTTAAGTGATTTGGATAAATTAGTTGGATCCGGTCTAAGAGTCTCGGGAAAGAAGTAGAGGTCTATAGAGAAGCCGCTTGAAAAGTGATAAGGTAATGAGAAATGAGGCGTTTCGCATATTTTCGTAGGCATATTCGATTAGTTAAGGGATTAGGGTAATTTAGTGGGATTCGGTCGAAGAATCTCGGGAAAGATGTAGAGTCCGACAGAGATGCTACTTGAAAAGTGGGAAGATCATCAAGAATGAGGCGTTTCGTGTATTCCCGTAGGCGTCTTCGATTAGTTAAGTGATTTGTGTAAATTAGTTGGATCCGGTCTAAGAGTCTCGGGAAAGAGGAGGAGTTCAACAGAGATGCTATTTGAAAAGTGGGAAGGGCATCAGGAAAGAGGCGTTTTTCGTATTTTCGAAGGCGTCTTCGATTAGTTAAGTGATTCGGATAAATTAGTTGGATTCAGTCTAAGAGTCTCGGGAAAGAAGTAGAGTCTTACAGAGATGCTACTTGAAAAGTGGGAAGGGCATTAGGAAAGAGGCGTTTCGCGTATTTTCGTAGGAGTCATCGATTAGTTAAGGGATGCGGGTAATTTAGTTGGATTCGGTGGAAGTGTTTCGGGAAAGATGTAGGGTCCAACAGAGATGCCACTTGAAAAGTGAATAAGGTCATGAAAAAAGAGACGTTTCGTGTATTTTCGTAGGCATCTTGGATTAGTTAAGGGATTCGGGTAATTTAGTTGGATTCGGTAGAAGAGTCTCGGGAAACATGTAGAGTCCGACAGAGATGCTACCTAAAAAGTGAAAGGATCATCGGAAATGAGGCGTTTCGCGTATTTTCGTAGGCATCTTCGATTAGTTATGGGAATCGGGCAATTTAGTTGGGTTCGGTGGAAGAGTCTCGGGAAAGATGTAGAGTATGATAGAGATGTTACTTCAAAAATGGGAAGGTATTCGTATTAGTCTTCGATTGGTTAAGGGATTAGGGTAATTTAGTTGAATTCGGTGGAAGAGTCTGGGGAAAGATGTAGAGTTAAACAGAGATGCTACTTGAATAGTGGGAAGGTCATCAGGAAAGATGCGTTTCGTGTATTTTCGTATTAGTCTTCGATTAGTTAAGACATTCGGGTAATTTAGTTGGATTCGGTGGAAGTCTCGGGAAAGATGTAGAGCCCGACAGAGATGCTACCTGAAAAGTGAGATTATCAGAAATGAGGCGTTTTATGTATTTTTGTAGGCGTTTTCGATTAGTTAAGTCATTTGAGTAAATTAGTTGGATCCGGTCTAATTTTCTCGGGAAAGAAGTAGGGTTCTATAGAGAAGCCACTTGATAACGTAATGAGAAATAAGGCGTTTCGCGTATTTTCGTAGGCATATTCGATTAGTTAAGGGATTCGGGCAATTTAGTTGGATTCGGTGGAAGAATCTCGGGAAAGATGTAGAGTCCGACAGAGATGCTACTTGAAAAGTGGGAAGATCATCAAGAAAGAGGCGTTTCGTGTATTTTCGTAGGCGTCTTCGATTAGTTAAGTGATTTGGGTAAATTAGTTGGATCCGGTCTAAGAGTCTCGGGAAAGGTGTGAGTTCAACAGAGATGCTACTTGAAAAGTGGGAATGGCATCGGGAAAGAGGCGTTTCGCGTATTTTCGTAGGAGTCATCGATTAGTTAAGGGATTCGGGTAATTTAGTTGGATTCGGTGGAGGAGTTTCGGGAAAGATGTAGGGTCCAACAGAGATGCCACTTGAAAAGTGATAAGTTCATGAAAAAAGAGACGTTTCGTGTATTTTCACTGGCGTGTCTGTTAAGTTAAGCGATGATTCGGGTTATTTAGTTGGATCCAGTTTAAAGATTTCGGGAAACATGCATACAGTCCGACAGAATTGTTACATGAAAGGAAATAAGGTTCAGGGAAAAGGGGTCTCTCGTATTTTCATTGCCTTCGCCGTTTCGTTAAACAATTCGTGTTATTTAGTTGTATCCGGTTTAAAGTTGTTTTTATCTTTTGCAGATGCCGCATTTTGCTTTTGTATTATACCAACAAACATTGCTCCTGTTTCATAGTAAAAGTGCAGCAAGTACCTTTTTTCTTTTCTTGTATTTTTGTTTGCATTAGATTTTTGTTAAAAATATTTTTGTGATTTCATTATTATTAACCAAAAGCATTTTGTGTAAACCCAAATGGTTCATTTCCAATACGTACCATAAGCATCAAATACTATAAAGTAAATCGCTGTTTTCTCAATACTCTGTAATTAGATGCGCCACTCTTGCTTATGAGGGCAGAATACAAAAAATGTATGCGACGCTCGGCATGGGTATTTAATAAGGGTGTCCACATGTTTGGTGACGTCACCGACGAATTTTCGGCGTGTCTTGGTAATTTAAAATATTCACCGCTTGGACGCCGGTGGAGATTAAGGAATGAAATTTTCAGGGACCCAAGAGGTAGGATGGATCTAGCTTTCCCGAAAGTCCGGGCGAAAAAATCCTCCGGTTAAAGAAGTTAGAGCCTGGGGAAAAGTAGCGTTTTTCTGCAAAATCGACCTTTTTTAAATATTCGTATCTCGGGTAATATCTCAGATGGACGAAAAAGAAAAAAAATTGTTGTTCATTTGTCCTTCTTCTTGGCCGTCGTGCATGTCGCGATCCTCTATATCCAAAGGGAAAGGCTGTGACGCGTTTCTAATGGGTAGGTGTCGGAAGAATCGTCGAAATCCGACAAAATCGCCGCTTTTCAAAAAATCATAACTTACTTGGGAGGCAAAATCGAGAAAAACGATTTTCGACAGCGATTTTCTAAATTTTATCTAGTTTTCAAAAAAAAATACGCCGCCGGTCCGTCTCAAAGGAGTCGCGAGTTAATAAGCTCGGAAGGGGGACATGTTTTGGAAATTCGAAAAAATTGCGGAAACACGAACACTTCAAACGTTATTTCCAAACGAAAGATCGCCGCCGGACCGCCGTTCTTGCGCGAAAACCGAGTTAGAGGATGCAACTTAAAACTACATCGCGAATCGTGCGGCCCCCCCGCCGGTTTTAGACTCAGTAGGAGCGAACGAAAAAGCGCTATTTTGACGTCTATCGTTCAGAAAACGTCGGCCATTTTTTTTCAAATTTCTCGCGGTCGTATCTCTTTCTAATTTCTCAAATTTTACAAACCTCTTCGACACGGTGCTATCGAATCGCCGATAATTTTTAAAATACTCGGCGGATCGCCACGAAAGTCCGCTATTCGATGGTCCCGACACGAAAACGTCCATAACGCACGGCGCTGCGCGGCCAAACGGGTTAAAAAAAAAGCCTTTAGCGCCGCAGAATGTGTGAAAAATCGGCGCCGAATTAGAGTGAGGAAGGGCTGTCAGATTTTAATAGATAGTAATGCACTGAACAAGATTTTAGACAGGAACCCAGCAGAAATTTTTTGATAAAACCGACATAATAGCTTTGTTTGTCATCAGCCACTAGTGTACACTTTTTTACACTTTTTGCCAATAAGTCGTTTGTTATAAATTAGTGCAGACAGTGCTAGCCGTTTGGTATACCAGTATAGTGTACAGTTTCTTGCACTTTTGACACTGACTCCTGAGGAGGTGTAACGAGTGTCGATAGTGCAGCGCAGGCACCTGAGTTGAAGTTTGAGGCTGTTTTGTGGTTTGAAGTTTGAGATTTACTGAAACGGGTTGTCTGACAGAGGTATGAATTGAAATAATGTGATTTTGTCACAGTTATTTAATGATGAGAGTGAAGATACTGGTAGTGAATCTATTATTGCTATTATTTATAGGTTATGTTGATTTTCTGACAAGAGTACGTACACTCTAAAGTTGTTTGTTATAGAATTACACATCTGCACTAGTTAACATTTTGTACACTTTTAAACCTACACTTTTCTGCACTACACTTTGATGACAAACAAAGCTATTATTCCAAAAACTTAGAAAACGCATAATTTTGAGGTTAGTTGTGACACCCCAGAACAGTTGTTTGTATACCTACTTTTCTTGGCATACCTGCCATACGTAAGTACCATATTTTCCTGAGAAACAGAAATCATTTTCCTTCGGATATGTTTAAGGTTGGCGTAATAAAACATAAAACAGAAAGACATTATTTAATAATATATTTATTATATTTAATAGAATGATTGCATTATTAAAAATAATAAGAATTGTTTTACAATCAGGTTCGTTCTTTTCGTCTACACTTCAGTTTGGGTGTAGCTGAAAATTTGCTGCAATTGGTCCTTTTCAAATCTACAGTTCTCCTATTGGTCTAGAATAGTGAAAGGAGTAGAAGTGCAGACGAAAAGAACATACCTTATATCAAACTATTATAGTGGTAGATAGGTTCCTAACATGTTATTCTGAGCAACTTGCTTTAGAAATCTGTTTCAATTTGGGTAGGTACTTCCTTTTCTAATACAGCTGAAATACACACATTTTACTTTTTCCCACTTTTGCCAAACTAGCTGATTTCCAGTATACTATAGATTATAGATGTTAATTAAGATTTTTGCCTTTGTTGGTGCCAGCCATGTTTAGGTGTTATGAACTTCGGCACTTAAAAATTTCACGTTTGCAATATAAAAATCGTTTATTACCATATTATTATCGTTGTCTACAACTCGTAAATGTCAAATTCCTTTTCAATTTTACTCATCTTTTTAAATAATACTAATAATAAATAACACATTTCCAATGTTCATAGTCGTTAACTCATTTTCTTCTGTCAGCTGTCACTACTTGTCATTCACGTGCGCTTATGCGCAGCCTCAAAATTCGGCAACATGAGAATACATTCTCAACCAAGCGTTAACCCTTTACGAGATTCTATTGGTGGTGCCTCATAAATGTACTTCAGGCACCAATAGGAATGTAAGGTACGGAAAGCAAAATGCAAACGAAAATGGTTGGGAATGCCCCTTTATAGCAAACTGCTGCGGCGGTTTATATTCATCCTATTCGAGAAAATCACGTATCACGAGATGGCGCTGAAACTTTAGTGTGCGTATGAACCAAGTAGTGAACAACAAACCTTTTGACAATTCTCTCAGTGTTTTGACATTTACGATAAATTTAGAGGTTAATTCTGGTAACACTTTATTTTTTATTAAAGTATCGTGTCAACAGTTTTATTAATTGATTGCATTGCTATATTGTTTATAAACTAGTTAAACATAAATAGCAACACTTTAAACGCACTTTTAATTAAAAAAATCACAAGATAAATTTAAGAAACCCGACAACTGACAGTGACAGTGCTAATGACAGTAGTGACAGCGGTTTGTTGTTCACTATCATATTGAGATTACGCCAGAAAATATAGATGTCGCCCACTCCGTGATTTTCGCGAATTGATTTCAATAGGCATTTACGATAATTGGAGCGGGTAATGTATCCTGGTACATTGCGGTAATCAGCTGTTTTATGTCAATACATCTACCGAGCTAAGAATTACCGAACGCAAAATTTCAAATGTAACCTAAAGCATCACTTGACTAATTAATAAATAATTGAAAATTGAATTACTTTTTTATTTGATGCTTATTCATAAGTCCATACTGCTCGCCATGTCAAAATGGAAAGTAAAGAAACATTTATATGTATTGCATATTTAGGTATACCTACTTACTTACTTAATTCATTATACATATACATAAATGTTTCCGTCCTCATCTAAAATTACTTCATTATTTTCGTCAATGATGGGTTTTATTTTTCTCAAATACTCACAAAATGTCAAAAATTAAGTTTTTTTAATCATATTTTAAGGTTGTACCGCATTTACCAACCGATGTAGTCGATCCATAAATTTTGGATCGGGTAGATGTAGCGAATACATTCGATACATTTACCGAACGCGGTTCGGTAGATATGTTCTTATTATCGAACGCTCTGATACATTGCGGTATGTAGCGCTCCAATTATCGTAAATGCCCAATATTTTTATACGACCTTTCAAATAAATTAAAAGATTGACAGAATATTCAATTTATAATTTTGATTTTGCTGCCATCTACGAGACAGTAGCCAAAGTTCTATATGTCATTCTTTAGTATCATTTCGAACCAAAAAACTTGTTTCCTGCATTATATAACGTATTTAATTTCAGTGATATTGGTTTAGTAGTTCGACATTTTTTCAATAATTACTTAATAAAAAATCAAAATTTAAACATGTATGTGTTTAATATAGCGTAGCGGATTGGACCAGAACTATTTTATTGAGATCACGACTTTTTTAATTATTTCAAAATTAGGTTAAAAGTTTACGAAGTTTAACAGCTTGGTAAGAAAAGAATCGTCATTTTCTTGAGTTTTTTAATAGTCCAGTACTATTCTACCGAGTTTTTTCTAAAAGCCAGTCAAATAATATTTTGAATCGGTTCAGGGATACGGCAGAAATTGTCGAACTACGAAGTGCTTATTTTAAGCAAATCTAACCTATTTTTCCGCCCACCTTAATCAAAAAAATTACTTATATTGAACTTTTTTTAAATAAAATATTTTACCGTAACGGGCTACGATTTTTACTTACTAAATACATTTTGTAACACTATATTATTTCCATTTAACATGACTCCTTTTTCGTTGAATACGGGTTTGCAGGACTCCATTTTAATAAAAACATGTACAATTTTCAGCCTTCACAAAATGACACACAACACAAAATTATTAAAATTAAAGTGAGGTTATTAAAACCACCGAGATATCAACCGAATTCCAACTCAAGAACCTGGTGGATGCGGTGCCTAACCGGTTGAAACAGCTGATTACACCGGTAAATTTAGAAACACCTTATTTTTGCTAATCGGTCAATTCTGAAACGGCTCGGTGAGAAACCGGTTGGACCGGTGTACTCACCGGTGAATATTGAAAAATGCCCGTTCATGAGTTGGAATTCGATTGATATCTCGGTGGTTTTAATAACCTCACTTTAATTTTAATAATTTTCTGTTTGTTGTCTCTGTTTTGTGTCGTTTTGTGAAGGCCGAAAATTGTTCGTGTTTTTATTAAAATGGAGTCCTGGAAACCCGTATTCAACGAAAAAGAAGTCATGTTAAATGGAAATAATTTAGTGTTACAAAATGTATTTAGTAAGTAAAATCGTAGCCCGTTACGGTAAAATATTTTATTTAAAAAAAGTTCAAATAAGTAATTTTTTTGATTAAGTTGAACTGATCAAATTTTGTCCTGCTTATCCGGAAATGTTTTTGAAAATCAGAAGGTGTATAATTTAAAACAATATTTTCAATAAAATTTTTAATCTTATCATGTTTTTTGAGTTCAATCTTGTTGGCAATTTTCGTTAACAATTCCTCATCAGATGAAGACTCGTTAGAACTGCTGCCTTTGGTATGTTTTTTTCATCTTCTACAATATTACCATACTGACTGCTTTATTGACCATGTTGCAATAATACAAATATGTGAAAAAAAAAAAACGAAATTCTGATAAAAAACAGAAACCACAACGAAACTTTCCGAGCACAAAATGTTATTTTAAATGTTTTGTATACAAACAAATGTCAAAGTTGTCAACAGGAACCGAGAACTTTAACCGAAGCGTTTCAAAATTATTAATTAAACACACGCAATTCACCGGAAAAAAAAATTGTAAACCGGTTCTTTCAACCGGTAAATGTGACGGTGAATTTTGAAAAATGCCCGTAATTCGGTTGATATCTCGGTGGTTTTAATAACCTCACTTTAATTTTCATGTTTTTATTAAAATGGAGTCCTGCAAACCCGTATTCAACGAAAAATGAGTCATGTTAAATGGAAATAATATAGTGTTACAAAATGTATTTAGTAAGTAAAATCGTAGCCCGTTACGGTAAAATATTTTATTTAAAAAAAGTTCAATATAAGTGATTTTTTTGATTAAGTTGAACTGATCAAATTTTGTGCTGCTTATCCGGCAATATTTTTTAAAATCAGAAGGTGTATAATTTAAAACAATATTTTCAATAAAATTTTTAATCTTATCATGTTTTTTGAGTTCAATCTTGTTGGCAATTTTCTCTAACAATTCCTCATCGTTAGAACTGCTGCCTTTAGTATGTTTTTTTTATCTTCTGCAATATTACCATACTGACTGCTTTATTGGCCATGTTGCAATAATACAAATGTGAAAAGGCAAGGAAATTCTGATAAAAAACAGAAACCATAACGAAACTTTCCGAGCACAAAATGTCATTTTAAATGTTTTGTATACAAACAAATGTCAAAGTTATCAACAGGAACCAAGAACTTTCACCGAAGCGTTTCAAAATTATTAACCAAACACACGCAACCGGACATTCACCGGAAAAAAAATTCTAAACCGGTTCCTTCAACCGGTAAATGTGACGGTGAATTTTTTAAAATGCCCAACATATAGCTATTTAGTGGCACTCAACAAGTTTTTCTACTTGCGCAGTACAGTACGAAAATCGAGCCGAGATAAAACTAACCATATTTTATCTCAACCATGTATGCAAGCTAATAAAGCCAAAATCAAGAAGCTGGTTTTATTGAAATTCAAATAACATATGCGTCATCTTCATGGAGCATTTAGTTATATTTATCGCTTGTGAGGAAGCTAATTCACAAGAAGAAATTGTTGGAGTTGAACTTGAAGCAATGGAGGAATCGATTCGCTTCCTTCTGGACTATAATTAATATTGGAACTCATCATATTGCAATAGTTTTTCACATTTGACAAGCATGTGTCAAACAACGGGCAAACTTGATTTATTTATTTTATAAATCCTACAAACTACTAGAATTATGAGGTAACCATTAAAAGGATTTGAAATCTTTTTGACTTTATTGTTCTTTTAATGGTGTTTGTAGAAAAAACATTGTATGATAAACGTGTTAAAAATGACTTTATTTTGTTCGTGGAGATGCTCCACTCGCTTATGCTCGTTTCGCAAACTTCTCCACTCACAAAATAAAAATTCATTTTTAACACTTGTATCATAAATAACTGTTGATGTAGTACGTATTGCTTCTTATTAGATTTGTGCTACTATCTAACTAGATTCTTTTGTTGTGTTGCTGTGTTATAGTTTTTAGTTTATCAAGATATATTATGTCATATATTGTTTTTATGTAGGAAAAATAATATTCTGTCATGTAAAAGATTTTATATAAAAATATATAAAATAATTATGGGTTGTTGCACCAACGTCATTTAACGGAGGTTTAATGCTAAACCAAGTTTAAACTGAAAATTTACGTTGCACCGGTTTTTAAAACTAAGTTTATTGGTTTAAACTCAGATTTACTTTAAACCACCAACTTTGGTAGTTTATCAGTAAGTTTAGTTATTTTTATCCATGTACCTACGCAAGCGTACAACAAAATTTTAGTTGTGTTGTGACGTGACAGCAGATTTAATGTTAAGCAGAAAAAATCTGAAAAAATGGATTTAAAATTTATATTTTGAGACAATATTTACCATCAAAGATTTGTCGTTATTTGTGAAGTTCGCCGATCTCTTTTTTCTATTAGCACCGAGATTAGCACCTTCCATCTCAACGAACTTGAAAATATGAATTTGGATTGGGCACGATATAAACTGTAATATGTAAGGTGAATGTCAATATTGTCAATAACTGTCGTGTTTAAGGTTATGTACAACAACGATCTGAAGTTAGTCATAGAAGAAACATTCCAAAAAGTTCGAATTTCCCCGTTTAACTAAATGACTTCAATTTCTATCCGGTGCAACGTCGAACAATTTGACTGAAGTTTATCTATAAAACGTAGTTTAATTAAACGTTCGTTAATAGGAAATTGGTGCAACAACCCATTAATCTAACAGTGTCAATTTATTAACATGGTAGCAGAGCGTGGTTAATTAAATAAAATACAGTAGAATGGCGTTCATGAAGAGTGATGATATTGCTATACCGATATTTGATGGGTCAGATTACAGCAACTGGAAAATACGTATATTAAAATTCTTACAGTTCAAAAAATGTAAAATCGTAGTTGTAGAGAACAAGGTATTACAGACAAAGATGAAGACTGGGAAGAAATGGATATTAAAGCTACAAATTATATATATAGTGCAATTACGAACAAGCAGTTAGAATATATAAGTGACATTGATTCAGCGCATGATATAATAAAGAAATTCGACGAAATGTACTTGAAAGAATCAACAGCACTGCAGATTGTTTGTAGAAACCATCTTAAAAGGATAAAGTTAAAAAATTATCCTAAAGTTAACATATTTTTTGACGAATTCGAAAAGGCTGTAAATGCATTAAAAGGTGCTGGCGCTAAAAAAAGTGAACAAGAGAAGTTAAATTATATGTTGAAAGCTTTACCACAAAATTACAACCATATTGGTGATTTAATTGATGTACTGCCAGAAAAGGACAGAACAGTGGATTATTTGAAAAGTAAAATTAAAATGAAGGCTTTGGAGGAAAAAAATGAAACAGATAATAACCGTAGCGATGAAATAGTTTCAAAATCAAATGTGTTCGAAGCAGTGGCTGGTCCGTCAATGAGTTATAGTCAAATCTGTTTTAATTGTGGTAAACCAGGTCATCTGAGAAGGAATTGTCAAGAGGAAGGCAGAGACAGTATTCGCAGTCGGTCGAGTTATGGACATTATCGAGGCAATCGTGGTAGAGGTTATCAAGACAATTTTCGTGTAAATCGTGGTAACTATCGAGACAAATCAGATAGAGATGGACCTGGAAGTTGTTTCAATACGACTATAGTAAATAATATGTCGTCTATAAGTGAAGAAATCAAGTTGAATAAAAAACAAATAACTTGGTTACTTGACAGTGGGTGTACTGACCACATTATAAATAATGATGAATATTTTGATGAAGTTATCACATTAAAATAACCTGTAAATGTGAAAGTTGGTGATGGTCGTTTTTTAAAAGCTACAAAAGTTGGAAAAATTACAATATTTTTTCCAGTATATAGCACAAAATCAAAAGTGACATTAAAAAATTTATTTTATGTGAGAGAAATGGAAGCAAATTTAATAAGTTATTCAAGGGTTACTGATACACATACGATTGTCTCAAAGGGATATCTGTCCAAGATTTATGATCAAAACAATAAACTGGTAGCTATAGCAAAGAAGGGTAATAGGCTTTACAAGATGACAAGCTTTATTTTACCAAACGAAATGTGTGCAAATGTGTCGAGTAATACTAGTCAAGAAACTATTACATTGAAAGAGAAATGGCATCGCACACTTGGACATGTAAATTTTAACTATTTAGATATAATATGTAAAAATAAACTATTGGATGGAGTACCAGAAAATATAGAGTCAGATTATATGAAGTGTGCAATTTGCATTGAAAATAAAATGCATAATTTACCTTTCAATAATAATAGAAGAAAAGCTCAGGAAATGCTAGAAATTGTTCATACAGATCTGAATGGACCTCATAGAACTACAGGAAATTGTGGTGAAAAGTATTTCCTTTCTTTTATTGACGATTACAGTAAATTAACGAAAGTATATTGTATTAAGTCAAAAGATCAAGTCGTTGATTGCTTTATAGAATATGTAAATGAAGTACAAAATGTAACAGGAAAAACTATTAAAGAATTGAGATGTGATAACGGAACAGAATATTTGAATGGGCGTGTGTATAAATTCGCTCAACAGAAAGGAATTGTCATAAAACCGTGTCCTTCATATGTACATGAATTAAATGGTACTGCAGAGAGGTTTATGGGTTGTCATTTAAAGGAGGTTTAATGCTAAACCAAGTTTAAACTGAAAATGTACGTTGCACCGGTTTTTAAAACCAAGTTTATTGGTTTAAACTCAGATTTACTTTAAACCACCAACTTTGGTAGTTTATCAGTAGGTTTAGTTATTTTTATCCATGTACCTACGCAAGCGTACAACAAAATTTTAGTTGTGTTGTGACTTGTGACAGCAGATTTAATGTTAAGCAGAAAAAACCTGAAAAAATGGATTTAAAATTTATATTTTGAGACAATATTTACCATCAAAGATTTGTCGTTATTTGTGAAGTTCGCCAATCTCTTTTTTCTATTAGCACCGAGATTAGCACCTTCCATCTCAACGAACTTGAAAATATGAATTTGGTTTGGGCCGATATAAACTGTGTAATATGTAAGGTGAATGTCAATATTGTCAATAACTGGTCGTGTTTAAGGTTATGTTAGTTAGTCATAGAAGAAACATTCCCAAAAGTTCGAATTTCCCCGTTTAACTAAATGACTTCAATTTCTATCCGGTGCAACGTCGAACAATTTGACTGAAGTTTATCTATAAAACGTAGTTTAATTAAACGTTCGTTAATAGGAAATTGGTGCAACAACCCATTAATAGATCAATTATGGATATGGCAAGGTGTCTGTTGGCAGAGGCAAGAGTTGATAGACGTTTCTGGCCAGAGGTGGTAAAAGCTGCTGCGTATCTAAAAAACAGAACATTAGTTAATACTATAGAAAAGAAAACACCGTACGAAATATTCTTCAAGAGACGACCATGTGTTAAGAACTTACGAATGTATGGAAGTAGAGTTTTTGTCAGAATACCAGAAATAAAAAGAGAATCAAAATGGGATAAAAAAGCCGAATTAGGTACCTTACTTGGCTACACAGACGTTGGGTACAGAGTTTTAATCAATAACAGAGTAACAGTAGCTAGACATGTTGATATAATTGAAGAAGATGTAAAATATATTGGTTTTAAGGATGAAGATGAAGACGCACAAGAAAATAAATCAGAATATGACTCAACTGAAAGTGATCAATTTGAAGATCAAATGATAAGAAATAACGATAATGAATTAAAAATAGAGAAAAATAGTACTGAAGAATTTAATATCAGAAGATCAACAAGAAAAAGCAAAGTTCCACTTAGATTTGATGAACAATTTGGCTACAGTTGTATTCACGTAAACTATTGTAGTGCTACTGTACCAGAAACTTTCAGCGAAGCGATAAAGTGCAATGAAGCAGAACTTGTAAGCAAGCCAAAGGATAAAAAGGTTCTAGATGTAAAGTGGGTATACAAGAAGAAGTTAGAGAATATATATAAAGCAAGGTTAGTCGTCAGAGGGTTTCAACAAACGGAAGAAATTGAAGACACTTATTCACCAGTGGCAAAAACAGAAACTTTAAAAATATTATTATCTTATTGCTGTAAAAATGGTTTGGATATAGATCAAATGGATGTTGAAACTGCTTTTTTAAATGGTAAAGTGACTTCTGAAGTTTATGTAAAACAGCGATTGGGTTATGAAAATGGTTGTAGTCAAGTATACAGATTAATAATAATAATAATAATAATAATAATAATAATAATAATAATAGTTTATTGTCTGTTTGACCAATACAAAAATGGTATAAGACTCGTCAATAATACGATAGATAAAATACTAAATACAATAGATAAAATACAAAAAAAATACCATAGATAAATACATGAATACAAATAGTGCATAAATATAACAAATACATGTATATAACAACACTTAATAAATATAACATACCTAAAACACAAAATTTAAATATTCATTTATATCATAAAACACATTATCAAGTAGTAATTGTTTTACTTCCTTTTTAAATATTTTTAGGTTATTAATTTGTTTTACATGATCGGGTAGCTTATTAAATAGTTTTATTCTCATATACTTGGGACTTTTTCCATAAAGCGACAAAGAATGTGCAGGAATTAATAAATTTTCTTGACCACGTGTATTGTAACAATGATTGTAGTTATTTTTTAAGAAATGTACAATATTTGATTTAGCCTCTGTCACGGTTTTCATAATGTACATACAAGCAAGAGGTAAAATCCCCAATTCTTTAAAATATATTCTACAAGATGTTCCCTTATTAACTCCTCTACTATATTTCTTAGTTCTTTTTTTTGAATTTTAAAAACCCTTTCACAATGAGATGAAGTGCCCCAGAATTCAATACCATAAGCTGCTCTTGAATAAAACTGTGCATAGTAGTATGATAACAAAACTTCTCTGGTTGTGATGTGTTTTAATCTGTATAGCGCAAAACATATGGGAGATAATTTTTTACAGAGTTCACCAATATGACATTCCCAATTAAGGGCATTATCTATGTGTACACCCAAGAATTTAGTGGACTTGACTTGTTCTATGGACTTTCCGCTTATTTTAAGTAAATGGCTTTCGATGTTACTAGTCAGCCTTGGTGTAAAATGTATAAATACTGTTTTGCTAATATTTATTAGTAACTGTTCACTATTGAACTTTGTTAAAAATGCATTAATTTTGCTCTGGGTGGATTCTATTAAATGAGGTAAGTTCCTGTCAAAGTTTAAAAATGAAGTGTCATCTGCAAACATAATCACCAAACATTCATTAACAATATCAGGTAAATCATTGATAAATATTAAAAAGAGGAGTGGTCCCAAGACCGAGCCCTGGGGCACTCCACAAGAAATGGTTAATTCACTTGATTTTATTCCATCAATGTCTACTATCTGCTTACGATTGGCTAGGTAGGACTTAATCCACTCCCCCATTTTTCCTCTGATACCATAGTTGTTTAGTTTCTCTATAAGTAAACTGTGATTAACCAAGTCGAACGCTTTGCTTAAGTCCATAAAGACACCGAAACACTTTTTGTTATTGTCCAAGTTTTCATAAAGTACATCGAGGTATTTAAGTATTGCCGACTGTGTCGACCTACCATTACGAAAACCATGTTGTTCATCACAGAAAATTTTATATTTTATAAAAAAATTTACCATTCTATTGTATGCTACTCTTTCTAATATTTTTGAAACCACTGACAGAAGGGAAATAGGTCAATAATTGTCTATGGAAGATGTATATCTCCTTTTTTATGTAATGGAATTATTTTTGCGATTTTAAATTCATCAGGAAATTCACCTTCTGACAAGGACCAATTTATCAAATAAGTCAGCGGTTGAATTACATAGTTGATAATAGATTTTAACATATTGTTACTAATATTGTCATTACCAGAAGAGTTCGATTTTTTTAATTGCATGACAATATTAAATACTTCAGTTTCAGTCACAGGTTCGATAAATATTGTGGGATAAACTTTATTAGTAACTATATTGTTAATTTTTGAGTTTTCAAATTTTCCGCTTAATTTTTTTGGCAAATTTACAAAATGCTCATTTACAGTATTGGCAATATCTAATGAATTTTGTATAACTGAACCATTAACTTTAATTTGCTTTATATAACCAGATTCACATTTATTTTTACCTAGATCAGTATTTATTATTGTCCAGGCAGCTTTTGATTTGTTGGAAGCGTTTTTGTACAATTTTTCATTATACAGGGTGTTCCAGTTTTTTGTAGCAGGACTTTAACAGTCGATAGACAATTGAAAATTATTTAAAAAAGTTCCTATAAACTTAGGTTGAAAAATGCTTAGTTTTCGAGATACAGGGTGTTAAAGTTTGAAAATAAATACGGATTTATATTAATATTTCCAGAATGCTAATTAGTATGGAATCCAAACTTGCCAATTCTTTACATATAATTTAGAGGCCTATTTTAGAATAACAAACTACTTTACTTAACCATGGGCGTAGATATATGGATTTACTAAGGCTCTTTTTTACTAAAAAGTAGTGCGCCACTGATATTTTCCCATGTTTTCAGTTTAATTCAATAAAGCAAGAAAAAACAAAAATTTATTGTCTCTTGGTACTTTTTGATATGACAAGCCGTTTTCCAGAAAATTTACATTTAATCATTTGATGCACGCATCTGGACGAATTTTAGACAAACTTGAAGTCGCTGAGAATTTCACCAAATTTGATGATGCGAAAAGTCTCTTAAAAAGAAAGAATGAAACATTTAAAATATTTATTGTGAAAGTTTATTATCATGTAAATCAAAATTTTTATAACACAAATGTATTAAAACGCAACGGTCGACCTAAAATAAATTATTAGAAACACAAACACAAAAGCTAGCAACATGTAAAAGTGTCTTACTTCATTACAAGCATCATTAACGACGTTTCATTCTTTCTTTTTAAAATACATTTCGTACCATCAAATTTGGTGAAATTCTGAGCGACTTCAAGTTTGTCTAAAATTCGTGCAGATGCGTGCATCAAATGATTAAATGTAAATTTTCTGGAAAATGGCTTGTCATATCAAAAAGTACCAAGAGACAATAAATTTTTGTTTTTTCTTGATTTATTGAATTAAACTGAAAACATGGGAAAATATTAGTGGCGTACTACTTTTTAGTAAAAAAGAGCCTTAGTAAATCCATATATCTACGCCCATGGTTAAGTAAAGTAGTAGTTTGTTATTCTAAAATAGGCCTCTAAATTATATGTAAAGAATTGGCAAGTTTGGATTCCATACTTCTTAGCATTCTGGAAATATTAATATAAATCAGTATTTATTTTCAAACTTTAACACCCTGTATCTCGAAAACTAAGCATTTTTCAACCTATGTTTATAGGAACTTTTTTTAATAATTTTCAATTGTCTATCGACTGTTAAAGTCCTGCTACAAAAAACTGGAACACCCTGTATAGTCGTTTTGCTGCCTTTATCACTTTTTCATAAACATAATTAAGTCATTGTATGGTTTGAAGGAAAGTCCTCGCTCATGGTATGAATGTTTCAATAATTTTATAACAAGACTAGGTTTTCGTAGAAGTAAATATGATTATTGTCTTTATGTCAAGGTAGAAAATAGCGTAGTCATATATATTTTACTATTTGTGGATGATTTATTAATTTGCTGCAAAGATAGACAAAAAATTTCTGAAATTAAAAGTAAATTGTCAAATAAGTTTAAAATGAAAGATATGGGTAGAGTCAAAAATTACATTGGCATTGATATTGAGTATGATTTCATAAAAAATAATCTTATGACTATTAGTCAAAAAACTTATATAGAATCATTAGCAAAAAAATATAAAATTGAGAATGCAAAGTTGTATAATACGCCTATGGAAATTAATCTGAAACTTGAACGAGCAGAAATAAATGAAGACATAAAGTATAGAAATTTAATTGGTGAACTTCTATATATTAGTTGTGGAACTAGACCAGATATAGCTTTCAGTGTAAATTATTTAAGTAGATTTCAAAACTGTTATGATGAGACTCATTTCAATTATGCATTAAGAGTTCTGAAATATTTGTATTTAACAAAAAATCTCAAATTGACATACTACCAAGAGTGTAAAGCAGACACAATGGATTGTTTTGTGGATGCCGATTGGGCAGGCGATGTTTTAGATAGGAAATCTACTACAGGATATGTTGTAAGATTGTTTGGAAATGTAATATCTTGGAAATCAAAGAAACAAAATTGTGTAACTAAATCATCCACATTTGCAGAATACATTGCACTATCAGAAGCAGTAACTGAGATAAAGTTCATAAATGGTATTGTTGATGATGTTTTTGAAATAAAGATTACAGAGCCTATTAAGATCTTTGAAGACAATTCAGGAGCGGTACTGATTGCAAAGTATGGTAATTTCACTAAGAACTCAAAACATATTGAAGTACAATATCATTACGTACATGAGGATTATATCGATGGAATTATTAATATTATTAAAGTAGATTCAGAAGATAATATCGCTGATATATTTACAAAATCATTAGGAAAAATTAAATTTGTTAAATTCAGAGAAATGTTGAATATTAAAGTTTAAAGTAATGATGTTAAAGAATCAAATGTAAGGAGGTGTGTTGATTTAGTACATATTGCTTCTTATTAGATTTGTGCTACTATCTAACTAGATTCTTTTGTTGTGTTGCTGTGTTATAGTTTTTAGTTTATCAAGATAGGTATATTATGTCATATATTGTTTTTATGTATGAAAAATAATATTCTGTCATGTCATTGATTAAAAAATATAAAGATGCGCAACTGTCAAGGTTTCGAGATTTTAGTGTTGTATTTTTTTACCAATAGCTTCATGATTGTTTTCAATTTTAAGGGCTATACAGCCACATTACAAATACCTTCCCGTAGTACTAAAAATTGATGATAATCATGAAGTTATTGGCAAAGAAATACAATACTAAAATCTCGAAACCTTGACAGTTGCACCTCTTTATTATTTTTTACTCAATGGTCATGTAAAAGATTTTATATAAAAATATATAAAATAATTAATCTAACAGTGTCAATGATCGAGATCCGCTATGGTATTACACTGATCACAGTTCGGCGAGGAATAAATTCCAATTTTATATAGGTGGGCAGGATAGCATGCATATCCGCATTATATTAACCCCGTTATGACTTCGTAGCTAGGTTAGAGACATACCATTTGGTTTGCACAACGTATGATCTTATTGCGGCTGGCTGTATGGTCGATGACCGAAAGCCAAAAAAAAAAAAAAAACAGTGTCAATTTATTAACAATAACTATTATAAAAATAATATGTACTTCATCCCACCTGATGGTTCTCATCTATACTAATACAGAATAACAAATAAACAGAATAACAGAAAGCGAAAGACACAGACAGTTTTTAATATCTATTAATTTATTTATTAATACAAACAAAATTCCATTACATGGGTACAGTAAAAACACGATTTAAAAATGGATAAGATGGACAAACATTTATTACCTATATCAAATGATTAATTATTGCACAAATAAATAAGTAAAATACACTAATACATAAATATAAATAGGTTACATTTTATATAAGAAAGATTATCAATATAATCACAGTATATATATGCACGTTTGTATACAAAACAATACAAAATGTAGGTGTGAGGGAGGCACTTCAAATAATGGCAATAATTGCTTTCTAAAAATTTTTTTCATTTACCTTTCTGTCTAATTTTAGTTTTACAATTTTGTAATTTATTACGGTATGATTTCAAAGATATGATGTCTTTCTTTTCCACAAATTTTTCTAATGTACCTTTCTAACTATCTTATAATTTTAGTTTTACGATTTTATTACGATAAGATTTGAATGAATCTTTCTTTTGTACAATTTTTCTCACTTTTCTAATTTCTGAAAAATCACTGGATTTGATTCTTTAGGTATTGTATCGTCGCTTGAAGGTCGTGACAATTCCAATGGTGATTGTGAAGTTGAAGCTTAATTCGATTCATATTAACGAAACCTTCATTTAATTTCTAAAACTGAATAAGCTTTTCTGTTGTCGTTATTTGTATTGCTGAAGTTATCAGGAACCACGTCTGAATGATATCTACGTATTATTTAATGTAATTCCAAAAAAGATAAAGTTATGTGCGATTACCAAGTGATTTGCTTGCAAATTTTTTGCTTTTTTTGCTTTCTGTTGGCTATTTTTAATCGAAATCCATCACATACCGGGAAACTATTGTATCACAATCACTAATCACAAATAGTTTTCATACGTTTAATAAATCCCAATAAATTGAAAGATGCACAAGAATACTCCAGTATGACAGCACAAAATAATCAGGAATATCTAATTATGACAGGACAATTAGTGCCCTGCACGTGATATTACAACTAACCTCAAAAATGTGCATTTTCTAAGTTTTTGGAGTATTATGTCGCTTTTATCAAAATTTCTGCTTGGTTGCTGTATTATCAACTAAAATCTTGTTCAGTGCATTATTACTGAAGACTTAATTACTTTGATCTAATAAAATAAGATGCTTTTTGTTGGTTGGAAATCCAACCTATAATAGCAGTCTATTTTTAATGATCTACAATATTGAAACTTTCTACATCTACTGTCTGAAAGAGTTTTTAAATGTTATAATGGTTCCAAGCTGAAACTACAAAAATTAAAATTAAAAATTAATTTACAAAAACTAGAAATGTAAGGTTATATAGTCATATGATATGCACATGATCTGTTTAAAAATTTTAGCCCCATTTTATACCACGTAACCTTTACTACCAATCAAAATGCTGACCACCTAATAGTCGCCTCTGTCTCTATAAAGTCTCTATAAAGCCTCTGTAGTTATTATGTTATTAATAATGAAGTAGAAAATGATGTACAGTCGGCGCCACCCAAATGTGAACGGCAAAATTGTATAGTGTAATTTACACTTTAAATCTACTCCATGGCACTAAAATTTTTAATAAAAACAAAACTTTTTATGAAGGATAAGTTTCCCGTGTAAAAATGAGAAAAAAAATGTTTTACTCTTATCCAGTCTAACTGTGGACATACTGTATATCGGGTATACCAGGGTGGTCCGAAATTAGTGGTCATCATCTTACCCGCGTATTCCTCGATCAAAAATAAGACAAAAAGTTCCTATAAACATGGCCCCGGAAATGCTTCCTAAGGGAGCTACAACCCCTTGAAGGTGCATCCTTGACAATGGTTTTTAATTAATATTTTCGAAACTAATAATAATAATAATTTCTTTTCTTAGGTTTGGGTGGGATTGAGGCCAATAATCAAAACAACAAACTGTTTTTTAAAATGTCGACGTTTCGAAATAAATTTATTTCATCTTCAGGACACTGAAATAAAGCACAATAGTGGTAGTTTTAAGAAAATATGAAAAAATTAATATAATTACATACAATTAAATAGAAAGATGAAAAAAAAAAATTTTAAATTTAAAAGGAAGTATCACAGAACATTACGAAATCAATTAAAATGTAGCTATTATTCATCGTAAGACAATTTGACTTATAAAATTCACAAAAATCGTTAAACTGTTATTGCCTATTATTATTCATTTACTTAATTATTTATTAACATTATTATTTCGTGTAAAAACAATCATAAATTTGATATGTAATTTACTTACGTTAAAATTTAAACAATTTAGTACTTACATTTAAAATAGTTTAATATATATACAGGGTGATTCGTGAGGAGAGGGTCGTACTTTACCAACAGATAGGGAACACTGAGGTGATCTTAAATCCCCATATAGTAATGGCTATAGCGGCTTCGTTTCCGAAATACAGGGTGTTTTATATTTATTGGTAGAATTTTCTTTTCGCCATATATCTGTAATGCGTTAACGGAATTCAATGAAATTTTGTATTTTTGTTACAGTAGTCATTCACCATCAAATGCGTGGGATATTAATAAAATATCAGGGTCGGACCCAGAATAAAATTATTTTTAAATTATTCCTAGAAAATAACACTACTGTTTATGAAATTCTTGATATTGAAATATTAATTTACATCTAGAAAGATACAAGATCCCATAAAAAAATATTTTGGCACCATTTCATTGTTTAAGTACAAAAATTAAATTGTTGAGGAATCAATTTTTTTTTTTGAAAAATTGAGAGAAAATAGTCACTTCAGATCAATAACATATTTTTTTCTTCTCTGTTTGCACTATCTTTTATTCGTATCACATGATGGTACCTAGTAAAATAATAAAAATATATTGTAATAATTGTGTAATTAATAATCTTAAAAAAATAACACATAATAAAAATTAACAATTTAACAGTCAAATTTACTAAATACAATTAAATTATTTGAATCACAGTCTGTTTTCAAAGTGACCACCGCCAAATTCGATACATTTTCTTGATCGATTTGTCATTTGATTTATACTTTTTCTAACAATTCTAAATTGTTATTAATTTCATTGCAAAAGTGCTCAATTCTTGCAATCAGCAGTTCTCTGGTGTTTATTTTTTCTTTGTATACCTCAGTTTTAAATAACCCCACAAAAAATAGTCAAGGGGTGTGAGATCTGGTGATCTCGGGGGCCATGCAACAGGACTGAAGTGACTATTTTCTTTCAATTTTTCAAAAAAAAAATTGTTTCCTCAACAATTTAATTTTTGTACTTAAACAATGAAATGGTGCCAAAATATTTTTTTATGGGATCTTGTATCTTTCTAGATGTAAATTAATATTTCAATATCAAGAATTTCATAAACAATATACAGAGTGTTATTTTCTAGGAATAATTTAAAAATAATTTTATTCTGGGTCCGGCCCTGATATTTTATTAATATCCCACGCATTTGATGGTGAATGACTACTGTAACAAAAATACAAAATTTCATTGAATTCCGTTAACGCATTACAGATATATGGCGAAAAGAAAATTCTACCAAAAAATATAAAACACCCTGTATTTCGGAAACGAAGCCGCTATAGCCATTACTATATGGGGATTTAAGATCACCTCAATGTTCCCTATCTGTTGGTAAAGTACGACCCTCTCCTCATAAATCACCCTGTATATAACCCCGTACTTTGAACGGTTTGGCCAAAATACATTGAATAACTTTTTCACCGTTTCTTCTATATTTATGAAAAAAATCATGATGACGGAGGTTTATACAAGGAAGTTAGTTATGACACTTATTTTGAAGTTGTTATGATATTTTAGTAAAAAAAATATAAAATTTAGGTGTTCAAAGTTACCCCACTGTTAGGGTAACTTTGAACAAATCGGTAATTTGTATTGTAGCTAAGCCTGGGATGCTGACATATTCATAACCCAGACAGCACCGGATATCCAAAATATGTACTTTTTAGGTCCATTTATTGTCCCGGATATTCATGTGTATGTAATGGATATCCAGTGGACATTTTTTAATGGATATCCACTGGAGGTCCTGCTGGGACCTCCCTTACTTTAGTTTATTTAGCTCTAAATGAAATCTTTTAATGCGTCTTAGTATAAAGTTCCGGTGGAATTTTATTTTTCTTTATACGGGCTTCAATTAATTTAATTTTATGGAACCTCGGACCAGATTAGAATATCCATAGGATATATGTCAAAGTAAAACCAGTGGATATCCATACTTTAACTGTTTATGGATATCCATTTCTGGAAAGTCTTGGGATATCCGATATTGTAAAATATGGATATACCTAATTATGCATTTTTTATCCGCTCTGGTCGTCCTTGGATATTTTCTAAATATTTGTAAAAGAGGGATATTTAATGACAACAAATTAAATGGTCAGTATTTTCATTTTACGGATATTTAATTGACAATTAATAACACCTCAAATATCATCATATGCGGTTAAATCATTGTAGAAAAAAATGATTGTGTCGTTAAAACTACCGAAGTGCATTTTTATAGAATGAAGAATTCAATACAGTATAGCGAGGCAGTAATAAATAATTATCCATATTTGCGTGGAAGGCCGGATTGTAAAGTTTAAGTTAGTTGTCAATGAACTTATTCTTGCTTTAAGGTTCCGGGTTCAAATCCCCCCACATGCTCTTGTTTTTTTTTTTATCAAATGCATCAGGCATGACATGAGGTCCATTAATTGCGAGTTAGAAGCCGGGGGCAGGTTAGATATGTGTTATTCCCCTGATAAAGGAATTTATGTGCAGTGGATATCTGTAAGGCTTTAGAATGGACAATGTATGGACATCTAAAGTTGTGACAAAAGGATATCCATAAGATATCCCATGTGGTCCATATGTTGTTCATAAGGATATCCTCTTTATGTCCTTCATGTCCAATATGGATATCCATCAAACGTACAGGGTTATTCATTATAAATTACCCACCCCTTATCAGCGTTATTATTGCCTATAGAAAAAAAAGTTTTAAATAAAAGTTGTGTGGTTATGACTGAATTTTGTTAAAATGCCATCAAAAGTACAGTGGCGTGCAGATTTCAGGGGATACAAAAAAATAATACATTTTTTTAAATGGGATACCCTGTATATTATTACATTTTTGGAATGATCCTTTTTTCCTGATTTCAAAAATATACCATATGTTACCCCTACCATATACCGTTTTTGATTTATTAAACGTCGAATATTTTAGTTAAACTAGTTACTGTAAATTTGGAAAAGTTAACATTGTTAATGTGAGCTATGAAAATGACACTGTAAACCATTTTGATCATTTCATTAAAGAAATGTCATTTATCAATCATAACAGTTGTAAACCATTTTGATCATTTCATTAAAGAAATGTCATTTATCAATCATAACAGTTGTCATTTTCATAGCTCACTTTAACAATGTTAACTTTTCCATATTTACAGTAACTAGTTTAACTAAGATATTCGACGTTTAATAACTCAAAAACGGTATATGGTAGTGGTAACATATGGTATATTTTTGAAATCAGGAAAAAAGGATCATTCCAAAAATATAATAATATATAGGGTATCCCATTTAAAAAAATATATAATTTTTTTGTATCCCCTGAAATCTGCACGCCACTGTACTTTTGATAGCATTTTAACAAAATAAACGTCGAATATTTTAGTTAAACTAGTTACTGTAAATTTGGAAAAGTTAACATTGTTAATGTGAGCTATGAAAATGACACTGTAAACCATTTTGATCATTTCATTAAAGAAATGTCATTTATCAATCATAACAGTTGTCATTTTCATAGCTCACTTTAACAATGTTAACTTTTCCATATTTACAGTAACTAGTTTAACTAAGATATTCGACGTTTAATAACTCAAAAACGGTATATGGTAGGGGTAACATATGGTATATTTTTGAAATCAGGAAAAAAGGATCATTCCAAAAATATAATAATATATAGGGTATCCCATTTAAAAAAATATATTATTTTTTTGTATCCCCTGAAATCTGCACGCCACTGTACTTTTGATAGCATTTTAACAAAATTCAGTCATAACCACACAACTTTTATTTAAAACTTTTTTTTCTATAGGCAATAATAACGCTGATAAGGGGTGGGTAATTTATAATGAATAACCCTGTACATAGGATGTACTTGTGTTGTCTGGGAATAACTCCACCATTTGATAGAGGGGAAAAAATAACGTAAGTTAGATGCCTCATGAGTGTAAAAATGTTGGTTTGCACGTGAAAATATAAACAATTATTGGGAATGGAACCCTTTATTTTTCAAAATTAAAAATCATTACAGAACATAAATAAATAATTGGTAACTCAACCATTTACTGAAAACAAAACATTTTACTTCTTAATACTTATTTAAAAAATACAATACAAAACGTTTTAATGAATATTGTAACTATATAGCAAATGATACATTGAAATTCAGTCGTCCTCTGCGGTCTGTAGTCGGCTTGGGCAGTCTTCTTTCTATGTCTGGCGATGCAACAAAAGAAATGTCGTCAACCTGTTCATAAAAATTATATTATCTGCTAATCAAACAAATATATGTAGAAAATCATTGATACCTGAGGCCATAAAAAAACGTTTCCTCTTTCATATCTCATAAATTTAATTTCATATTCCTCATCGCATGATTGTTATTTGTCCAACAAAATGTTTGATGGTTTTTTTTGTGGCAAATTTTACCAATACAAAGTCTTCAACTGTGATTGTAGTCATGTCTTGAAGTTCTTTGTCTTCTGTTTCATTCTGTTCTGCATCATACTGTAAATTATTGAAAAAAGATTCTTCATCATCATCGGACTCGTCTTGCAGTTCAACTTCCTCCTCTTCTTCTTCATCGTCGCTTAATATCTTCTTCCTGGAAACTTTCTTTCGATTTGTACCCGATCCTTCCCCTATTTCAAAATCTTGTACAGTTATGCTCCTCCCTGGTATAACATTTATTCTTTTCTTTCTTGCAGTTTTTGGTTTCTCAGGTATTCGTGTCCTTTTTAGAAATTCTAAGACTGAGTCATTTAAATTCGCCTCTGTGGTAAGGGTAGGTTCAGCTGATGGTAATTTGCAATATATTGCCGCTCTGTTTAATGGCCAAATCCCTGTAGCACGAAATCCACTGACAAGGTTTTCTTTGCTTGATTCACCCATTCCATCCATCAGTTTTTTCAGCAACCCAGGAAACAGATCCTTCTGGAGTCCAGTGTTTTGCCCGTAGAGAGTTTGAATTCTGTTAAAATGGCTCTCCACCTTTTCTTTAAAGGAGCAAAATATGCCACATCTAATGGCTGACCTATATGTGTGGCATTTGGTGGGAGGCACACAAACCTCACTTGGTTGGCCACAGCAAGTTGTACAACTTCTTCAGAAAAATGACTTGCTAGATTATCTCCTATAATAGTTTAGGACCTAGATGTTTCTTGACATGTTCGAGAAAAGTGCTTCGAAACCAATCAATGAAGGTTACTGAGTCGAACCATCCATGTGAAGTGCGATTGTATCTGCACTTCTCTGGACCACCCTCGGTCCAAGTTGTCCACATATTTTCAGCTTTATAAACTACATACAACGGAAGTAAATCTCCCATTGCATTGCCACAAAACATAATCGAAATATTAGATTTTGAATGGGGCATAACTCTTTCAGGATATTTAAATCCACGCTTGAAAAAACATTTTGTCGATCCGGGTTCATCACTTAAATTAGTTTCGTCAAAATTGTATATGTTCTCAGGAGGCACTCCTTCCATAGACTTTTCCAGATTATCAAAGTAAGTGTCAAATACTTCTCTGCATGCGGCAGCACGATTAGAATTTATGTTTTGGGCTTTTCTAAAACATAATAAATTTTTGTGCCATTTCTCACCCAATCCTTTCCAGGCAAATTATTTATAAATCTTGTAGTTTTTCCCATTTTATTGAAATGTGATTCTTTTCTTCATCGATTGTCAATACAGGTGGTCTCCCAACACTGGTTATATGCTTGTCTCTTAGCTTATAACTTAAAGTTCCTTTAGCGTTCTTGCATTGTTTTGATGCCTGATTTAGTTTAATAAATAGGATTATAGGAAACAACTACTGGACGGGCAAAGGCCCCGACTCCCATTGAATTATACCTATAAATCCAAAATTGGTAGCCAAATTTGTTATTTGTCTTTTCTCCACCAGACACAGACCGGTTTCGAACTCTTTATGTTCTCATCAGTGTGCCACAGGTAGCTGAAAAGACAAATAACAAAGGCAAACCAAACTGGTCTATGGCAGACCCAGCACATAGTAACTGTGAGAGATAAGTACATCCCTCTGGTGGTCATTTGCTACTACCAGTCAAGACATCGAAGATGTCTCGTGACCGATAGCGGCTTGCCAAGCAAGCACCAAGAGCGGCGACCTCTAGCCCTGATGGACTAAAACATGCTTAATAAATAGGATTATAGGAAACAACTACTGGACGGGCAAAGGCCCCGACTCCCATTGAATTATACCTATAAATCCAAAATTGGTAGCCAAATTTGTTATTTGTCTTTTCTCCACCAGACACAGACCGGTTTCGAACTCTTTATGTTCTCATCAGTGTGCCACAGGTAGCTGAAAAGACAAATAACAAAGGCAAACCAAACTGGTCTATGGCAGACCCAGCACATAGTAACTGTGAGAGATAAGTACATCCCTCTGGTGGTCATTTGCTACTACCAGTCAAGACATCGAAGATGTCTCGTGACCGATAGCGGCTTGCCAAGCAAGCACCAAGAGCGGCGACCTCTAGCCCTGATGGACTAAAACATGCTTAATAAATAGGATTATAGGAAACAACTACTGGACGGGCAAAGGCCCCGACTCCCATTGAATTATACCTATAAATCCAAAATTGGTAGCCAAATTTGTTATTTGTCTTTTCTCCACCAGACACAGACCGGTTTCGAACTCTTTATGTTCTCATCAGTGTGCCACAGGTAGCTGAAAAGACAAATAACAAAGGCAAACCAAACTGGTCTATGGCAGACCCAGCACATAGTAACTGTGAGAGATAAGTACATCCCTCTGGTGGTCATTTGCTACTACCAGTCAAGACATCGAAGATGTCTCGTGACCGATAGCGGCTTGCCAAGCAAGCACCAAGAGCGGCGACCTCTAGCCCTGATGGACTAAAACATGCTTAATAAATAGGATTATAGGAAACAACTACTGGACGGGCAAAGGCCCCGACTCCCATTGAATTATACCTATAAATCCAAAATTGGTAGCCAAATTTGTTATTTGTCTTTTCTCCACCGGTCTGTGTCTGGTGGAGAAAAGACAAATAACAAATTTGGCTACCAATTTTGGATTTATAGGTATAATTCAATGGGAGTCGGGGCCTTTGCCCGTCCAGTAGTTGTTTCCTATAATCCTATTTATTAAGCATGTTTTAGTCCATCAGGGCTAGAGGTCGCCGCTCTTGGTGCTTGCTTGGCAAGCCGCTATCGGTCACGAGACATCTTCGATGTCTTGACTGGTAGTAGCAAATGACCACCAGAGGGATGTACTTATCTCTCACAGTTACTATGTGCTGGGTCTGCCATAGACCAGTTTGGTTTGCCTTTGTTATTTGTCTTTTCAGCTACCTGTGGCACACTGATGAGAACATAAAGAGTTCGAAACCGGTCTGTGTCTGGTGGAGAAAAGACAAATAACAAATTTGGCTACCAATTTTGGATTTATAGGTATAATTCAATGGGAGTCGGGGCCTTTGCCCGTCCAGTAGTTGTTTCCTATAATCCTATTTATTAAGCATGTTTTAGTCCATCAGGGCTAGAGGTCGCCGCTCTTGGTGCTTGCTTGGCAAGCCGCTATCGGTCACGAGACATCTTCGATGTCTTGACTGGTAGTAGCAAATGACCACCAGAGGGATGTACTTATCTCTCACAGTTACTATGTGCTGGGTCTGCCATAGACCAGTTTGGTTTGCCTTTGTTATTTGTCTTTTCAGCTACCTGTGGCACACTGATGAGAACATAAAGAGTTCGAAACCGGTCTGTGTCTGGTGGAGAAAAGACAAATAACAAATTTGGCTACCAATTTTGGATTTATAGGTATAATTCAATGGGAGTCGGGGCCTTTGCCCGTCCAGTAGTTGTTTCCTATAATCCTATTTATTAAGCATGTTTTAGTCCATCAGGGCTAGAGGTCGCCGCTCTTGGTGCTTGCTTGGCAAGCCGCTATCGGTCACGAGACATCTTCGATGTCTTGACTGGTAGTAGCAAATGACCACCAGAGGGATGTACTTATCTCTCACAGTTGCCTGATTTAGTGACAACTTTTTCTTTTGGATTGCATCCACAACTTTATTTAGAGTCTCTTTCGAGTAATTCTTATAGGTTCTGGCACCTAATTTTCTGGTGTAGACACGCATTCTCATGAACTTATTACTACGAATTAACAATGAACCGTCTCTAAGGTTGGCTTGATAACAACTGAATGTGCAAAAACAAAGAAAACAGTCATATGCAATAAAAACACGCCGTGACTCGATGTTCAATGTTACCCCACGTAAAGCCGAAATTGGTACAATGTTTTGTTTAATAATTTTTATTTATTTATAAAACAGTTTGCTATACGTTTTGAGGTGAAATAATACTTACCATATAAATGTGCTACATGCTAATACGTGACAATAATATTATAGTTACTACAATGCTGATACAAGCAAAAGTTTGGAAGCAAATATTTTTATCGGTTGATGACGTCATCACATTAGTTTTTTTCAAATGCCTTTGGGTAATATTACAATCTGTTTTGAGTGGTTATTATTTGTGCAGTGACATATTTTGCGATGTATATGTAATTTTAGTTAGCTGGAAAAAGCATAATTATGGAAATTATAACAATAAACAAAAAAGTTGTCTAATTGTTCAAAGTTAGATTTCTGTTCAAAGTAGCCCCGTTTCACGGTATCCCTTTTCTACGCTCATGATTTATGTTTACTTACCTGTGGAATGGTCGACCACATCCCTTATCACAATATTTTCTACAAATAACAAATTTATTCACCATTCTGAACAATTTATATAACTACACTTTAACAACTCAAATACAAACAATTTACAGAAACAAAGTGATCAAATAGCAATATGGCGAACAAGCATGTCATAATTATTGCCAGAAATGTCAGAGGCTTGTACAACAGGGTTGCCAATATGTTCTTAGAAATTAACTGAAAATACTTCATAAAAGTATACATATAGACAGCTAAATCATGATGACTTTTCACGATATAAACTAAGAATTTTTTTTGTCTTTTTAGTGCTAATTATATAGCGTGAAGTTTTAAAAGACAATAGGTAATTTAATGATAATTAGAAAATTCTTATTCTTTCCCTAAAATTGCCATTAAATGATACAATTTGGCACAAATGCATCGCTTACTACCCTCCGTTCCCCACCGTTATTCTTCCAATCATCGAAAACGTAAATAAACGGGGTCTATTCCTATATGGTCGAAGGAATATACTATTCCGTGCTTGCATGACTTCCCCAATGACTATAGACAAGAAGGATAGCTCAGTTCGACAGATCTCTTAGCCAAGGTCACGGTGTAAGACAATTAGGTGATGAAACGCCTCAATGTATCGTATGGTTAGAGTGTCGCCAAACTGTTAACGCAAGAGACGCGAAATCGTAAGACAAAGAGGGGGTACAGGGCCGCGCGGGCTGAGCCTCGCATGTACCGAAACTGTGGTAGGTATGCACTCATTTACCGGGAAACCCGGAAACCGAGTAATATTTGTAAATTAGGTAAACAGTGTGTGCATAATATATAATTTTACCAGCTATAGCCGAATTTGTAAGTGTGAAATCTAGGGGAGGTCTAAATTATTCAAATGGAACTATATTCAATTACATATATCCTTACTCTGGAAAACATTTTATTCAAGCATATCAACTCAGTTGACGTATTTGAAGAGACCATTGACGAATTCTTATGTATTAATCAGATCATAACACTAGAATTTCCCCGTGAATCCCACTCTCAAGACATAATTACAAAACTAATTTAATTTTACATAACAATGCGGGTAACAGTTATTTATGTATCAAGGCATTAAAGTTTAACTTTTTATCATGAAGTGGAGTTTCGTTGCAGAGGTCTGTAGGGCCGAGGCAAATAAACCACATAAATGATAAAAAGAACCTTTAATGCCGAGGTGCATATTAATTTTTTTTTAAATCCAGAAACTGTGAAATTAAGATTAATTAACTCTATACTTTAAATAATTTTCATTGACATTAAGAAATGTCATATTTATTTAAAATTTTAAGTGACATTAGGAAATGTTACAATTATTTTTAAAATGTCAAATCGGAATAATTTTTTGTAAGAAAATCATTATTTTTAGCAATTATAATAGTGATAATACAATTCTGAATGTAAAAAACTGTATTTATTTACCTTTTATTACAACACAATTATTGTCACAAGCAATGAAAAATTTATGTTTACATTTATCTGTCACCTCCGCCAACTACAAAAATCGCCGATTTAAAAAAAAGTTTTATAAAAGAGAATCCCAGACAAAAACAAAATCCCTTTCCAATAAAAAGAAGGAATCTAGATTGCAATTAACCTGATACTCTATTATAGTTGATTCAATTTACCACATTAAATTTCTGAGCACATTGCAAGAGATTTAAATTAAAATTTAAGAATCAATATAAATGTGATTAATAGTTTTTTCTCTTTTTTTGATTTTGGACAATAAAAATATCTAAGTAATAATGCTTTATGTTTACTTAACTTGAATAGTTATTTAATTTTTGAATAAATAAATAGACATTTTTTCGCATACATTATATTTATTTCACTCACGTATCCCTTATTATTTATTCGTTATCACATCAAAATATACTACTATTTTTACTTTATTTACAATATTAAAAATATTATCTTTAAATAAATACCTTATTGCAAGCAATAAATGATTCTTTCGATCAATGCGATCATATTGACATATAATATAAAAATCATTACTTACTACAGCTGTTTTAATTAAATTGTATAGTGTAAAAATATTGTTTCGTTTTTAATGAGTGATGTTAATTATTTAGATATATAATACTAGAACATTTAAAAAGAATTGCTTTAGATTTTAAACAGCTACATCCATACAATGAGCCCGATTCACGGTAAAATATGCGGCCCTCGCTCTACCATCTCTCTCTAATCCAAGCGTTAACAAATTGACGACGCGGTCGGCCGGCTCGTGGCATCACCTAATTGTCTTACACCGTGGCCAAGGTCGAAAGCCGTGACGTCACCATCAGTACACTTTCAGACGCACTTCATTTAAAATGTATGGCGATGCATCGTCTGTTTTTAAATTACGCTGTTTTAAATCATTTTTTATTTTTAGAATAAAAAGTATCTTTTAGACCTTTAAAATGAGCATTCCTCCAAGAAGAAAATTAAACAATTATCTGAAGTTTGTATGAGTAATAAATTATTAGAATTTTAGTTTTAGTCAGACGACTATTTATAATAGCCGTTTTATTATAATATATTTATTAAATGAAACATAATTTGAGAAATTTGGTCTGTATAAGTCCAAATTTATATTTTTTGTTATATTAAAGTGCTAAAAGTGTAAAAAATTGTTTATTGCTTCAAAATATTCATATTATTAAAAACAAGTAGGACATATGCGTAATAGCGATTTCAAATATTTTTTATTTATAATTATGATAATATTAACACAATAATAATTATTAATCTCTTTCTTTGCTTGATATGCAAATGACTTTATTTAGGCTTTATACAAGCATAATAACAAAAACATCCAATTTGATATACCTACTCACATTAATGTTTCATCTCTAAACATACAATTATTAAGTTTATTGGACCTTCTTTAATGCATGATAAAAATTGGATTAAAAATTACAAAATTCAAAACGTCTAAAAATAAATTATTGAAAAAATTTTTTTTATAAAGAAAATAAAAAGGAATAATTATAGGTACCTACCTATGTAATAAATAATATAACATAGTTATTATAAAAAGTATTTATTGTTATAGGCATGTAAAAAGGTTTTACTTTCTTCCACAATGGATATTAAAGCAAAAAAAAACTATTTATTTAACTGATAGTAAAGTTTAGTATAGGTATGTACTGATGTTTAAACAAACAACAAATTTTTTATTGAAACATTCGAAAATTATATTTACATTACCGAAAAATTTCTTTCTTGAGGATTATTCTATTGCTTTTTCACGAGGTAACAGCACAAATATGCCCGCAGTGCAATCTAAAACGAGAAAATAATATTCTAGAAGGTTTTTTCCTGTGTTTTATTGAATAAACTTATCAAAACACGTCCGAAAAATAGATTAGAATACAAAAATGTCCAAATACTAATCACAAATCGGGACTTTGTAAACACGGACAAAAAAACACACAAAATAAAGTTTGTCACAAAATCTTGATTGTATGATATTCCTGAATGTTCATTATCACTCTACAACGTTTGAAAATTAAAAAATAGTCACTAAAAACTGAAGAGAAAACACATCAAAGTACAACGTAAACACACAGGCTTTAATTGACGACAGCCAATTCTGTACTGATGGCTACGTCACTACCGTTCAATGCCGGTCCGCCAACAGGTTAACGTTGCTCTTATGGAACTGAGCTATCCTTCTTGTCTATCGTTCTTGTGACTTCCCGTGTTCGGCTTCGCCTAAAGCTGGCGCCACACATGTGACTTTCGGCGAAAGGTGAACGGTTACTCGGCGAATGTCGCATGTTATATGTACCTCACGCTCGCCTATTGGTGTTCGTCGCTCTCCATTCCCGCTTCGTGTAAATTGGCACGAATCAAAGGATTCGTTCGTCACACATTGTGTAACAGTGTTTGTGTTGGTTTTCGATAGTAGTTTAATGAAATGGAGTGGTCAAACGAACTGGTCCTGGAATTTTTAAACCACTACAAACGCGAAATCATAATAGGGAATCCCTTCACGTAAAAACAGAAATGTAGTTTTTGATACATGGAAACCCACAGAAGTAAATTTTGGGAGAAAATACGGATTTAATGTCACAAATTTGCAGAAAACGAAAAATTCTTTATTGGCCTCCTTTCGAACACATCTTAACAAAGTAAACAAAAGCAAACTCGCAGAAGTGGTGCAGGATTAATTGAAGCCATCCACCATCGTCTCCTTCCTTTAGGTTTACTTGTTTTGTCATTGTTCATTATGACAAATGACAAAACTCATCTCAAATATTCATGATTCCCACATTCGCTTGCGCGTCATTCGACAAATAAACAAATGTGTGTATCAAAGCGTTCGCCTTTCGCCAAATGCAACTCGACACGAAATAATGCATTCTGTGAGGCGGAAAAAACATCGAAAAACACAAGTATTTGGGGAGTCAACCAAACTACTTCCCCACCCGTTTTCAAGGATGTTGAACACGAGGTAATGGTGGTTCTGCTCCTCGAGTTGACCCTACCCACCAAGCGGCCAAAAACCACCCCCAAATATGGGGGTATAATCGCGTATTTGACGTCTTCCACCGGCAAAACTTATGTGATCCCCCGTTTTCGAGAGTGCTGAATACGATGGTGATGTTGTTTCTGCTTCCCAACGCAAACCAACCCCCCGAACGGCCATAAACCACCCTCCAAGGGGGTGAAAAATGTGTTTCGTGCTACAAAGAAAAAAAACCCACGTTATATCTCGTTTTTGAGTATGCTGGGCAAGAAATAGTATTTTAAATAACAAGTTTTGAAAACGAATCTTTTCACACGAGTGAGACAGTTTGGTGGGACGAGCCGAAGGCGAGGCCCACAAGTCGAATGAGTGTGAAAAGATGTTTTCAAACGTGTTGCTTACAATATTTTTTCTACGATTGGAAAAAAAAACAAACAATTTGATAGATATTTTTATTTAACAAAACCAATTACATTAAAAATTAAAATTACAAGTCGGTTACTATGAAACTGAATAAGCCTAGCCTACCTAAAAAAATACAAATAACAGATGTCCGTTCTGTTTTTGACAGGACTGTGTGAAAAACATGACAGTACTGTGTTTTCGGATTTTTGCACACATCATGTGAAAAATTATAGTTTCGGGTCGTGGTTGCTGTGGGTTTTTTGTAATTTTCGAGGGCAGCAGTAGAAAAAAAATATTACCGTCACTTCGACCACCGCGAACCCCTCAAACGGCAAAAAACTGCACCTGTTTTGTTCATTTTGAAATATTCATTGAATATTGTACGAATCTTCTCAAGAATTTACTGGTCGTGTCAAATATTATTTGACAATAGACTATAATTTTATAATATTTTTCTCTTGCTTAGCATACTGGACAACTAGAGATAACGCGGGTTTTCTCGTTTGTAGCACGAAACGTATTTTTCACCCCTTGGAGGGTAGTTTTTGGTCGTTCGGGGTTTTGGTTCGGGAAGTAGAAACAGCATCACCATGCAGCATCCTCGAAAACGGGGGTGACATAAGTTTTGCCGGTGGAAGACGTCGACGTGGTTTTTGGCCGTTTGGGGGTAAGGACAACTCGGGAAGCATAACCAATATCACCGTCGTGTTCAGCACCCTCGAAAACGGGGGGGAGGTAGTTTGGTTGACTCTCCAAATACTTGGGTGTTCGTCCGACTCACAGAATGCACTATAAATAAATGCCAAATTTCGCGTTTAGCCGAAAGCCTCATGTTTGGTGCCGGCTTCACACGAGAATTTGTCACACGCGCACGGAAAAATCCTTATTTTCAGACTCCTAATGAAATATACTATTGCAGACACGCGAATGCTTTGTTGGCATAAATTTATCTCGACGAATTTCTCTAAGAAAGTTTTGTCGCGAGGAAATTTGTGGCCTCCTTATTTTTCGGAGCAAAGTGGCAGTGAACAACATTGAGACATTATTAATCTTTCGAAATTATACAAAAAAACTGGAAAAATTAAAATCTCTAGCAATTTACACACAATTAAAATAAGTCGTACGTTCATAACAATCATAACCCTTAAAAAGCATTTTGACAGATACCTCACGGTTCAGTGGCGCCAACTGGTGATTGGTGAACCGAAGCCGAAATATGTTAGCCCTCATGCATTTCGCGAAAATCACGTACCGCGAGATGGCGCTGAAAATTTAGTGTGTGTATGAACCAAGTGGTGAACAACAAACCTTTGACAGTGTTTTGACATTTACGATAAATTTAGAGGTTAATTCTAGGAACAATCTTTTTTTATTAAAGTATCGTGTCAACCCATGATACAACAACACAAGATATGATATCAAAGCGTTCAAATTTCGTCCGGTTTGCGCATGACGTCACACAGTGAGTATTTTTTAAAATCTATGTCGCGCATTCGAATTTAATATCAAATTTTGTTAGTTAGGAACTCTGTTTTATGGCTTTTATTCATAATATAGGTTCACTGATTATAGTGTAATACTAAGTTAATGACGGCTATTTAAATTATTACATTTTAGATTAAATTTATTAGAACCCAGAGATAACACTGATTATTACATTTGATTTATTTTATGCAGATATTTCTATATTATACGTGAATATAAGTATTAATAATACGAAATTAACTCCCAATTTATATTTTTCGTAGGCAAGTATTTCGATTTGTAATTTTTGAATATGTAATTAATAATTTTGGGATTCTTGCTATTCGAAGTTTTCAAAATTAAAAAAATTGCAAGTCAAATGTAAAAAAGGATAAATTAACCATATATACATTCAATATATTTGATATTTAAGAATATTGAAGAATGTTTTTACGTAAAAATACAATGCGATCGCCAGACAGTAGGAGCATAATAGAAAACTTATTTATAATTAATTTCTCAAAAATTGTTTCATGCCGAATGTTATAAGTATATTAAGAAAAACCTGTTTTGACGTCAAATTTTACCTTTAATATGTAGGAAGTTAAAAAAATATAAAAATGTTAATAATTAAGGTAAAAAATGTAAATAAACTTTCTCTAAAAATTTTCTAGTTACTAAGAGAATTAATGCTAAATAGTACATTGTGTGCCTAGTAGGAATAACCTCTGGAATAACTTAACATTCCCGGACGACCGTGCAGATTGCTTATCGAGGCGCAAGCAACACAGAGTTCGAAAATATGCTTTTACTACGATGATACACATACTATTTTTTCTGAAACCGCGGTTCCATACACCCTGCATTTTTTTTATTTTAGGGAACTAAAAAAACGTTATATCGTGCGTAGAATCTCTTGATTGATTATCAACATCACAATCGTACACAGCACAACTCATTTTCGACGGTTTTTGAACTTTTAAACCCAAAAATATCCGCAACAACTTGACAATTCTACCTGACACTCCTGACAGCCGGGCGTTTAATGGCGTCCTAGCTCACCGACTGACGTCACGAGCTGCGCGATATCTTATCTTCTTATTTATTGTATCATGGTGTCAACCGTTTTATTAATTGATTGCATTGCTATATTGTTTATAAACTATTAAAATATAATAACAACACTTTAAACGCACTTTTAATTTAAAAAATCACAACCCAGACAGCACCGGATATCCAAAATATGTACTTTTTAGGTCCATTTATTGTCCCGGATATCCATGTGTATGTAATGGATATCCAGTGGACATTTTTTAATGGATATCCACTGGAGGTCCTGCTGGGACCTCCCTTACTTTAGTTTATTTAGCTCTAAATGAAATCTTTTAATGCGTCTTAGTATAAAGTTCCGGTGGAATTTTATTTTTCTTTATACGGGCTTCAATTAGTTTAATTTTATGGAACCTCGGACCAGATTTGAATATCCATAGGATATATGTCAAAGTAAAACCAGTGGATATCCATACTTTAACTGTTTATGGATATCCATTTCTGGAAAGTCTTGGGATATCCGATATTGTAAAATATGGATATACCTAATTATGCATTTTTTATCCGCTCTGGTCGTCCTTGGATATTTTCTAAATATTTGTAAAAGAGGGAATTTAATGACAACAAATTAAATGGTCAGTATTTTCATTTTACGGATAGGTATTTAATTGACAATTAATAACACCTCAAATATCATCATATGCGGTTAAATTATTGTAGAAAAAAATGATTGTGTCGTTAAAACTACCGAAGTGCATTTTTATAGAATGAAGAATTCAATACAGTATAGCGAGGCAGTAATAAATAATTATCCATATTTGCGTGGAAGGCCGGATTGTAAAGTTTAAGTTAGTTGTCAATGAACTTATTCTTGCTTTACTCGCAACTTGTCAGTGGTCTGATGGCCTAGAGCAAAGGAGCTCGGCTGGCAAGCAGAAGGTTCCGGGTTCAAATCCCCCCACGTGCTCCTGTTTTTTTTTTATCAAATGCATCAGGCATGACATGAGGTCTATTAATTGCGAGTTAGAAGCCGGGGGCAGGTTAGATATGTGTGTTATTCCCCTGATAAAGGAATTTATGTGCAGTGGATATCTGTAAGGCTTTAGAATGGACAATGTATGGACATCTAAAGTTGTGACAAAAGGATATCCATAAGATATCCCATGTGGTCCATATGTTGTTCATAAGGATATCCTCTCTATGTCCTTCATGTCCAATATGGATATCCATCAAACGTACAGAGGATGTACAGGGTTATTCATTATAAATTACCCACCCCTTATCAGCGTTATTATTGCCTATAGAAAAAAAAGTTTTAAATAAAAGTTGTGTGGTTATGACTGAATTTTGTTAAAATGCCACCAAAAGTACAGTGGCGTGCAGATTTCAGGGGATACAAAAAAATAATACATTTTTTTAAATGGGATACCCTGTATATTATTACATTTTTGGAATGATCCTTTTTTCCTGATTTCAAAAATATACCATATGTTACCCCTACCATATACCGTTTTTGAGTTATTAAACGTCGAATATCTTAGTTAAACTAGTTACTGTAAATATGGAAAAGTTAACATTGTTATAGTGAGCTATGAAAATGACAACTGTTATGTTTGATAATTGACATTTCTTTAATGAAATTATCAAAATGGTTTACAGTGTCATTTTCATAGCTCACATTATTAATGTTAACTTTTCCATATTTACAGTAACTAGTTTAACTAAGATATTCGACGTTTAATAACTCAAAAACGGTATATGGTAGGGGTAACATATGGTATATTTTTGAATTCAGGAAAAAAGGATAACTCCAAAAATGTAATAATATACAGGGTATCCCATTTAAAAAAATGTATTATTTTTTTGTATCCCCTGAAATCTGCACGCCACTGTACTTTTGATGGCATTTTAACAAAATTCAGTCATAACCACACAACTTTTATTTAAAACTTTTTTTTCTATAGACAATAATAACGCTGATAAGGGGTGGGTAATTTATAATGAATAACCCTGTACCTGTGCTGTCTGGGAAGATAAATTTAGGAAACCCGCGAACTGACAGTGACAGTAGTGACAGCGGTTTGTCGTTCACTATGAATGACTCATCATATTGAGATTACGCCAAAAAATATAGATGTCGCCCACTCCGTGATTTTCGCGAATTGATGAACGCATGAAAAATCGTGGCAATCGTCTTGCTGTTTGTTCATAAATGGGGCGAACTCACCGTCGTCTTTTCTTTCGTTTCTTCATCATTATTGTTCTACTTTTTACCCATTTTTCAAGCACTTCATTTTAGTTTAAAATAAGTTATGTTTTGGTCAATTTTCAGGTCCGTCAGCTGTTTGTAATGGTGGGTTCCACAAATACTTGCACGCACAATTTACGAGGAGCAGCTAAAGATAGGAATCGGCTCCATGATCTACGCATGCGCCACATTCAAGTGTATCAAGTGTTTTAATGTCAAAGGATATTAAATTAAAAAAAATTCCTTTAATCTAATAAAAAAAATTCCTTTATCAGGGGAATAGCACACATATCTAACCTGCCTCCGGCTTCTAACTCGCAATAGACCTCTTCATAAAGAAAAAAATTCCTTTAATCTAATAAAAAAAAAACAAGAACGTGTGGGATTTGAACCCGGAACTTCTGCTTGCCAAGCCGAGCACGTCTCCGCTAGGCCATCAACCCACTGACAAATTGCGAGTAAAGAAAGTATAAGTTAGGTTTCGGGTAACACGTTCTGTACACTTGGCAACGTTGGCATGTGGCGCATGCGTAGATCATGGAGCCGATTCCTATCTTTAGCTGCTAATCAATTTACGTGCTAGCGTAATTTCGACTTGGTTGTAAACGAAGCTTTGTGTGTTGAAGCTCTTTTCATGACCTTCTTCCAGAGAAATAGAGAGGGGAGAACGCTCTTTGACCTTCTGCGCATCCAATTTTCCTAAGACACCATGGGGGCAGACATATTGAACATGATCACGTGGTTTGTTCAAGTTTGTTGTCGTGCAACTGTTAAAAAGTGTTGAGTAAAGTGAGGTTACAGTTATTTAAATAATTTGGTGTGCGTTTAATTATATTTATTTATAAACCCTAGCATATATGTTTCTATTTATTCTATAAACTAATTAAACATTTAAAGCTGTGGTGTGGACTTTTTTATTGTTATTTTCTAGACTTTGTTATCGCGGTGGAATCGCGGTGGACGTTTTTGTTTATCATTATTGTATTGCTTTTACAACTGAAAATGCTTGTTTTTAATTATGTCCTGTGTTGTAAGGGGATGTTCTAACGCAATGCGATTTAAGCCTGAAGGAATTACATTTCACCAGTAAGGTTTTTCATGAGTTTTTTTTGCAGCCGTTTATAACAGTATAAGTAGATGAGCAAAGCGGATTCCACAGCGGAAGTGAGCTGTCAAACTGCTGATGGCACATGTCCATCAAGAGCGACCATCATGAACTGCCCAGGGGATGTACAAGAGGTACAAGAAGTGACCAGGGGATGTACAGGGTGTCCCAAAGTTGATGTCTCGGGACTATATCTAGAGAATGAAAAAAGTTAACACAAAATCGTTTACGTGGTTTAATTTTGGGTGTACTAAGGTACATTTTACACTAGAATTTTTTTTTTCGAAATCTGGAAAATGGCGAAACTGACGTCATCAGAAACTTTTTCCCAGGAACATACACTTTTTTTTTGCTACCTGGAAAGTGCTGTTTTTTCTGAACATTTTCTATTAAAAAAGTTTTTTCGTATCTTTTATACCTATTTAAAAATATACAGGGTAAAATAATTTGGAAAATACCATCAATTGCATACGTCGAGTTAGCCATGATGTAATGGCCTATGGAAAACAATGAAAAAAGCTATTTATACGTTTTATCAAAGCATTGTAACGGTATATTTTAATAAAAAAATAGTTATTTATGATACAAGTGTTAAAAATGAATTTTTATTTTGTGAGTGGAGAAGTTTGCGAAACGAGCGTAAGCGAGTGGAGCATCTCCAAGAACAAAATAAAGTCATTTTTAACACGTGTATCATACAATGTTTTTTCTACAAACACCATATTAAAAGAACAATAAAGTCAAAAGATTTCAAATCCTTTTAATGGTTACCTCATAATTCTAGTAGTTTGTAGGATTTATAAAATAAATAAATCAAGTTTGCCCGTTGTGTGACACATGCTTGTCAAATGTGAAAAACTATTGCAATATGATGAGTTCCAATATTAATTATAGTCCAGAAGGAAGCGAATCGATTCCTCCATTGCTTCAAGTTCAACTTCAACAATTTCTTCTTGTGAATTAGCTTAATTCCTCACAAGGGATAAATATTACCAAATGCTCCAATTGTACAATTAATATAAATATTTCTAAATAACTTATAATTTTTTGTTAATAAATGTCATTATGACAAACGACTTGTCATTTTACTTTCTGCACTAGTTTTAAAAATAAATCATGTGATCATTTTTAACGCGAGTTTATATAAGCTTTGTTTGTCATCAGCCACTAGTGTACACTTTTTTACACTTTTTGCCAATAAGTCGTTTGTTATAAATTAGTGCAGACAGTGCTAGCCGTTTGGTATAACAGTATAGTGTACACTTTCTTGCACTTTTGACACTGACTCCTGAGGAGGTGTAACGAGTGTCGATAGTGCAGCGCAGGCACCCGAGTTGAAGTTTGAAGCTGTTCTGTGGTTTGAAGTTTGAGATTTACTGAAACGGGTTGTCTGACAGAGGTATGAATTGAAATAATGTGATTTTGTCACAGTTATTTAATGATGAGAGTGAAGATACTGGTAGTGAATCTATTATTGCTATTATTTATAGGTTATGTTGATTTTCTGACAAGAGTACGTACACTCTAAAGTTGTTTGTTATAGAATTGCACATCTGCACTAGTTAACATTTTGTACACTTTTAAACCTACACTTTTCTGCACTACACTTTGATGACAAACAAAGCTATAATATTACATTTTTAATTCAAGTATGCCGTGTTAAAAATTTAATTTTTAATGGTGTTTGTAGAAAAAATATATTTTAAAACAGTAACAAAATTCTAAATCGTTTTTTTTGAGCTTCACCTTAGATTAAAATCATGTCTACTTTCTCATTGTTTGTAAACATTTCGGCGCTATTTAAATTAATTCACACCCGTAAACTATTTGACACAAACAATATATTCACTAAACAAACTTATGTCAACAGCCCTAGTTCATTGTTTTCCATAGGCCACTCGATTACATCATGGCTAACTCTTACGCAATTAAGGGTATTTCCAAACTATTTTACCCTGTATATTTTTAAATATAAAAGATACGAAAAAACTTTTTTAATAGAAAATGTTCAGAAAAAATAGCACTTTCCAGGTAGCACAAAAAAAGTGTATGTTCCTGGGAAAAAACTTCCGATGACGTCAGTTTCGCCATTTTCCAGATTTCGAAAAAAAAAAAATTCTAGCGTAAAATGTACCTTAGTGCACCCCAAATTAAACCACGTAAACGATTTCGTCTTAACTTTCTTCATTCTCTAGATATAGTCCCGAGACGTCAAGTTTGGGACACCCTGTACAAGAGGTGCAAGAAGTGTCTGGGGGATGAAGTCTGGGGGCTGGGATCCAGAGGCTGCTGAAGGTGAAAAAAATCATGTAGGTATGAGAAAAAAAAACATAGCGACCCTGATCATGCGCAGTAGGTATGAGAAAAAAACATGCGCAGTAGGTATGAGAAAAAAACATGGCGGCGCAGTAGGTATGAGAGAAAAACATGGCTGCATGAAGAGAAAAAAACATGGCGGCCCTGATCATGCGCAGTAGGTATGAGAAAAAACATGGCGGCACGATGAAAAAAAAACATGGCGGCCCTGATCATGCGCAGTAGGTATGAGAAAAAAACATGGCGGCCCTGATCACGTGATGTGGGATATCAAATGATTCGTCTCGACGTCTAGAATACTAATATAACAAAATTTTCATTCCAAGTGCGAAAAAATGGGCTTTGGGGCTTGATATGTGAATTGAAAGTATATAGAAATGTTCCTCAACTCGAAATACGTCATAAAACAACAACTTCCGGTCTCCACTTCCGGTCTTCTGAAATCCGTGATGTGGGGTATCAAACGATTCGTCTCGGCGTCTAGAATACTAATTTAACAAAATTTTAATTCCGAGTGTGAAAAAATGGGCTTTGGGGCTTGATATTTGAATTTAAAGTAAATAGATATGTTCCTCAACTCGAAATACGTCATAAAACAACAACTTCCGGTCTCCACTTCCGGTCTTCTGAAATCCGTGATGTGGGGTATCAAACGATTCGTCTCGATGTCTAGAATACGAATTTAACAAAATTTTAAATCCGAGTGTGAAAAAATGGGCTTTGGGGCTTGATATGTGAATTTAAAGTATATAGATATGTTCCTCAACTCGAAACATGCTAGAATCTGCAATAAAATAACAACTTCCGGTCTCTACTTCCGGTCTTCTAAAATCCGTGATGTGGGGTATCAAACGATTTGTCTCGACGTTTAGAATACTAATATAACAAAATTTTCGACATTAGAGTAGAATTTGGTGTTTGGGGCTTGATATTTGAATTTAAAGTAGATATGTTCCATGATGGTCGCTAATTTCAATAAAATTCACCTTGAGACGATTAACGGAAATGATTACGTCGCAAATTCTCTTATATAATTAAAAAATTTTTTGCAGCCTGTGATAAGAAATGGCAGTTATTGCGAAAAAGACCGTTACAATTTTGCGGTTGATAACAAAAAGCCGTTAGAATGAACGACTGTAGAACGGAAGTAATATCCGGTGATAAGAAAAGGCAGTTATTGCGAAATAAACCGTTACAATTTTGCGGTGATAACAAAAAAGCCGTTAGAATGAGCGACTATAGAAACGCTAATTTCAATAAAAACACAAGCATTCACCTTGAAGACGATTAACGGAAATGATATAAAGCGATTAACGGATGTGATAACATCGTAATTTCTCTGTTAAAACTTAATAATTGAATTTTTTATCATAAACGTCGAGCAAGCGGGGGATTGATTATTACAACTTAATACATAGGCGGAGTGCAGCTAATAAAACAACAAAATAAGTATATTTTATTCATCGTCATCATATATATCAAATAGAAGAATGTATTTTTGTGGTATATACATTTTAATATTAATTAGAAATTGCTTCATATCGATCGCAATCATTTCACGACAAAATTTCTGGATACTTAGGTTTCCATCGAGTAACTTGTCGCACAAATCCAAAGCTTTCCTATACATCTGTACTTGTTCGTCACATGCTTTATTGCAGTCAACATCGTCTTGGATGGAGTCACAACAGTATATATTATCATGTTGTTCGCTAAATATTAGCGCTAAAATTTCATCACGTAAGCGTTCAATGGCACTTTGTAAATCCTCAGCTTCACTCCATTTCTGTTCACTGTAAAACATCCACATTTTTTTCAACTTTTATATTTTTCTGGATAAATATAATGATGCACTTTAGTATTATTATCGTGGAACAAACTGTAATGTAATACAGCAAACCTAACATTGATTCAAATTCTTTTGGGATAATGCTTGCTTTAAATTGAGATGGTGGTGGTGTGTAAGTGGGGGTAGTAGCAGCGTCATATGAACAATTATTTAACATTTTCCAAGCCACATCTCCCATGGTACCATCCTGAAAGCGTATTTTCAACTTGTATTGTATTACATCATTGGACATTGATGTTACAAAAGTAGGTATGTTATTAGCTGAATATGGCGTCATCCTCGTCCATTTTGAAGGCCAACTATCATTTTTCAATCCATCCTTATCGAAACATATGAATACCTCTTTAGAACCATATGGCTGATGTATGTATATGATATTTTGAAGCACAGCATACAAAATTATGAAATGAGGACTTAACAACGCCATCATTACCAATAAACTAAGTAATTCTTCAAGTAACTATATATATTTATACTCTAGTTGGGGTAATGTGACGATGTTTGAACTCTGATGGCGTATTAAAACGTGTTAAATTCATAAATACTTTTCGATTGCATAGCTGTTCATCGTCCTTTTCTACACTCAATTTTTGGAATCTGGAGAACATACACTATTTTTGATTATACAATTTTATAAGTTCTTTTAACTCGTCCAACTGCTCACAATGTCTTTCTAACCTCACTTTTAATAACATCATTTTACGGGAACGCATAGTGTGATACTAATACTCGCCTCGTGGACAATCGCAATCCTCATAACATCCTGCTACTATAATGTATGAACAATTCATGTCTGTTAGATGAAATGTTTTTTTTTTTTTTTTTTTTTTTTAATCACTTATTTAACGTCGGCCTATTTCCGCTGCGGAGGCCAATCACCGACGCCAGGAGACGAGCAACCCCCAACCTGGAAATTTTGCCGAACCTCTTATCTTACTAAGAGTAGGGATTTTTTACTTGCCTAACATTTAATAGACAAGGGACCGACTGCTTTACATCCCCTCCGAAGGATGGTAAATGTTTTTTCAGTACATGCAAGTCTACGCATTTCAACCCACTCTTTTTTAAGAAGATCACCATTTTTATCATAAAACTCGACATAAATATAGCAAGAGTAAGTCATATTTCTAGTTTATGCTGTCACACTATACTATGCTTATGATGAAATGTATACTATTATATATAAGGGGAGTGTGGGGTGGGGGATGAAATGAGAACAAATCTATATTTTACATAATTTTTATTTTGGTAAAGATAAATATAGCCAATTATAAAGTAAATTACAGTTTGTTAAACTACACATGGATTTGTAATTAATATGATTAAAGCAACAGGGTGCGCCTTTAATGAAATTAGGTGCGTCAATAATATTTTCCACGTTGATAATGTCAGGTGCTGATGATGGTATTTGTTCCTCCAGTTCAAATAGTTTATTTTTGAGAAATTCATGTTTTTGATGTCCCTTCAGGTATACAATGTCGGCATTATTATTCAGCAAGTGATTACGTAATATATCATCCAATTGATCATAGACTATGCAGCCGGCATCATATTTCAGGCCGTGACAATTATTCTCTAAATATTTTATCTGTTTTCGCACTTGATTATTCAAGGTGGTAATCGGGAATGGAGGCTTCAATAGATAATGAGCTGTTTGTTGTCCACTCATAAATGTTATTTCTTTAGGATAAAAATCTGGCAAATTGAAGCCCTGAATATCAACGATTATTATCTTCATGGTGGCTGGGTGCAGACTGACTGGAATTACTTGATATACATCTTATATTACACTCCTTACGACTCCACTAAGCGGTAAATATTCCACCACGCGATCGTGAATCAGAATACAAGTTACCCTCGTATTAGCTGGGAATGGCTGTCTAGTTTCAATCTCCAATTTAATATCAATAGTCGATGATTTTATGCTATCGTTTCTTTTAGAGCAATCAATAGCAAATATAGCATGGTTGTTGAAGGCTACAAAATCTAATATGGGTCTGTTATTACCTGCCAATGTTTTACAAAATTCTGTATACATGTGATATGCTTCAGCGTATTTTCGAGTTGAAAAATCTAATTGCTGATTTTCGTATGGATAATATTCAGAATTGATATATAATTTTATGTTAGATATATTAGCGTTATCAAAGTATGTGACGTCGTTCGTCTTTTGATCTTTTCGATCATGAAATGTTATAAATACACCTTTAGGACTTTCCGAATTTGAGCATGCTTTAATCGCCCAATATTGTTTCAAGGCTCCAGTTACTAAAACAGTATTTTCATGAAAGCTCCACTGTCTAAATGTAATAAAAATTGGTGTATCGCTGTTTATTGGGGCTAGCAATTTCAGTTTTAATGCATCATTTACAAACACATGTTTAACCTTTAGATCAATATTTGTTATATTTAATTCGGCCCCCGTATCTTCGTTGGATACTTTAAAGCAATTAACATCTGTTCGAGCTCTCACCAATCTTATGGTTTGCTTTCCTCCAAACAAAAGCTTCTTATAATCATAAAATACACCCAACAAATAACTTAAGGGAATTCTCATAAAAAATGTATTATCTGTAGGATGATAAGTTACCAATTGACCTTCAGGAAAATTCCAGCCTGCGATACTAAGAGTTTCATCATCTTTATCATAGGTTAGATAACCTCTTACCAAGCTTACAGTACCTGGATCTCGAACACGATCCACTTCTACGCTATTTATCTCATAACTAATAGAGTCAAATAAGTTTGCTCCAGCATTATTAGTGAATGCAACAGTACCAGTGCCAACAGTTTTTTTCAAGGTTCCTTCAATCGATATAGCCGCCTCAGGCATCGCCAATAAAGCATCCAGTTGATTAATTGTAATTTCAATCTCATCATTATTACCAAATGATTTAACGAATGGGTGATAAGTGTGAACCTCCGCTCTAATGATAGAATCATCGAACTGAGGATCTTGGAACAACTGAAGTTCGTTTAACATGATAGCCCAAAGATTTTAAGTATAAGATGTTTTTCAAAGACAAAGATGATGATGATGAACCTGACAACGCCTTAGGGGTACGAGATTTGAAAGTGTTTGGAAAAATTCCCCGAAGGTGCCTGGATACTGGCTGGGGTTAGTTAAGTGACCACCACAAATTTGTATATTAAAAAAAAGTTGTTGGGCGCCAGTGGCAGCGTGTTAACTAAATCTCGATCCCGGGTCGTACTTAATGTGATTGATCTCAGGGTGTGTTGCTTAATCAACAAAGGAGTTATAGTACTTGCACTTACCTTATAATGAAGGTCTAAGGTGAACTTAAAAAATAATAGCACTGGCACTTGAGCTTTATATGAATTGCAACCGGTGTAACCGGAAGGGTTCACCATTAATGACTGGACTAGTAAAAAATATTGGAATAAATTCCTAGCTCTGTTTGATGTTAGTATATTTGGCCTTGACCACCTGAAAGTTGGACGGGTTACTTCAGTTACACATCACATCAACATAAACAGTTTAATACAATAAGTCATCAACAATATAAAATAAATGCTCTTTGATTCTATAAGTAGCCAATGTAATAGTATCAGTCGATCGCGATACAGTTTATGCCAGGCGGCAATGTCAATGTTCTAATTCAACAACCAATAAATAGTTCTCTTACCCTCTTGGAGTAAGGTTACGTCTCGCTTTGATAATCCTGAGCGTTACAGAAGACTCACTAGGGCTTAACACGACGTAAGTATTGGTTTAAAGAAGCACGCACTAGATACACAGTAGTATTTGTTAAAAGTTCGAAAAAATCCTCGGCAGCGGACACACACGTCCAATACGAGTATTTATTGAAAAAGTCTTGACTACGGACACACACGGTCAATACGCGTATATGTAGAAAAATTCCTGACTACGGACACACACGGTCAATACGAGTATATATATAGAAAGGTTCGTAAAATGTAGTGGTAGGTTATAAACACCTCACACTCGCGATGGTTTACACACGAATGAGTTAAAGTAGGGTTATGTTGTATACCCTTCACAGCGAACACACAAGCACAAGGTAAGCACTCGAGATGATGATACACGTATGAATGTTCAAAGCTAAACGACGCCGACGCTTAATGGTGACGAGTTTGTAAGAAGCAGTTCACAGCGAACACACACGCACAAGGTTAGCACTCGCGTTGGTTATTACACGTATGAGTTGTATTTGATTAAGATTAGAAACACTTCACAGCAGACACACACGCACAAGGTAGACACTCGCGATGGATGACACACGTATGAAGGTTCAAAGCTAAACGACGCCGACGCTTAATGGTGACGAGTTAGTTTCTGGAGAAGAACCGACGTTGATGTTATGAATGCTCGACGGGAACTCAATATTCCCAAAATTTGGTTTTTCTTTTATAGTAAAAGTCAGAACGAAAATTTGTTCTAGAAGGTTTTAAACGTAAATAATTTCAAAAGGCCCCTGTCACGTGATAAAAATTAAATAAAATTTTTCTTAAAATCCCTATAACTGAAGTCTCCTGTACTTTTTGTTTAAAATTTTTGTATGGGGGTCTAGTACACCCCCCCACCATGATGTGGCTGTAATAATTTAATCCTCAGTGGGCACATAACACCCCCCCACCGAGATTGGCTTTTGGCGATGGCGTTTGCTATCCTTGGCTGTTGGATAGAAATCGATGAGCTTAAAAAGTAATATATAAAAAAACTTAAGATTAGCTTATTCTAGGTCGGATCTAAAAAATTTTAAACCCTACTAAATATATGAACTAACTATGTAATGATTAGATAAGAATGTCAGCCCTACTAAATATGAGAACTCGCGGTTATTTCATTTGGACATTAGTGTAACCGACATTATATGGGGACTATTCGGAGTCCGATGATTTGATGACAATCCTAGTACGTCGTTTTCGCCGAATAGGCATTCGTGCTGGAACTGACATCTGTTGCTGACTAGTTGCCGACAAACCAGGCTTAAGCGATTGGCTTTCGGATTGTGGCTGACTAGGTGCCGACGAACCAGACATATGTGTTTGGCTCTCGGATTGTGGCTGACTAGGTGCCGACGAACCAGACTTAAGTGTTTGGCTCGCGGATTGTGGTTGAGGACGACATCGCGCTACTTCCCTTAGTAGTGGACGAAATGACTTTGATTGTGACTCTACGGTTCCTGACTCTGAGATTGAGCCAGGTCGTGTTATTACTCGGTCTAGGCGAGGTTTTCTAAGGGGTAATGCCAATTTTGAAATTGGGCTTGTAATGGGGGATGCCAATGTTGGAATTGGGCTTGTAATGGGGGACGCCAATGTTGAAATTGGGCTTGTAATGGGGGATGCCAATGTTGGAATTGGGCTTGTAATGGGGGATGCCAATGTTGGAATTGGGCTTGTAATGGGGGATGCCAATGTTGGAATTGGGCTTGGAGGAGGTTCCGGTAACGGAAGGTCCTCATCAGACGATGTGTCTGGGGAGCTGGTTTCAGTCTCATGATGAATATCCCTCTCTGGAACCTTTGGCGCAGGTCTCAAGTGGTCCACATGTACATCTGTGCGATGTCGTCCCTTTTGCACTGTATAAATCTCGTCAGAGACTTTACGAACGACTGGGTGCGGCCCTTGCCACGCTGGCTCAAAAGTGTTTTTGTGAGGTCGAAGGTTTTTCACCATGACTTGGTCATGTTCTCGAAATTGAATTGGGGTCGCTTGGTCTCGTGGGGCATATCGCTCTTGATAGCCTGTTTGGGTTCGTCGAGCCTGTTCCAGGCGATCCTGTGGGGAAATTCCAGCTAAACGTTCGCGCTCGGCTAAGTATGCTGGTGTATCCCAGTCGCCAGGCGCTGGGGGTTCGAAGCCAAACATCAGGCAAGCTGGTGTCTGTTTTGTAGCGGCGTTTTGCCGGTTCCTAATCACTTTTAGGGCCGGTGCCACGTACAAGTCCCAAGTGTTGGGAGGTTTATTTAATAACAAAGTTTTCATCACCTTTTTTAAATCTTGTACTTTGCGTTCAACAGGATTTGCCCGTTGATGGTAAGCAGCTACGTACTGTATGCTGATTCCCTGTTCGGCACACCAGAGTACATATTCTCTGCTTTTAAAATGACCACCATTATCGGATAAAATCTTTCTGGGGGTACCATATCGTGCTGTTAAGTTCTCCAAGAATCCAACCACCGTTGGTCCGTTAACTGCGGGGTATACAGAGGCTTCTGTCCACCGAGTCAATATGTCTTCCACCATGATGACATAACGGTTTTTTCGTTGATGGGTTTCCTGGTAGGGCCCCAGAATGTCGATACTGAGTACTTCGAATGTATGTTGCGGCGATGTTGCTCTGAAAGGGGCATGCGGCTGCAATTGCCTTCCCTTTACGGTCTTACAGACCAAGCATTCCCGGAGTTGTTTCCGGACATGGTTATCCATGCCCTTCCAATAATAACCCCGCTTGATTTGTCTAAGTGTTTCTGTTATGCCTGGATGAGCAGCTGCTTCACGAACATGGTAGTGGTTAATGACTTCTGTTATGGCATTTTTGGGGACTACAAGGCGTTTTCCCTCGTTAGTTGTCCTCCATAATAGGTCGTCTGGTACCAGATAATGAGCGTAGAACGCTTGCTCTTCCTCCTCTTCGGGTTCTTGCTCTGCATCTCGAATCCGCTCCCATCTGTCAAGATTGGATCGTATCTGCCGTGAACGCCCTTGTGCACGGGATACATCTTGCATTAAGGCTGCGTGAGTCACAGCATTCACCTTTAGAGTTGGTGTGAATTTGGGCATAAGTAGCCGATCTTCATCGGGTGGTTCTCGTATTTCGTCATCTTGTGGATGGCGACTCAAATAGTCAGCTAATAAATTTTCTTTACCGGCGCAGTGCTCTACCGTGTAGGCATATTCTTGAAGTAATAAGGCCCACCGAGTTAGTTTAGCCTTGGTGTCCTTAAACCGGCTGAGCCATAATAGCGCGCGGCTATCTGTGACGATAGTAAATGGCTGATCTATTAAGTATAGACTATATTTTTTTAAGTAGGTCATCACGCTGAGGCATTCAAGCTCATTTACGTGATAACGTGATTCAGCTTTCGTTAATGACGAACTCGAATAGGAGATGATCCTCTTCTCGCCTTGATCACCAATTTGATATAAGACTCCTGCAAGGCCTAACATGGAGGCATCGGTTTGGAGTATGAACCTTCTCTTAAAATCGGGTCGGTGCAAGGAGAGCGGTTGTCCTATGGCTGTCTTTAATTTCTCGAAAGCGTCATCAGTTTCAGGCGTCCATATGAAACGAGTATCCTTAGTCAATAAGTGGGTTAATGGCTGTGTAATCTGTGCAACATTTGGGACGTACTCTCGTACCCAATTACACAGTCCCAAAAATGACTGGAGTTGACGTTTTGTTGTTGGAGCCGGATAGTCTTTAATGGCTAATACATGTTTGACTTGAGGCGTGGTTGTCCAATTTACTATACGATGTCCCAAGTAGTCCAGTTCCGGTTTCGCGATCTGGCACTTCTCTGGCGAGACTTGTAAGGTATGGATTCTTAGCCTCTCAAACACAAGTTTCAGATGGCATACATGTTCCTCCAAATTGTTACTATAAACCAGAATGTCGTCTAGGTACACCTGGCAAAAATGGTGAAGGTATCCAGTAAGCACATCTTTTGTCATCAGCTTTTGAAAAGTTGATGGTGCCGTTTTGAGTCCAAAAGGCATCACCCTGAATTCATAAGCTGCTCCGTCCGGTGTAGAAAACGCGGTATATTTTCTTGACTCCTCATCCATCGGTATTTGCCAGTAACCACTTCGCAAGTCCAAAACCGTGAAGATCCTTGCCTCTCCAAGATTCTTCAAGGCCTCGTGGATTTTTGGCAGGACAGAAGATTCATCAAGTGTTATTTCGTTCAAACGACGGAAGTCGATACAGAAGCGCGGCTTCTTCCCCGGCCGTTCGATCAAAACTGGTGGCGATGAGTATGCCGATGTGGAAGGCACAATCACTCCGGCCTGGAGCATCTCTTGCACCTGGTCGTATAGAATGCGCTTCTTTTCCGGCGACATCGGGTATGGACGAATATTTATAATGGGAGCGTTGTCCCTGAGAACTATCCGATGTGTGGTCGTGATAGTTGTAGCTTGAGTGGGAACTTCCGCGAATAGATCTGCGAATTCGTGAAATAATGGTTTTAGTTCACTGGCGTATTCGGCTGGGATCTCCAATTCGGGATGTAGTTCTTGTGGTAATTCGGTTTTTGGCACAGCCTGATTCCAATACGCGGTCAGTCGTTGTTGTCGTCCAAAATATATACATTGTCGAGCATAGCCAATGATGACATTTTCCTGCTGTAAAAATGGGCCGCCAAGCATGACCTCCTCGCTTAGATTGGGTAGTGCGAAAAACTTATGTGTTGTAGAAACACCTTGTATCGTTACTGCTAGCTCCGTTTCTCCTACTGATAATATTTTGTCTCCGTTGGCTAGTGTGATAGTCGGATGAGCTCTGTCATTGATGACCATGTGCACTAGGCTTGATCGGATTATATTACCAGTAGCGCCGGTGTCGATGAGTGCTTGACACTCATGGCCAGCAATACTTATGGTTAATCTAGGCAGTGGCCTAGTTGCGTATTCCCCTCCGCATTGTTGAATCATCGCAGGTTCCATATGAAGCGTTTCTCCAGTGGCGGGTATTCCGAGCAACGGGTAAATGGATGCAACGGACTGCTTAGGCAGTGACTGGGTTGCTGGCTCCATTCCGCATCGTGGAATCGCCGTTGGTCCGACGTAGAGTGTGTCTTCATTGGCTGGCAATCCTAACAACGGGTGAGTTAAAGCAATAGGGTCCAAGCTAGTAGTTGTGGATGTTGAGTCCATTCCGCCTTGTGGAGTCGTCACAGGTCCGACGTAGAGTGTGTCTCTAGTAGCTGGCAATCCTAACAACGGGTAGATGGGTGCAACTGACTGCTTAGGCAGTGGCTGGGTTGCTGACTCCATTCCGCATTGATGAATCATCGCAGGTTCGACGTAGAGCGTTTCCCTAGTGGCTGGCGATCCGAGCAAAGGGTGTGTGGATCCAACTGGTTCCGAGTTCTCCCTCCCAAGGGGGGAAGACTCGTTTAGTGCTGACTGGGAGCTGTGTTCGGGCCGTTTGGGGGAGGTAAGGAGGCTGTGGCTCCCCGGGCCCCTTCGGAGTTTCCCGATACCTTGTAATTTGGATTAGCATTTCGCTGATTCCCTTGGGAATAGCGTTGTTGCCTTGTAGGACAGTCCTTGTAGAAATGCCACTGTTCTCCGGGGCAATACCTGCACGGAGATGGGGGTCCAGTAGTGTTCCTATTGGAGACCATATTTCTAGCTGGGGGATCTGTCGTTGGTTTTGTTGAGCGGAATGTCTTAGTGACATCCACTTCGCTGAGGTCAGCTTCAATCAATGTGGCTATGCTGGTTAATTCGTCCAGACTGCGCAGTTGGTGCCCACGCAGACGCGAACGAATATCTGGAAGCAGCTGATCCAATATGACTTCTAGCTGTAATACCTCAGGCTTGTAAGGGTCGACTCGTTGAAACAAATTGGCTTTTTTTGTAATGAACACGCCTACGGGTTCATCCTTAATCTGCTTCGAACCGTACAGTACCGTCATTACGCGTGTGATACGCGATACTGAATTGAAATTATTCAAGAACCTTTCCTCAAAGGCGCGAAAACTGGGTAAAATGGTTTTGTAAGGCTCGTGCCATTTTTTAGCCGCGCCACGTAGTAAATCCGAGATTACTGCCAGCTTGTCGCGATCTTCTTTTATATTTTGCCGAGCAAAATATTCCTCTGTTTGTTGAATAAACCCTTCTGGGTCTTCGTGGTCCAGTCCTGAAAAAGTTGGGGCGCTTAACAGACGGTCATGTCGGTTGACTGGTTGTGCAGCATTTGCCATTGTTTGCTTGAATGTATTTGCCATTGTCTCGGCCATTTGCCGGAAAAAGGCTTCAAATTGCGGCACAGGCGCATCCATGATGGGTACTTCCTGAGCTCGGGGACGTATTATCGGTGTTGGTACCGCATTAGTTTGATCAGGATTGACGTTTGGTACATCTTCCACCAGTGAACGCACATGTTGCGTCATAATATTTTGCATTGGTTCTGTATCCAGCCGGTCGATAAGACGTTCTGGAACAATGGGCGTCATCCCTGGACTCGGAGGGCACACAGAAATACGAGATAAATCCATGTTGTCCGTGTTGGGATGTGTTGGTTGTATACTGTTGATATAATCGGCGTCCCAGCTGACACGAGATGGTCCGTGGATGTGGCCGACGTTCGTTGTTTGTTTATCGTCAAAATAAGTAATCGTTGAACACTCGGAACTGCTCGTTGAAGTGTCGCTCATAAAAAGTTGGTCACCGCTGATTGGTCGATACGTGGGATCAGTCATTCCTAATCGGCCGACGCACCGCTTCTTCGGGTTGACTCACACGTTCTACGCGCACCGTAACGTTTGACAGTCGAGTTTTAGTCTTTGAAGTTAAAAGTGCAAGTAACTCTTTTTTGTTGTAGCTTTTGATTCGTTGAATAACTCTTTATTCAGCAAGGCCCCTAGTTGGGCTCGCCATGACAACGCCTTAGGGGTACGAGATTTGAAAGTGTTTGGAAAAATTCCCCGAAGGTGCCTGGATACTGGCTGGGGTTAGTTAAGTGACCACCACAAATTTGTATATTAAAAAAAAGTTGTTGGGCGCCAGTGGCAGCGTGTTAACTAAATCTCGATCCCGGGTCGTACTTAATGTGATTGATCTCAGGGTGTGTTGCTTAATCAACAAAGGAGTTATAGTACTTGCACTTACCTTATAATGAAGGTCTAAGGTGAACTTAAAAAATAATAGCACTGGCACTTGAGCTTTATATGAATTGCAACCGGTGTAACCGGAAGGGTTCACCATTAATGACTGGACTAGTAAAAAATATTGGAATAAATTCCTAGCTCTGTTTGATGTTAGTATATTTGGCCTTGACCACCTGAAAGTTGGACGGGTTACTTCAGTTACACATCCCATCAACATAAACAGTTTAATACAATAAGTCATCAACAATATAAAATAAATGCTCTTTGATTCTATAAGTAGCCAATGTAATAGTATCAGTCGATCGCGATACAGTTTATGCCAGGCGGCAATGTCAATGTTCTAATTCAACAACCAATAAATAGTTCTCTTACCCTCTTGGAGTAAGGTTACGTCTCGCTTTGATAATCCTGAGCGTTACAGAAGACTCACTAGGGCTTAACACGACGTAAGTATTGGTTTAAAGAAGCACGCACTAGATACACAGTAGTATTTGTTAAAAGTTCGAAAAAATCCTCGGCAGCGGACACACACGTCCAATACGAGTATTTATTGAAAAAGTCTTGACTACGGACACACACGGTCAATACGCGTATATGTAGAAAAATTCCTGACTACGGACACACACGGTCAATACGAGTATATATATAGAAAGGTTCGTAAAATGTAGTGGTAGGTTATAAACACCTCACACTCGCGATGGTTTACACACGAATGAGTTAAAGTAGGGTTATGTTGTATACCCTTCACAGCGAACACACAAGCACAAGGTAAGCACTCGAGATGATGATACACGTATGAATGTTCAAAGCTAAACGACGCCGACGCTTAATGGTGACGAGTTTGTAAGAAGCAGTTCACAGCGAACACACACGCACAAGGTTAGCACTCGCGTTGGTTATTACACGTATGAGTTGTATTTGATTAAGATTAGAAACACTTCACAGCAGACACACACGCACAAGGTAGACACTCGCGATGGATGACACACGTATGAAGGTTCAAAGCTAAACGACGCCGACGCTTAATGGTGACGAGTTAGTTTCTGGAGAAGAACCGACGTTGATGTTATGAATGCTCGACGGGAACTCAATATTCCCAAAATTTGGTTTTTCTTTTATAGTAAAAGTCAGAACGAAAATTTGTTCTAGAAGGTTTTAAACGTAAATAATTTCAAAAGGCCCCTGTCACGTGATAAAAATTAAATAAAATTTTTCTTAAAATCCCTATAACTGAAGTCTCCTGTACTTTTTGTTTAAAATTTTTGTATGGGGGTCTAGTACACCCCCCCACCATGATGTGGCTGTAATAATTTAATCCTCAGTGGGCACATAACAAACCCACCCTCTTCCTCGTACAGCTAGTGACAACTGATTGAGGTTGAGTGGAAAAGTTATTGTTTATATACAGGGGCGTAAATATTAAGCCCATATTTTCTTTAATTCCAACCTTACCACAATTTCACCTCTAAAATTAACACTTTCAGAATTTTGATCAAGTATCTCCAAAGTAATGTTATTTATCTCGCGAGTAGATGAGCAAAGCGGGGATTCGACCGGAAGTGAACTGGATGGCACATGTTCCATCAAGAGCGACCATCCAGAGGTACAAGAAGTGACCAGGGGATGTACAAGAGGTGCAAGAAGTGACCAGGGGATGTACAAGAGGTGCAAGAAGTGTCTGGGGGATGAAGTCTGGGGGCTGGGGTCCAGAGGCTGCTGAAGGTGAGAAAAAACATGGCGGCACGAAGAGAAAAAACATGGCGGCACGAAGAGAAAAAAACATGGCGGCGTGATGAGAAAAAAAGATGGCGGCACGAAGAGAAAAAAACATGGCGACCCTGATCATGTGCAGTAGGTTGTGACGTTCCCCTACCAATAATATTACCTTATGCACTTTCCTATCGCTACAAAGCAGAGACAGCGGCCTGCCAGCTACAGTGAAGACGGCGGGGTTCCTAAATAAGATAAAAATTCAGAGCGCCACTTGGTTTACACCGCCTCTGCTTTACCCTTGTCAAACCAAGAAATACTATGAAAGTGCTAGCTGTTACCTCAGGTAAGTATTACAAACAAAATTCAATAATATAAAAAAAGATATTTATTACGTTCTGATATCCTGATTTCGACATAAAAGAAAGGTAAGTATGTATAAGGTTACGTAAAGTCAATTCCGCAAATATTAATATATATGCATATATTCATACAGCTATATGTGTAGTAGATTACCGAACGTGTATACACGCGCAGTTCACAGAAAGTGGGTTATTATTAATTTATATTTAAAAAAAAACTTGCGTTTTTTTTTTCAAAATAATCCTTAAACTAAAACAGAACTATGATAAATATCTGAAGGTCACCACGAGCGAATACTGTAGTAAAAAAAAAAATATAGTGTTGCAAACTAAATAAATGTGCAACGCAAAGAAATATGCTGAAAATTAATATTTAAGTTACATAAAAAAAATATATCTATGCGTAACGAAGAGAAACAGCATACTTTTCCTACAAAATAGTAAACTTATTACTCTGTATGTACTAAAGCTAACACAAGTACACCTAAAATCCCTGCCTTTTATGCATTAGCAAGCGTAGGCAAAAGCACCCTTTAGCAAAAAAAAATTGTAGGCACAAACAAGCAAGAAAATCATGCACACTTAGCTGTATACTAGCATGACAAGCGTAACTGCAGGTGTCGGTATTGGTGGCAGCAAGCAGCAAGGTTAGAGGTAGCAGGATAGCCATATGATGATAGTGACGTCAGCGCAAGGTGATGATGTCAACAGCAAGATTATGTAACAGGAATCCCACGGATCTCACCAAGCTCAGGAGGGAGCGCTGAACCAAGCCCAAGAGAGAGAGAAGCTCAACAACGCACCAATGGTAACTAATCTCTTCAAAAAATGAGCTCCATAAAAAAACCCTAAAATATACGGTTGGTATAAGTACCTACTCAGTCCATGGAAAAAGAAAAACCGTTACTTACACCTTAATTGTTGCAGGTAAGTATCTGATTATTATTATTATTATTTTTACTGTCTCATTATATCTACAAAAATAGCATTCCGAAAAATCGGAAACAGAAAAATTGTTTTAAACTGACGGCAAAATATACCTATTTTTGATTCATTACAGATATTTTCTTATGCTCTATGAAGAAAATTATCTCTAATCATTATATTTTTAAATAAAAAAAAGGTGCAGAAAAATTAAACAAAAATGCACTTACCACGTACATAGACGGTAATTTATTTATGGTTTATCTTTTAGTTTAAAAAAAAATCTAATTGTTTTAACTAGTTTTTGTAATTTAATCAGTTTCATGACGAAATTACGATCTTAACTTTACTTTGGTATTAGAAAAAGGACATAGAGAACAATAATTATTAATAACTGATTACCTTATTAAAAGGGTTTTCCTTTTCCTGGACGTTCTACGGGTGTGAAAACGTGTTGTAAGCGTGATTTACTCCCGCCAAAGCGGCTCGGATTTCCAGAAATTCACTCGAAAATTCCACTGCAACAAAACTGGAGAACTCCGAAAAAGGGTGAAGGGCCAATAATCCTTCCTACTACGAAGATGAGTACTAAATTGACTCTAAAATAATTAAAGCACCTTCAACCGTTAATTCACACTTTTCACCAATTTTCTAAAACCACGTGTAAGCGCTAAAATGCTATCAAGCTGGAATGAATAAAATTTGTCTTTTTAAATTTGGTAAAAACCTCAAGAAAAAACGGTTTCCGTCTTTATGATATCCAGCTTCGAGATTATTTTCTCAAATGGGACATGCGACGCCATCTACTAACATACCGTGGGATATTATTTTCTCAATTGAGACGTGCGGCGCCACCTACTAACATACCGTGGAACTTACAGGATTACAACGAAGAAGACTACCCACTTTTGTAAAACTGAAGTCAATGTTATCGTCGTAAGTGGTAGAGTTCGCAAGCCACAAGGCCAAAGTGCAAGAATGTAACAATTTGACAGGTAGGTGATATTTGTTTAATTGCTGTTGAAATCACGACTAAACTAACAATATACCTTTTCTAGTGTATTTTGACGAATCCAAGAGCCAACTAAGTTGAATTTTAAGCTGGTAAAGTGATATTTTGAGGTGACAGTGGTGGAACAATCTACGAAAATTGTGCTACATATGATGTGTTTAAATTTTTTTTTTTATTTCAATAAAGGTAGTAAACTAATTAATCTTATGTTATTTATATTTTAAGTACTATAATAAAATCCCGTACATCACACTCCCCCCTTGCCAGAAGAAAATTTACCCGTCTAAATTTTCTCCCGCGCTAGCGGCCGACTTCAGGTCCTTCGCATTCCATGTACCTGAAGGTTTTCCGTTTTTGTCCTCGAGTTCGTACGTCCACGGAGATAATTTCTTTTTCACGAAAAATGGACCAATATATTGAGGGGCTAATTTCTTCGTAAAATACTTCGCCGCATCGGATAACACGAAATTTCGCCTCCACACTGGTTGATGTGGGAAAAATTCATCTGCTCTTCTCCTTAGGTTATACGTCTTCTCAGCTTTCTTAGCAGCCAAATCTAATCTCTTTCTAACGTCGTCAAAAAGCTTTCTGAAACCTTCTCCTCTTCCTTCTTCATTTTCTGCCTTATCTTCACCATCTCCTTCGGGCACTCGTACACTAAATTCGTCTCCATTGAGTATCATCCTCCGACCAAAATTGACAAAGTAAGGAGTGTGTCCAATTGAATCGTGTTTCGCCGTCCTCATAGCACACGCAATCTTCGCTAAATTAAGGTCCCATATTCGGTGGTTATCTGTAATGTAACTGGCCAACATGGTTTTTATGGTTCTGTTGACTCTTTCCGTCGGGTTTGCTTGTGGGTGGTAATGTGAATTGAACCGGATCTTACAATTATATTTCTCGGCTAAGGACTGGAACTGACGGGAACGATATTGTGGTCCATTGTCGCAGATGATAATTCGAGGGACCCCGTAAATAAGAAATATTTCTTCTTCTATTTTCTTACAAACGTTGTCAGCATTAGCTGTCCTCAAGGGAAATAAGAGTGAGTATTTGGAAAAATAGTCAGTGACCACTAATATGTGCTGATTCCCTCGTGTAGATCGCGGTAAGGGACCCATTAAATCTGTGGATAGCATTTCCCATGGTCTAGTTACCCGAGGTTGAGGAACCATTTGTCCAATTGGACCTTTCTGGTCTGATTTGTGAGCGGCACAAACACTGCAACGTCTAATTACTTGAGCTACATCAAATTTCATCTTCGGCCAGAAAAATCGTTCCGCCAGGCGAGCGTATGTTTTGGTTACCCCCATGTGTCCAGCTATCGGAGGTTCATGGTATCTAGTTATCACCTCTTTCCTCTGCTCTTTCGGCACAACTTCTCTCCATAAATCTTGAGGGTCATGTAGGCTACGATACGGTGACTTAACATATTTAAATAGACGACCATTGTCAAATCTCCAATTAGAAAATTTTTCTGGTTTCCCCTGAACCTTTTTCAACATTCCCAGATACCATTTATCTACTATCTTAGGACTGGTGATGAAGTGATGCATTTCATCAATGACGGGGACACTCCTACTCAACATATCCGGTACGACTAGATCTTTCCCCTTACGATGGACAATTTTACAGTCATAATTACTGAGTCTGAGACTCCAGCGTGCCAGTCTACCAGTGGGATCTTTCAAGTTCTGAAGCCAAACCAAGGAGTGGTGGTCAGTGACGACTTGAAACGGGACTCCTTCCAGGTATGGCCGAAGTTTTTCCACTGCCCATAAGACCGCGAGACATTCTCGCTCCGTTGTGGTGAAGTTCCTTTCCTGCTTCGAGAGAGATCGGCTTAGATAACTTATTACTTTATCGCCATCTGAATGTGGTTGAAGGAGGACCGCTCCAATGCCATAGGCAGAGGCGTCCGTTTCTACTACAAAGGGAAGATCATAGTTTGGACAACACAATACCGGAGCAGAGATAAGACACTCCTTTATTTTCCTAAATGCTTCATCGCAAGCCGAAGTCCACTCCAATTTCTTAGACTTTTTTAGAAGGGAAGTCAAGGGTGAAACAATTGTGGCAAACTCTGGTACAAATCTTCTATACCACGAAAAAGTTCCAATCACACGCCTAACTTCTTTAACGGTTTTGGGAACCGGTATCTTTAACATGGCCTCTACTTTTTCGGGGTCAACGTGAAGACCATTTCTGTCAACGACATATCCTAGGTATCTCATATTCGGTCTGCAGAACTGACACTTTTCTGCGCTAACGGTGAGGTTGGCTTCTCTGAGACGTCTAAAAACTTCTTCTAAGACTTGGAGGTGCTTGTCGAAGGTCTGACTAACGATCACCACATCGTCTAGGTACACGAAAACATACGGCTCCAGATCGGCACCAAGTACTGTGTCAATTAGACGCTGCCATGTCGCCGGACTGTTGTGGAGACCGAAGGGCATACGTCTAAATTGAAAAAGCCCCCGACCAGGTACTGTGAAAGCGGTGTATTGCCTTGAATGCTCCTCCACCTCGACCTGCCAAAATGCGCTCTTTATATCGAGGGAAGACAGATAGTGTGCATCTCGCAATTTATCGAGTGTGTGAGATACATAAGGCAGAGGGTACGAGTCACGTTCGGTCACTGCATTAAGCTTCCTAAAGTCTGCGCAGAACCTATATCCACCATCTTTCTTTTTGACCAGAAGAATGGGAGATGACCACGCGCTAGTGGATGGTTCCACTATGCCTTGTCGAAGCATCTCGTCCAGTTCAATATTAATTTGCCGCTGGATGGTAGGTGAAACAGGGTAATATCTCTGTTTTATTGGGGATGCGTTGGTTCTAATGACGTGTTGACCTAGACTTGTACATCCTAGCTTATCTCCCATAAGTGTAATATTCCTATCAACCAATTCCTTAAGTTGTTGTTCTTCTTGCGGTGTCAATATGGTTTGGTCCCTCAACTGCGATGTAATTTCCAAGACTTGTGGTTCTTTTGAAAAGTGCCACTCGTTATGACGAAGGTCAGGTACAATTCCCATCTGTTTCCAAAAGTTTGCTCCTAAAATTAATGTGTGGGGGAGATCTGTGACAACCAAAACTTTAACTAATGCTATCCTACTTCTTAAACTAAAAGGTATTTCACAACTTCCCAAGCTTTCACATAGTTCCCCATTAGCTACTCTAATGTTTGTCTTCTCTTCCAAGAATGGCAAGTTCAGGTTCTTAAGTTGCTCCCATCCTGGCTTTCCTAAAATTGTAACTGATGCACCACTGTCTAATAATCCCATTAACGTTTTACCCAATACACTAACTTTTAAATATGGTCGTTCATCTCCTTCGCATTGATCCAAAATATAATCCAAAACCGGTCTAAATCGTGTGGTCGAATTATCAAAATAGGCGCCCTTATCTCGACCATTTAAGAGCGTCTCTGTCCGTTTCCCTGCCTAGTGCAATTTGGACAGTTACGAGTAGTGACCCCTTCCTTTTTACATTTGTAACAATACACTCGTCTCTTTTCTAAACAGCCTATCGCCCTGTGTCCGGGTTTGCTGCAATTGTAGCAAAGAATCTGTTGGGGAGTCCTATTTCCTCTGGTATCAACAGTACTACAGGTATCTTCGGAACTGATGACGGAAGCGACTCCTACATAAGCTAGGTCTGGTTCAAGGCTGTTAACATTCTTCCTGGCTGGCGGAGTAAATGCTTCAACTGCCTCACGACGTGCTTCCAGTCTTCGCCCTAGAGTACGTAATTGCGCAATGGAGGTGATGTCGGTTAAACCCAATTGTGTTTGGTAGAATGGGGAAATATTTCTCATAATTATTTTGAGCTGCACCTTCTCTGTAACTGCACAAGTGAGCCTACTGAACATGGCGGACATGATCGAGAGATAGATGCCAATGGATTCATCAGAACCCTGGGTCCGACGTTTAATTTCTTCAATAAGTCTTTCATTGTAGTCACTAGGTTGGAATTCTTCTCTTAATAATTTTACTAAGGTTTCCCAGTTGTCCACTTCCCTTCGTACAGCCCTATACCAGATCAAAGCTTTCCCCTGGAATAAGTCGATAGCGGTGTCAAAAAGTTCTTCTCTACTAACATGTCTCGCTATTCTTAGTTCTTCTACTCTTTCAAGAAAAGCGTTCAAGGACATTCCCTTTTTATCTCCTGAAAATTGTAGGTTCCATCTGACTACTGGTGTTGATTTGAGAACTCTTCTAACTGTGCCAGTTCTGCTTGCTCTTGAAGTGCCTACTACTGATTCATCGTCCTCGTCTCCATTACTGTCACTATGTGAGTCATCTATCTGAAGAATAGAAATTTCGGCCGGGGTAATATTTTGACTTTCATACTGGTCGGCTCTGTGATCAAGTTCGGCTAGCAACTCAAAAACCCTCGCCAGGTATTCCGGCTTCGTCTTCTGTTTATCTTCATCTCCATCCGGAACCTTGATTAACTCGATCCTGCCTAAAATATGGTTGAGTTTCGTTTCCCATTTCGCATAGTCGCCACTACTTTTTCCTCCATTAAAAGTTTCAATTCCAGCCGTAATATCCCGGAGTTTATCCGCAATCGCTATAACATCTTGATCAAAAGAGTAAGGGTAGGGAGGTCTTTGTAAACGTGTACCTTCTTTTTCCATTTGAATAGCCCTGGACAAGGCTGATCGCATTTGTTCACAAGTTCCTATTCCAATCCCACGAATGGTTAACTCGTAAGTGAGCTCATCCTGAGCCAGGCGATTTACCTTCATCCTGCGCGACATTTTTTTTTTTTTTTTGTTACTTATTGCAATTTACACACTATAATCTAATATATACCTAACGTAATTTTTCTGTCACTTTAAACTACTAGGTAAACCTATCTAATGAGCAAAAAGAATTAAGCAAAAAAAAATATGACACAAGGTAGGTATTTGACAGCTTTAAATAATATGCAACGATTTCACTTCACCAACGTATTTCGCACAAACTAACTATTTTCAAACTCCAATATCAAATAATACAGAAAAAATTGAAAACGGTACCCAAATTGTATTTTTTTTTTCTTTTTAAAAAAAGTTAAAAATTCTCTCAAATTTTTCGAAGTTTTAAATTTTCTAAACTTTTATAATTTTTTTGTGCAAAAATCTGGATAAAAACGGCCCCACGTTGGGCGCCAATGTGACGTTCCCCTACCAATAATATTACCTTATGCACTTTCCTATCGCTACAAAGCAGAGACAGCGGCCTGCCAGCTACAGTGAAGACGGCGGGGTTCCTAAATAAGATAAAAATTCAGAGCGCCACTTGGTTTACACCGCCTCTGCTTTACCCTTGTCAAACCAAGAAATACTATGAAAGTGCTAGCTGTTACCTCAGGTAAGTATTACAAACAAAATTCAATAATATAAAAAAAGATATTTATTACGTTCTGATATCCTGATTTCGACATAAAAGAAAGGTAAGTATGTATAAGGTTACGTAAAGTCAATTCCGCAAATATTAATATATATGCATATATTCATACAGCTATATGTGTAGTAGATTACCGAACGTGTATACACGCGCAGTTCACAGAAAGTGGGTTATTATTAATTTATATTTAAAAAAAAACTTGCGTTTTTTTTTTCAAAATAATCCTTAAACTAAAACAGAACTATGATAAATATCTGAAGGTCACCACGAGCGAATACTGTAGTAAAAAAAAAAATATAGTGTTGCAAACTAAATAAATGTGCAACGCAAAGAAATATGCTGAAAATTAATATTTAAGTTACATAAAAAAAATATATCTATGCGTAACGAAGAGAAACAGCATACTTTTCCTACAAAATAGTAAACTTATTACTCTGTATGTACTAAAGCTAACACAAGTACACCTAAAATCCCTGCCTTTTATGCATTAGCAAGCGTAGGCAAAAGCACCCTTTAGCAAAAAAAAATTGTAGGCACAAACAAGCAAGAAAATCATGCACACTTAGCTGTATACTAGCATGACAAGCGTAACTGCAGGTGTCGGTATTGGTGGCAGCAAGCAGCAAGGTTAGAGGTAGCAGGATAGCCATATGATGATAGTGACGTCAGCGCAAGGTGATGATGTCAACAGCAAGATTATGTAACAGGAATCCCACGGATCTCACCAAGCTCAGGAGGGAGCGCTGAACCAAGCCCAAGAGAGAGAGAAGCTCAACAACGCACCAATGGTAACTAATCTCTTCAAAAAATGAGCTCCATAAAAAAACCCTAAAATATACGGTTGGTATAAGTACCTACTCAGTCCATGGAAAAAGAAAAACCGTTACTTACACCTTAATTGTTGCAGGTAAGTATCTGATTATTATTATTATTATTTTTACTGTCTCATTATATCTACAAAAATAGCATTCCGAAAAATCGGAAACAGAAAAATTGTTTTAAACTGACGGCAAAATATACCTATTTTTGATTCATTACAGATATTTTCTTATGCTCTATGAAGAAAATTATCTCTAATCATTATATTTTTAAATAAAAAAAAGGTGCAGAAAAATTAAACAAAAATGCACTTACCACGTACATAGACGGTAATTTATTTATGGTTTATCTTTTAGTTTAAAAAAAAATCTAATTGTTTTAACTAGTTTTTGTAATTTAATCAGTTTCATGACGAAATTACGATCTTAACTTTACTTTGGTATTAGAAAAAGGACATAGAGAACAATAATTATTAATAACTGATTACCTTATTAAAAGGGTTTTCCTTTTCCTGGACGTTCTACGGGTGTGAAAACGTGTTGTAAGCGTGATTTACTCCCGCCAAAGCGGCTCGGATTTCCAGAAATTCACTCGAAAATTCCACTGCAACAAAACTGGAGAACTCCGAAAAAGGGTGAAGGGCCAATAATCCTTCCTACTACGAAGATGAGTACTAAATTGACTCTAAAATAATTAAAGCACCTTCAACCGTTAATTCACACTTTTCACCAATTTTCTAAAACCACGTGTAAGCGCTAAAATGCTATCAAGCTGGAATGAATAAAATTTGTCTTTTTAAATTTGGTAAAAACCTCAAGAAAAAACGGTTTCCGTCTTTATGATATCCAGCTTCGAGATTATTTTCTCAAATGGGACATGCGACGCCATCTACTAACATACCGTGGGATATTATTTTCTCAATTGAGACGTGCGGCGCCACCTACTAACATACCGTGGAACTTACAGGATTACAACGAAGAAGACTACCCACTTTTGTAAAACTGAAGTCAATGTTATCGTCGTAAGTGGTAGAGTTCGCAAGCCACAAGGCCAAAGTGCAAGAATGTAACAATTTGACAGGTAGGTGATATTTGTTTAATTGCTGTTGAAATCACGACTAAACTAACAATATACCTTTTCTAGTGTATTTTGACGAATCCAAGAGCCAACTAAGTTGAATTTTAAGCTGGTAAAGTGATATTTTGAGGTGACAGTGGTGGAACAATCTACGAAAATTGTGCTACATATGATGTGTTTAAATTTTTTTTTTTATTTCAATAAAGGTAGTAAACTAATTAATCTTATGTTATTTATATTTTAAGTACTATAATAAAATCCCGTACATCACAAGGTATGAGAAAAAAACATGGCTGCATGAAGAGAAAAAAACATGGCGGCCCTGATCATGCGCAGTGGGTATGAGAAAAATCATGTAGGTATGAGAGAAAAAAACATGGCGGTCCTGATCATGCGCAGTAGAAAAAAAAAACATGGTGGCCCTGATCACGTGATGTGGGATATCAAATAATTCATCTCGACGTCTAGAATACTAATTTTCATTCCAAGTGCGAAAAATGGTCTTTGGGGCTTGATATGTGAATTTAAAGTATATAGAAATGTTCCTCAACTCGAAATACGTCATAAAACAACAACTTCCGGTCTCCACTTCCGGTCTTCTGAAACCCGTGATGTGGGATATCAAACGATTCGTCTCAACGTCTAGAATACTAATTTAACAAAATTTTAAATCCGAGTGCCAAAAAATGGGCTTTGGGGCTTGATATGTGAATTCAAAGTATATAGATATGTTCCTCAACTCGAAACATGCTAGAATCTGCAATAAAATAACAACTTCCGGTCCCTACTTCCGGTCTTCAGAAACCCGTGATGTATGATATCAAACGATTCGTCTCGACGTCTAGAATACTAATTTAACTAAATTTTCATCATTAGAGTAGAATTCGGCTTGTTATTTGAATTTAAAGTAAATATGTTCCATGACGGTCACTGAAAGGAAAAAACAGGTGTGACGCTATAGCTCAAAGCTGATGAGGGTGGCAGCCCTGTATCTAATGCCCAACAAATGTTTTTAAACGCTAATTCACCTTGAAACGATTACGTCGCAAATTCTCTTATATAATTAAAAAAATTTTTTACAGCATGTGATAAGAAAAGGCAGTTATTGCTAAAAAGACCGTTACAATTTTGCGGTTGATAACAAAAAAGCCGTTAGAATGAACGACTGTAGACCGGAAGTAATATCCGGTGATAAGAAAATTTGTGAAATAAACCGTTACAATTTTGCGGTGATAACAAAAAAGCCGTTAGAATGAGCGACTAATTTCAATAAAAACACAAGCATTCACCTTGAAAACGATTAACGGATGTGATAACATCGTAATTTCTCTGGTAAAACTTAATAATTGAATTTTTTATCATAAACGTCGAGCAAGCGGGGGATTGATTATTACAAACATATAGGCTGAGTGCAGCTAATAAAACAACAAAATAAGTATAATATTTTATTCATCGTCATCATATATATCAAATAGAAGAATATATTTTTGTGGTATATACATTTTAATATTAATTAGAAATTGCTTCATATCGATCGCAATCATTTCACGACAAAATTTCTGGATACTCAGGTTTCCATCGAGTAACTTGTCGCACAAATCCAAAGCTTTCCTATACATCTGTACTTGTTCTTCACATGCTTTATTGCGGTCAACATCGTCTTGGATGGAGTCACAACAGTATATATTATCATGTTGTTCGCTAAATATTAGCGCTAAAATTTCATCTCGTAAGCGTTCAATAGCACTTTGTAAATCCTCAGCTTTACTCCTATTCTGTTCACTGTAAAACATCCACATCTTTTTCAACTTTTATATTTTTCTGGATAAATATAATGATGCACTTTAGTATTATTATCGTGGAACAAACTGTAATGTAGTACAGCAAACCTAACATTGATTCAAATTCTTTTGGGATAATGCTTGCTTTAAATTGAGATGGTGGTGGTGGTGGTGGTGTGTAAGTGGGGGTAGTAGCAGCGTCATATGAACAATTATTTAACATTTTCCAAGCCACATCTCCCATGGTATTATCCTGAAAGCGTATTTTCAACTTGTATTGTATTACATCATTGGACATTGATGCTACAAAAGTAGGTATGTTATTAGCTGAATATGGCGTCATCCTCGTCCATTTTGAAGGCCAACTATCATTTTTCAATCCATCCTTATCGAAACATATGAATACCTCTTTAGAACCATATGGCTGATGTATGTATATGATATTTTGAAGCACAGCATACAAAATTATGAAATGAGGACTTAACAAAGCCATAATTACCAATAAACTAAGTAATTCTTCAAGTAACTATATATTTATACTCTAGTTGGGGTAATGTGACGATGTTTGAACTCTGATGGCGTATTAAAACGTGTTAAATTCATAAATACTTTTCGATTCCATAGCTGTTCATTGTCCTTTTCTACACTCAATTTTTGGAATCTGGAGAACATACACTGTTTTTGATTATACAATTTTATAAGTTCTTTTAACTCGTCCAACTGCTCACAATGTCTTTCTAACCTCACTTTTAATAACATCATTTTACGAGAACTCGCCTCGTGGACAATCGCAATCCTCATAACATCCTGCTACTATAATGTATGAACAATTCATGTCTGTTAGATGGAATGTTTCTTCAGTACATGCAAGTCTACGCATTTCAACGCACTCTTTTTTAAGAAGATCACCATTTTTATCATAAAACTCGACATAAATATAGCAAGAGTAGGACATGTTTCTAGTTTATGCTGTCACACTATACTATGCTTATGATGAAATGTATACTATTATATATAAGGAGAGTGTGGGGTGGGGGATGAAATGAGAACAAATCTATATTTTACATAATTTTTATTTTGGTAAAGATAAATATAGCCAATTATAAAGTAAATTACAGTTTGTTAAACTACACATGGATTTGTAATTAATATGATTAAAGCAACAGGGTGCGCCTTTAATGAAATTAGGTGCGTCAATAATTTTTTCCACGTTGATAATGTCAGGTGCTGATGATGGTATTTGTTCCTCCAGTTCAAATAGTTTATTTTTGAGAAATTCATGTTTTTGATGTCCCTTCAGATATACAATGTCGGCATTATTATTCAGCAAGTGATTACGTAATATATCATCCAATTGATCATAGACTATGCAGCCGGCATCATATTTCAGACCGTGACAATTATTCTCTAAATATTTTATCTGTTTTCGCACTTGATTATTCAATGTGGTAATCGGGAATGGAGGCTTCAATAGATAATGAGCTGTTTGTTGTCCACTCATAAATGTTATTTCTTTCGGATAAAAATCTGGCAAATTGAAGCCCTGAATATCAACGATTATTATCTTCATGGTGGCTGGGTGTAGACTGACTGGAATTACTTGGCATACATCTTATATTACACTCCTTACGACTCCACTAAGCGGTAAATATTCCACCACGCGATCGTGAATCAGAACACAAGTTACCCTCGTATTAGCTGGGAATGGCTGTCTAGTTTCAATCTCCAATTTAATATCAATAGTCGATGATTTTATGCTATCGTTTCTTTTAGAGCAATCAATAGCAAATATAGCATGGTTGTTGAAGGCTACAAAATCTAACATGGGTCTGTTATTACCTGCCAATGTTTTACAAAATTCTGTATACATATGATATGCTTCAGCGTATTTTCGAGTTGAAAAATCTAATTGCTGATTTTCGTATGGATAATATTCAGAATTGATATATAATTTTATGTTAGATATATCAGCGTTATCAAAGTATGTGATATCGTTCGTCTTTTGATCTTTTCGATCAGTTTGAAATGTTATAAATACACCTTTAGGACTTTCCGAATTTGAGCATGCTTTAATCGCCCAATATTGTTTCAAGGCTCCAGTTACCAAAGCAGTATTTTCATGAAAGCTCCACTGTCTAAATGTAATAAAAATCGGCGTATCGCTGTTTATTGGGGCTAGCAATTTCAGTTTTAATGCATCATTTACAAACACATGTTTAACCTTTAGATCAATATTTGTTATATTTAATTCGGCCCCCGTATCTTCTTCGGATACTTTAAAGCAATTAACATCTGTTCGAGCTCTCACCAATCTTATGGTTTGCTTTCCTCCAAACAAAAGCTTCTTATAATCATAAAATACTCCCAACAAATGACTTAAGGGAATTCTCATAAAAAATGTATTATCTGTAGGATGATAAGTTACCAATTGACCTTCGGGAAAATTCCAGCCTGCGATACTAAGAGTTTCGTCATCTTTATCATAGGTTAGATAACCTCTCACCAAGCTTACAGTACCAGGATCTCGAACACGATCCACTTCTACGCCATTTATCTCATAACTAATGGAGTCAAATAAGTAAGCTCCAGCATTATTAGTGAATGCAACAGTTCCATTGCCAACAGTTTTTTTCAAGGTTCCTTCAATCGATATAGCCGCCTCAGGCATCGCCAATAAAGCATCCAGTTGATTAATTGTAATTTCAATCTCATCATTATTACCAAATGATTTTACGAATGGGTGATAAGTGTGAACCTCCGCTCTAATGATAGAATCATCGAACTGAGGATCTTGGAACAACTGAAGTTCGTTTAACATGATAGCCCAAAGATTTTAAGTATAAGATGTTTTTCAAAGACAAAGATGATGATGATGAACCCACCCTCGTCCTCGTACAGCTAGTAACAACTGATTGAGGTTGAGTGGAAAAGTTATTGCTTATATACAGGGGCGTAAATATTAAGCCCATATTTTCTTTAATTCCAATCTTACCACAATTTCTTCACCTCTAAAATTAACACTTTCAGAATTTTGATCAAGTATCTCCAAAGTAATGTTATTTATCTCGCGTTTGTTATTTACTGGAAGAAATATTAGATTCTTTGGTTCAATGTTAATAGCGTATCCTGGATTTACAGATGGAGCGAATTCGAAAATCGTATGTGATGGATTGTTATTGTAGAAAGCTCCTGTGGTGATATTGCAGTCTATATGGATGGTTATAACTTTTACTATCTGTACAGGCAAATCAGATTGATGTAAAATATCAGGTTTTAATTCTCTAGCCGAATAACCCAACAAACTGGCTAAACTGTCAGTGGGTGTGAAGTTTATTTCGTGTTTGCTCCTAATTTCACACTTGAGAGTATTATTGTTAGGCTTCAATGAGAAATGTTCATTCGGATCTTTAGCTCCTTTCGGTACTATTTGACTCTGAAGATAAGTCTCAATATCATGAATCTCATATGATCCAGTAGGAATGGAAATTACTTTTTCCTTAGTTCTATCACCTTGTTCCCAATAGTAGAGCTTATTATTAACTTCTTCTTCGATATTAGGAATACTATTATATGTGTGAAAACCAATAAGAGCTAATGCGTAATCGTACTGAGGATTCAATTCGATGGGGGTTGTGAAATTGACAGAGAGAGTGGTACCTCGATCTTCTTGACCTCGACCTCTTATCGTGAATATCTGTGACATAATGAATGAAACTTATTAGACATCATCATTTTTATAAAGAAACTCCAAACATAAATGACCACAATTAACTGTATTGAAATTTTGATAATTATCATAATTAAATCGTATTTTACATTTATCGCCAAAGTAACGTACTAGTTCTACTGGTGGTTTTAGTGCACCGAAGCTATCAAAATAAACAACTTTATCGTTATGCTTTTTATAAGCTACCCAATGTGTTCCGGGACCCTCTTGTACATCAAGATTAATAATAGCACTCTCATATCTTCTAGGAGTCTGAGGTAAAGAGTTACGCATATAGATACCTCTGAAATGTGGTATTTTCAATTTTTTAGCATACTTTATCAAATCTACATCGAAGAGGGCTCTTTTGGGTAGCTTCACTGGCAGTTTTTTTGCTGTTGCCTTTTCAAATAGAGTCCCAGCCCCCTTTTATATGGTTTCAAGTACAGTCCGGATCCTTTTTTACCAAGAGCTATAGCTTCCATAGTTTGATTATGTCTTTCAGCCTCCTCTAATTTTTTCTTCGCAGCCTTAGCGTCTAAAACGGCCTTAGCAACTCCAGAAACACCGCCTGTCAAGGCTCCTAAGGCACTCAATCCAGCGAAGATTGGTATTAATGGCAAAAATCCACCGCTTTTCGGTAGTGATAGTACACGAGGTGTTTTAATCTTTTTTCGACCACCCACACTTTTCACAGCTTGTCTCGCTGCTTTTACAGCAATCCTAGTATTTGATCTTAAATTATTATCCTTGGGCTGTTTCATTAGTTTTTCAACTCTACTCATGGTCTTTTTAAAACCAACTTTACGATGTCTAGCACCCATACCCATCTTTCTTTTAACTTTCATGGTGTTAACAATAGCCCAAGCGGCGGCTTTTTCCTTCAAATTAGCGTCCTTAGACTTAACTCTTTCCCAGGCACGCTGCTCTAGTTCGTAATCAGCCTTGTGTCGATCCTGTATATTAGAGCTCTTACTATAGGCTATATCGTGATTGCGACAGCTTCTATCAAGGTCGTTAATTCCAGGGTCACCTCGACGCAAGCGTTTCTCCAACTTTGTACCAGGTCCACAGTACTGATATCCAGGTAGGTGTAATTCAAATGGCAGTTTATTAATTATGGAGTTTACCACACCAGCACCACCGTGTTTCAACGTTGACATCTAGACTGATAATGAGCATTAGTACAGTATATATATAAATTTATAACATCAAACACAAGAGTCTACAATGCGCCTTCTTAAGCAGCAGGTGTCACTCCCCGTGGAGAACTTGGACATTTTCTCACAACAGCCTGTAACCGAAAAACATGGTCCGTTATTTCCCAGCGCTTTAAGAACGATCATATGCGGACCTAGTAACTGTGGAAAAACCAATTTGCTATTAAGCTTATTGTTTAATCCTAACGGTTTGTGGTTTGAAAACGTATATGTATATTCTAAATCATTATATCAGCCTAAATATAAATTGCTTGAAGATGTATTAAGAAAAGTAAAAGGTGTTAGCTACTTTCCATATGCAGATAGTGAGGAAATAATCGATCCGTCTGAAGCTAGAACTAATTCTATATTCATTTTCGATGATGTAGCTTGTGATAAGCAGGATAAAATAAGAGCGTACTTCTCTATGGGCCGACACAAACTTGTTGATAGTTTCTATCTCTGTCAGACCTACACGCGTATTCAAAAACATCTGGTTAGAGATAATTGTAATTGTATAATCTTATTCAGGCAGGATCGGCTGAATCTTAAACATATATTTGATGATCATGTAGCCCCAGATATGGAGTTTGAGAAATTTGAAAAACTATGTGCCGAATGCTGGAACGAGACCTATGGTGCACTGGTAATTGTTAAAGACTATGATATAAATAATGGCCGATATCGTAAAGGGTTTGACAGGTATATATGTATTTGAAACATCAGTTAGAACCATTACTGTTATACCCGTTATTATATACAGACCTATTTCAAATACAACCTGTTTCCGAAACAGACCCTGTTCCAGATACAGCCCATTAAAACAGACCCCTGTTTCCTGAACAGCCTGTTTCCAGAACAGACCAGTTAAAAGCTGTTTTTTAGCTGTTTTAAGCTGTTAAACAGACCTGTTTCGCAAACAGACCCTGTTACCTAAACAGCCTGTTTCCAGAACAGACCAGTTAAAAGCTGTTAAACAACCCTGTTTCAGAAACAGACCCCCTGTTCCCAGAACAACTGTTCCCGGACCAGACCCAGTTAAAAGCTGTTTATCATGAAGAAAAAAACTCTAGAGGAGTATAAACCTATTAAGTTGAAGCCATTTGAATTGAATAGGGATAAATTGCTTAAAAAGAAAATTATCGATGTATCGAAGGCGATCAAAAAGAAATATTTAGCTTTGAAATTGGGGAAGGCTGAAGAGGATGAATCCATCAATAGACTATTAAAGCCAATTGTAGAACCCCTACATGATATTAAAGTGAACACATCTAAAAGTATGCTACCTACTACCACCACCACCACACCCAGTAAAGTTAAAGAACAACCTAGTACGTCTACACAACCTCCGGTTCAATTTTTGCGTGATGAGGTGATCGGTGAAGTTTTTCCTGAAAAAGATGATGATGATGATTATGACAATGAGGCGGAAAAGACGTTTGGAGAAATGAAAGCGGAATATGAGTAGATAAGCTATGGGCGTATGGCCTCAAAATCCCATGTTATTTCTTATGGAGGTTCAATTTAGTTTTCAAGGTCACACTTCAGCCGGGGGCCAACTTCACGCCGGTCGCTGCTAGCTCGGTCGCTGCTAACTTCACGCCGGTCGCTGCTAGCTCGGTCGCTGCTAGCTCGGTCGCTGCTAACTTCACGCCGGTCGCTGCTAGCCGGGTCACTGCTAACTTCACGCTGCTTATTGAAAAAAGTTGTTGATTGCTGGGAGATTCGAACCGCTGACCTATGGATTGGTAGGCAGACGCTTCACGTGTTGTGCTACTGAGTAACTTGGATACAAGATGTGTAATTGATATCTAATTTGGAAAAACATATGTAGTGGGTATTAGGGCTGCTATTTAAAATTTGAAAAGCATGCGCAGTAGGTATGAGAAAAAAACATGCAGCAGGTATGGGGAAAAAACACGGTGGTGTAGTGGGTATTGGCGGCAGGTCTGCTATTTAAAATTTGAAAAGCATGCGCAGTAGGTATGAGAAAAAACATGAAGCAGGTATGAGAAAAAAACATGGCGGCACGAAGAGAAAAAAACATGGCGGCGTGATGAGAAAAAAACATAGCGGCGTGATGAGAAAAAAACATGGCGGCACGAAGAGAAAAAAACATGGCGACCCTGATCATGCGCAGTAGGTATGAGAAAAAAAACATGGCGGCTTGATGAGAAAAAAACATGGCGGCACGAAGAGAAAAAAACATGGCAACCCTGATCATGCGCAGTAGAAAAAAAAAAACATGGACGCCCTGATCACGTGATGTGGTATATCAAATAATTCATCTCGACGTCTAGAATACTAATTTTCATTCCAAGTGCGAAAAAATGGTCTTTGGGGCTTGATATTTGAATTTAAAGTATATAGAAATGTTCCTCAACTCGAAATACGTCATAAAACAACAACTTCCGGTCTCCACTTCCGGTCTTCCGAAATCCATGATGTGGGGTATCAAACGATTCGTCTCGACGTCTAGAATACTAATTTAACAATATTTTAATTCCGAGTATGAAAAAATGGGCTTTGGGGCTTGATATGTGAATTTAAAGTATATAGATATGTTCCTCAACTCGAAACATGCTAGAATCTGCAATAAAATAACAACTTCCGGTCTCTACTTCCGGTCTTCAGAAACCCGTGATGTATGGTATCAAACGATTCGTCTCGGCGTCTAGAATACTAATTTAACTAAATTTTCGTCATTAGAGTAGAATTTGGCTTGTTATTTGAATTTAAAGTAAATATGTTCCATGACTGGTGAAAGGAAAAAACAGGTGTGACGCTATAGCTCAAAGCTGATGAGGGTGGCAGCCCTGTATCTAATGCCCAACAAATGTTTTTAAACGCTAATTCACCTTGAAACTATTACGTCGTAAATTCTCTTATATAATTAAAAAAATTTTGCAGCATGTGATAAGAAAAGGCAGTTATTGCTAAAAAGACCGTTACAATTTTGCGGTTGATAACAAAAAAGCCGTTAGAATGAACGACTGTAGAACGGAAGTAATATCCGGTGATAAGAAAATTTGCGAAATAAACCGTTACAATTTTGCGGTGATAACAAAAAAGCCGTTGGGATCAACACATGCAAATTTAATACGTATGGTGTGGTGGGGATGCGAAATAAACCGGTAAAATTTTTCTTTTCAGTAACTATAAACGTCGGTTAAGCGGTATTTGAATTTAAAGTATATGGATATATTCTCCAACTTGAAATACATCATAACAGCTTCCGGTCTTCTGAAATACATGATGTGGGGTATCAAACGATTCATCTCGGCGTCTAGAATACTAATATAACAAAATTTTCGGCATTAGAGTAGAATTTGGCGTTTGGGGCTTGATATTTGAATTTAAAGTATATAGATATTATGTTCCACAACCCGAAATACATCATAAAATAACACCTTGAATCGTCTCAGCGTCTAGAAGGCTAATTTAATAAAATTTTCATTCCAAGTGCGAAAAATGGGCTTTGAGACTTGATATTTGAATTTAAAGTATATAGATATGTTCCTCAACTAGAAACATGCTAGAATCTGCAATAAAATAACAACTTCCGGTCTCTACTTCCGGTCTTCTGAAATACGTGATGTGGGGTATCAAATAATTCGTCTCGACGTCTAGAATACTAATATAACAAAATTTTCGGCATTGCAGTAGAATTTGATGTTTGGTGTTTGATATTTGAATTCAAAGTATATAGATATGTTCCTCAACTCGAAATACGTCATAAAATAACAACTTCCGGTCTCTACTTCCGGTCTTCTGAAATACCTGATGTATGGTATCAAATTAATCGTCTCTTTGTCTAGAATACTAATATAACAAAACTTTCAACATTAGAGTGGAATTAGGTGTTTAGCGTTTGATATTTGAATTTAAAGTATATAGATATGTTCCTCAACTAGAAACACGCTAGAATCAGCAATAAAATAACAACTTCCGGCCTCCACTTCCGGTCTTCCGAAATATCTGATGTATGGTATCAAATGAATCGTCTCGGCGTCTAGAATACTAATTTAACAAAATTTTCAACATTAGAGTGGAATTAGGTGTTTAGCGTTTGATATTTGAATTTAAAGTATATAGATATGTTCCTCAACTCGAAATACGTCATAAAACAACAACTTCCGGTCTCTACTTCCGGTCTTCTGAAATACCTGATGTATGGTATCAAATTAATCGTCTCGGCGTCTAGAATACTAATTTAACAAAACTTTCGACATTAGAGTAGAATTTGGTGTTTGGTGTTTGATATTTGAATTTAAAGTATATAGATATGTTCCTCTCCATACAACATAATTATCTGAAAAATAATAGAAGTTAGATGTCTGGTATTGACTTACTAATACACTGTTCCTGTAAACAGTTAGGGATAATAAACAGCTTTGAGCTATCAGCTAGGGATAATATTGCGAACAGGAGGGATACTATTGCGAACAGGAGGGATAATATTGCGAACAGGAGGGGCAATATTAGGGATAAATTGGGATAAAATTGCGAATAGGTGGGATAACATTGAACTGATGAGGATCAACGAAATGAATACATCCGAAAATGTTTTAAATAAATCAGATTCAAAAGTATGTGATATTATAATCAACAAACTTCAATGTTATGGATTGCACATCAATGATGAATTAAAGTTAGAAATAATTAATTCTTTAAAAAAGATTCATTCCTGGTGGGAGCCGCCGTCGTACGAATTACCTGACATTAAATCAGATAAATGGAGAATTCGAACACATTCTCAACTTGAAAACCCTCGTTGCATGATATTCACATTTAAAAGGAACGAAATGATGATAAGAAGACAGGGTTAGACTATTCATGTGATAAAATATTTTTCAAATTTTCAAATAAGACCAGTGACGATTTAATAACCATGTATGTTTGAATTGCTATTCATTTATTTAATAAATAAAGATATGTAAATTTTTATTTGTGTTTTATTTTTGTTATTAAAATAGAATTATTTAATGAATCTCAAGGTTCCACTTAATTTTAAAAGTACAAATATGGAAAATTGTAACTCTAGGTCAGTATATCTTATAATATATTATGTAAACAGTGTTCAGCATAAAGACCATAAAAATATTGGTGTGATTTATATAACGAGGTCAGCTACTTATTGTTAAATACTCAACTATGCATCAACTTTCTCTTTTGAACTTCCTGGAGCTAAGAAAATATCTGTTTAAAAAACTCAAATATCTCTTCCCGTTCGAAAGTTATATAGAGTTAAATATGGAAAATATTATCTGTCAGTAAAACTTACAATGTATGCAATACACATTTCTATTCATAAAAATATTTACACCATTTCATAACAAGGTCTGCTATTTCCTATTAATAAATCATGTTCTCTAAGCATTATACCCGTTATTATATACAGACCTATTTCAAATACAGCCAGTTCCATTTCGCTTATCCACCGTCAACTTAATATGATTATAAACTGAATTTAAAATTTCCTTTTCATTCTTCATTTCCGACGGGCTGACTGGGATCAAATAAAAAGCGTAAGCCGTATTGCTAGAACTTTGTATTAGTATGTAAATCAGAATAAACCTATATTTTAATCGGGTAATTAAAATCGATATACTAGCTATCTGTTAATGTTAGGTGTAAACCATAATCAAATATACGTAAAACAATCTCACTAAAAACATGCACACTACGATATGATTCAATTAAATCTTTCATATTTTACAAGAACGGCATAATTATCGGGTCGGCAAATTCCTACATGCGAGCGAGAAGCAATCTATAATATTATAAAACTGATATTACATTTAAAAAAACATTGTGACAAGCGCTGAACATAATCAATATTATATATTTAACAGTTCTTTGCGTATGAAGTTCTGATATCATAACTCAATGCTTGTTCTGATAATTAATTAAAAACCAATTACTACTGTAAGCATGCGTAATAGGTCTTCCAAATAACTTGAGAACTATTGAAGTTTAAAAAAATCTTCGGACTCTAATTGTATGTCTACTAAGATATGTGGAGAAACCTTATCAAATAAATTTCTGATTGAAAAATTTCCTAGCTGATTTATACCCAAGTTTTTCAGCTTAAATATTAATGTAGATTGAAACGGTGTAAGAGTATAGAAATAAATCTGTAAAATATTCATAATAGACGTGGAATTTTTAGGTTAGGATCCCATTAAGCAGTAAAATATTGCATGGGGCATATCAAATTCTTCATCTCAAGGTTTATAATTTAAATAAATTTTTGTTCTATGAGTGACATTTAACATTTATTTTATAGTCTGTTATTTTATACTTAATGCATGTGTGTTCAAAAACATGATGGAATTTAAAAAGGGTTAAGACATGTAG